>VWZS01002974.1:1233748-1676078 GCA_013397075.1 Rhabdornis inornatus | reverse complement strand
AGTAAAACACTATTCTGCTTTCTTTGGTCTTAAAATAGACCTGATATCTGGCATAGAAATGTTAATAATAATAATAATAATAATAATAGTAATAATAATAGTCCTACTGAAAGCCACAGCTTCAAATCTTAAAGAACTTTGAATCACATGGTTGAGAAGGCTTTTGAGAAGCAGTTGCTACATCCTGAGCCAGTTAAGAAAAAAGGTCATCTTCAGAAAGCAAAACAATAAGATGTGAAGTCTGGTTCTGTAAGATTAGACACCATTCATGTCTCAGGTCCAACTTGGATGGATTAAGAATGACAACGAAATAAAATCTTGAGAAGTCAACATATGAGTCAGGCCTTGGAAATTTCTATCCCCAAAATATCTGGGATCAGAATAAGCATAGAAGGAGACTATTAACTACAAAGCTGCTGCACGGTTAAATCTCAGGTATAAATTGTTATGTGCTTTGAACTTGCCTATAACTTTCAAGCCATGCCCCCTTTCATGCAACCGTATTAGCAGAGCAGTTCCTGTTACTCAGTATTGAAGGTCACCCAGCTTATGAAAAAGTTTACCTTAGTGAGAAAACACTAAAAGACTTGAATCCCCTTGTAGAATTTTGGAAGCCAAAAAGGGGATGATGTATCTATCATTAACATCTCTTCTACTGTCAGCATTTAGAGCTATTTTTGGACAAACTCTGCTTGCTATTTACTTTGTTCACTGTTTGAATACAGTTTTAGTGGACATAGACAAAGTCTACATTGGAAGCTGGGGATTTATTATTCTCTCTAGAGTATTTGCCGTCTGTTTCCCTTCCAACATCTGTGGCTCAAACTTTGTTCAGGGAAATGCAGAGAAATGGTCTGATAAGCCTTGAAGCTATGAAAACTAACAAGAATTGTTGATACACATTGGGCAAGCCAATATGTTGTTGTTCAAAGTCAGTATGTCATGGAAGATTCCATTATCCTAAATTCAACAAACAGCTGCTTTCTTTGTGGACATAGAAATACATCTGTAAGGGCTTTATTGCTGATCACTGTGCTGCCTTTGTAAATTCTGCTGGTATTTGTAAAGCTTTTTAGTGAAAATTGGTGCATTAAAGTAGATTTTGATGCTCATCAAGAAAAACACAAACAAAGGAAAACATTTTGTAAGATGTCTTTGCTAACATTCTGAAGATGTGTTGGTATTTGTAGTGGTCAGGAAAAGTACTGCTAGATTAGACAAATACTGAAGTTTGGAGACTGAGATTAGGATATGAGACATCTTCAAATTACATCTGTAGTTTTATTACACCTTAGCTGGTAAAAAATGTTGAGCTCTGATGGTTTTCTGCCTATGTTTAATACAGTAGATGGCGACTGGGGTCAACTGCACAGAACCTAACATTTTCTGGCTGAGGACAGCTAGTGACAGAACATGGCAACATAAAGCTTTGTAAAAGCTGCCAGAAAAAGAATAAAAGCTTCTTTGTAATCAGACACAGCAGGAGGACAGCAATGCTTAAAAGGAAGACAGATCTTTGTGCATTTTATTAGTACTAGCACATATTAGTAAGTGTGCTGTCTCTTTGCAGAAATCACAATATATTACTGTTTCAATGATTTTTGTTGGTTGCACCTCAGAGAAGCTAATTCCAAAGAGTGCCACAAAAGAAAAAGAGGCAGGAGTGGTTCAGGGTGATTCTCCTTGAAAGTCCAGAAGATCTTGCAGACTCAGGGAAGTTAATTGTACTGATTTCAATGGTTGTGGCTTGCTGTGTCATGGGAAATGATTTCTTCTATTTTTCTAATTAGGAATTGCTGAAATGTGTGCAAACCTGCCAAGCGTCTGTACATCTTTTGTAAAATACAACCATGTAACCACTTGTTTCATTTCTCAAACTCAAACCAGTAAGAACAGGCTGCTTGGAGAGTGAACAATCACACAAGGTTTCAGTGATAAAAGATCAGGGTCTGAAAGCATTTGTAGTTCTGGATGCCTGGGATGCACAGAGGCCTCTACAGGCATTTTTTTTTCCTTCTGTTATCTCATTTTTCCACTAAAACTAACTCCCACCACCAGGCAGTACCATTTTCTCATGCAAGCAGACTTTTTCTTGTCTAAAGAAAAAATCTCTGCTCACTGAAGAACCAAATGAGTTTATTAGCTGTGGGTTTTTTGGGTTTTTTGGGGGGCTTTTCTTGTTTTGTTTTGTTGTTTGTTTTTTTTTTTTTAATTCAAAGTTGATGTATAGAAAAAAATACTGTATAATTGTGTAGGAAAATGGATATTTCACGATGGATATTTTTTTTTCTATTTTGTTGCATCTGAACTGGGTTTTTTGCCTCCCCAATTATTGTATTTGTGTGATGCTTTCTCTCTGATTTTTTTTTTAGTAACCTGGAATTCTCTTCTTTAATTTCCTCTTGTGAAACCATTTTGTACCAGTATAATTGAAAATTCATTACAGAATCTGATTTACCTATGTGTCAATAACCAGATAAGATTTAACCAGTTTGAATCTACCTAACTGATATTCTTCTGAAGTTCATCAATGAAAACTGGCAAAAATTGTCCCCCTGAAAGCTGTCCTCAATATTCTGTTAAAAATGCTACAAATGTATTTTAACTGATTTCTGGTGTACCAATGTACTTCCGAAAGATTTAATTATAGAGTTACCAGCATGAAAGAGATGACTCAGATGTCCTGATTTTCATTTTTAAAATGAAACTAGAATATTATATTAATAAAATACTATAAATAATCCTCAAAAAGCATAGGCACTGCTAGACAGAGCTTGACATTGTCAATTATTATTCTATCATACCTGTCAATTATCATCCGCAATTAGTAAAGCTACAACTAATGTTATATTAATTTAAATCCCCATATTTTTCTAGTAAATATTTTTCTAGTAAATTTTCTATTTAAATATGTACATTGAAAACCCTGAACATTTTACACTGCACGGTTTCTACTCATTAAAAAAAAGACACCTGCTAGGCTCCAGAATATTAATTTAATTAGTTCAGTGGCATCAACATTTTTTAACACATTTCTTTAAAAATTTTCTACTTATTTAGTTCTTCAATTAAAACACCATTAAAAGGAACTAGAAACTTCAGTTTATATTGCAAGGTTAACATGATTATTACTGCTCTATGAATATTAGTCTTCCATTAATGTTTTTTCATATTTAAACTGATTTTTTTTAGAATGTTCTGGACTAAGATCCATTGAATTTTTTCTTGTGCAGAACATGAGAATTTAGCCCTTCACAGTAGCCCAGTGTCATTCATCACAAGAACTAGGAAGTTGCAAATAGAAATTTTAATTTAGCTATTGTACATACTTAGTGAAGATTCTGAGAACTACATTTTTTGTAATTTCTTGGAAAATCACTTTCCAGAGAATGTAAGCTTGTGCAGTGATAAAACACACTGAAATTGAAAGCTAGAGGCACTCACATCCCACAGTAGTAGCTAACTCTGTCGAATCTTATATTTATTTCACACTATGCAGTAATCAAGGATATCATTCCAGAATTGAGAAAATTTCCTTAAGGAAATTGAGTTAAATATAATACATTGTTTTGACAAATTGCCATTCTCTGGCAAAGACATCTTATATCCACGTTCTGAAAATGTGAGTGTACAGTGGACAATCTTCCAGGTGATCTACGTTGTTCTGTCCCTGGAATTACCAGATCTCACCTGTGTCCCATGAAACAAAAGTAGCAAAGAATTTTATGATTGAACTAAAATCAGTGTAGTTCTGGGTCACTTTCTGAAGTGAAGTAAATGTTCTGATGTGCTTGCAAACCGTGGTTATTAATACTCAGATGAAAATGCATGATTATTGCTTTCACAATATATTAGTACCAGTTTTTTATGACTAAGGCATAATGCTTTTAAAGATGTTTAGTTTATTATTCTTTTGGGATTTTTTTTTTGCCCCTTTATTTTTAAACAGTAAAGGAAATATGTCTCTTGTCTTGATTTACCCAGGCAAATACACAGATCAATAGTGCTTAGAATTTTCAGACACAAATATACATAACCTCTTAATTCTAAATAAAACCCCTCTAAGCACAAGTGTTGTCTAGAATAAAAGACAAAAACTTTCCAAACAATATTATGAGTGATAATATGAAAAGCAGATCTTTAGTGCATAGCTTTCAAGTGCACAAGTATGGCTCTGCACATGTGTAAGATTGAGATACTACAAATTTTTTTAAGGTTAATTAACTAGTATATCTAGCAGGTACATTCAATAACAGAGTAGTTGCTCCAGAAACCCACTCTTGTGTCTGCCCCTTGGAGTTATTCCAGGGGCTTCTTTGCCCTATTTCTTGTTATGTCTTCTAAGTTCTAGTGCAAAACAGTGTGCTTGTTAGAATTCATCTCCTTAAGAATAAAAATGAACAGAATTTAAAGAATGTCTTAGAAAGGGTTAGCTTATTGTTCTAAAATGAGAGAGAAAGGGCAGGACATGTCCTATAAGCTGTATAATTATGTATTAACAGTCAACAAAGCTGCAAGTATATGTAAAATACATAAAAAGCAAAAATATTTAGGCATCACAAGAATATCTTATACTTGGATTATATCCAAAAGACTATGCAAAGTTTCCAGTGAGCTGGGATTACCATTCTGAAGGCTGCATGCAGAAAGCTCTAGGCCTTTATTAAAATTGCAGCCTTGATTAATAATTGCATTAATTATGGAATTAACATCCTTAAAATTATTTTATTTTTTAGACTAAAAGGTTTACCAAGTTACCAAACCATCTCAAAAATACTTTGCTTGATCATCTCTGTCCAAGGAAAGATTTTAGGATGGTCCAACATTTAGTAAGGAAGGATGCAGAAGTGTATGATGTAGAATCAGAAAGTTTATAGAATGTATGCAGAAAGACATTCCAGCTGATGCAGTTTATTCAGTGTCCCCTGGTGTTGGTTATAATTTAGCGTTAGGTACTGTAAAACAACATGCATGTGTACAGTGATAAATTTATGTTTTCTGTTTCCTATTTTTCTATTATCTTTTAAAATGTAAATAATTATCTAGTGCCTGCAGTGTGTGCAGGAAACAGTAAGAAGACTTTGGACAGAGTTCTAAAACCACAAAAATGGTGCTGCTATCCCAAAAGCAGCGTTAGGAAACTTGAGATTATTGTAACCCAGGCGGGCTTCATGAAATATCAGGCTGAGGAGAAATACAATATTGTGTACATTGTGCTCAAAAGCCTAAACGTTTCTAGTCAGTGGTGATTTTATAAGCATTAAGATCTCAGAATCATTAAAATGAAGCCTAGATAAGTCAGAAAATTACTAAAAAGGAATGTGGAGTCATCTTTCCCAGTTTGATACACATCTATTCCAAAGTGAATATTTTCAAAAGGATTTACTTCTGTGGGGAGGTTGCAATGAGCTAAAGCATCAATTTAAAAAGCATAGCTTGTTCTCACAACCCACTTGCATCCTCAGTGCGAAATAAAATACCCAGATTTAAATGGTTTGAACTCCTCTGAAGTCAGTAGAAAGGACTCAGTTGAAACAGAGTGATAAATATTCCTGAAGGACTCCAAAATCCTTGTTTTGAAACCTAGATAAGATTTTGAGCAGCACACCAGCCACAGAGTGACTATCAGGAAGCACAGAAGTGTGCGCTCTCTCCACATAGCCCTTGGGCACTGTTCAAGAAATGATGTGGAATAATTCTACAGCATCAACTGCCTCAGGCTCTTTCACTATAACTTATTTCACCACTGACCAGGATGACAGATGTCATCATCCACAGTATTAGATTCAGATCTGAAGCTCTGCAACATTCATGTACCTTGCAAATTTGGGCCAGTAAAAGAAAAGTCAGATCTCTGCAGAAGCACTGATACATGCCCAGCATGATGTGCACAAAACCTGCACGTAACAGTCTCTATTGCAACAGTGCTGAATATCTAAGGTTTCTGACCATTACTTTTACACATTTTATGCCTCAGAATCACTTTTCACCAATTTGAAGACATTGTACAGCTGCAATCTGTCAGGTGACATGGGAAAACCTGTGTCATAGTTTTCAGTGCTAATGTATGGCAAGACCTACTTTTGCCTGAGCTATACCTACCCTACAGACTTTAAAAATCACCTTCAGTCTCTGTTGAAAGATTATATTTGATTTTTTTAATGAAAAGATATCCGTCACAGGAACATGTTATATGACTCTGATAAACTTTAGTTCATAAAGGGTTTATTCATGTCCTTGTAGGTGATGATGGCTGCTATTAGAATACCTGAGGCTATATCAGATTTGAGAAATCAACTTTTCACTTTACATGAACTAATTAATTTAGCAGTAGGTGAAATTGCTCTCTCTTCTTGTGGTGTGATATCATGTCAATCAACATGGACCACAAATTAGTTTTATTAAAATTAATTTAACTATCCAATACCATCATTTAAGTACATAAATAATAAGATCTAACTTGTCTTGAACACAGAATTATGTATGTTTTGTACATTGGCTGCTTCCTGTGTTTGAAAATTATTTTAACAAATTTTAAGAAACAAAGTATACAGTTGCTTCTGTCCTAGAGCTGATAATTATTTTTTCAGTGGTTTGTTGTTGGTTTTTTGGTGTTTTTTTTTTTTGTTTGTTTTTGTTTTCTTTTTGTTTTCTTTTTGTTTTGTTTTGTTTTTTAGTTTTGTTATTAATCTGTGTATTGGAAAGAATTTTGAATAATGAGACTGCTACGGATGAAATTCATTTTTAGCAAGTTTTTGCTCTCAAAATGAACAAGAAAACAAACTACACTGTGGAAAATGTGTTTCAACATTTCCATAGCAAAATGTTACAATTTTCCAAACTTGAGGTGCTTAGGCTGCATTTGCAAATTGTTAGCAGTCCCACCTATCCAGTGGAGGGGATATGGTTCAAATCCTTGAATCAGAAATGAAAACTAAGCTATTCATAAATATATGAATTCTGGTTTCTATTCTGGCATTAAAAGTCTCATGGAAACAGATGAAAAGAAACTTAATCACATACATTAATAAGCAAACTATAATTTCTAACAAGCTGATGTTAGCAAACTTTTAAAGTGGGTGCCCTTTCCTCTTGTGAGTTATTGCTGTGATGTGACAATTGCACCACTGTAGTAAACTAGACCCTGCTAAGGACAAATCAAAGCCATTTAAAAAGACTCAGTGCATAACTTTGGATAAATGTATAGGCTTTATTATATTTTCAAAACCACCCCCTGAGGAATAATCTTATGATACCATGCTAGTTTTTTTTTTTTTTTTTTTTGCTAGTATGAAGGAAAGCATCTCATGTACTGCAAAAGAAACTGCAGCAATTTAAACCACTTAGGTACTAATCCAAGGATGAATAGCCTGTCCCTATTTTGCCTGTTGTCTGTGTGGCATGTAATGCTGCTAAAGCCTAAGAGGACTACCTGCATATATAAAAATATATATGTTCTTACATATAATGCAAGACCACTGAAATTAAGATGGCAAAATCACCTCAACAAAAAGATCCATTACTTTCCTAATCTTATACTTAGCACCAGTTTGCACAACATATATACCAGCCTGTACAATATACATAAGATGTAGAAAAAAACCCTCAGATTCAGTGTGTGGTGTTACAGTTTTGAACTGATGATGTTATTAGGTGGTAAAAAGTATTTTTACACATATCACACTCTTTCTTTCTATAACTTTTTATATCAGCTTTTGTTTCCCACTATTTAAGACTCTTTTGTCTTAGATTAAAATATTTTCGTCTGATATTTTACAGAAGATATTGTGGTTAACAGATAACTATGTTATTTAATGAAAAAGCAAATGCTGTTTGGTCTTGTACTTTCCTGGGTGGTCTTGCAGAAACTTTATTCTGTTTTCTAGGGATAAATTAAAATTTATATAAAGAGAAATTATATGGGCTGATTAAAATCTAATCAAACTGCTTTTTACTTCACGTGTTAAATGTACAGGAAATATTTTAGAAAAGACAACAAGGCAAACAAAGTTAATTGAAGAGTAGGATCTAGTACCTGGCAGGCATCCTTAAAAATTAATTCATAGATCAGCTATGTTTTAATGACAGTTCACTGACAGCTCATGTCAGCTGTCAGCTGCACTGTTGCTGAAGTTATGGTTGGATGCTTTGCTTATGTTTGGATGCTTTGCTCCATCTCTCAGGGCTGTGGAAAAGGGAAGACTGGCTTTCAGTTAAAATTTACAATGAGCGCCCAAGAGTGTTTGAACGGATGTGAGGGGTCCCTGGCTCTGCTCTCAGACAGGACCAGCAGCAGTTTGCTCCCTTTTCAGTGAGAATAGAGCTCTTCTCTGTGGCTGAACAATGACTGGTAGGGGAGCAGCTCTGCAGAAAGAAACGTGGGAGTGCTGGTGGGTAAAGACTTCTGGGCAGTGTTGGAGGAGTGTCACCAGCAGGCTGAGGAATGTGATTCTTCATCTCTGCTCAGCACTGGTGAGGAAACACCTGGAGGGCTGGTTCTGGTCTGGGCTTCCCAGTCTGAGGGAGACACACACAGAGTGGAGCCAATCTAGCAAAGGTTTCTAAGCTGGTTATAGACTAGAGCACAGGACATTTGAGGAGAGGGGGAAGGAGTGAGGCTACTTCAGCATTAATAGCTGAAGGCTTGTGAGGATGTTACAAGTGTCCACAGCCACTGAAAGGGAGTGCTTAGGGAAGGCACAGGCAGCTTCCTCCCACAGCAGAATGACAGGAGACAACAAACATGAGCTGGAACACAGAAAATTCTAATTATTTTTAAATATTTTTAAAGCCATGAGAATTGCTAAAGACTAGAATGAGTGCCCAGAAACGAAGTAAAACTCTGTCCTTGGCAATATCCAAAATTTGATGACAAAAGCACCCAAACAATGTCATTTAATTGGTCTTCTTTTGAGAAAAGCATTACACAAGGTGATCTTCCAACCTAAATAATTTTGTGATTCAATATGTCTTTTCTTGAAGGCTTAGAAGTGTTGTTGCAATTCTTCAAAAAACAAATAAAAGGCCAGGCAATCAATGAATCAACCAACCAAACCAACAAAAAGTCCCAACCCCCCCCAATTATAGAATGGATTATCTTCCTGAAGCATGAATATTTATGGGGTATCTCTCAAAATCCTACTGTAACATACTGGGGACCATGGTAGTGGTGAAAGCACTCATAAGTATTTGGGAATAAAAAAATGAAAGTGTGCAAAAATTCAGGAAGCTTATTTCAAAATATTTTTTGTCTCTTGCCTCCATTCCTTTTGAATCATATCACAGTTCTTCCGTGTTCATATTTTACTTGCTAGCATTTCGTAATGGCTAGCTAAAATTTACTTAAGAAAATCTCTTCAGTATCCAGCTCTGTACTCAAAGGCCCTCCAATTTCCAGCCAGGATTAAGATGAAACACTAGGAGCAATGATCTTTAATGAGCACAGCTTGAGAGGAGTACCTAGAACAGAGCTCTATCTCTGTAGACCAAATCAGTGATTGAAAACTTTATTTAAGAAACTGATGGGGAGTAGATTTACCATTCTAACTGTAGTGTCTGTGTCAGTTTCTTAAATTGAGTTTTGAGGAGCTGATTTAGCCCAGGGAAATGGAGAAACCTGGTTGAAGTGTCTCTTGGGGCTGCTTATACTAATTTTTTTGTTTGTGTTTAGTGCTAATGCAAAATTAGATGAACTCCACTGTCAAGATGTTAGAAGATCAATGCTTTTATTACTTGGAATTGGAAAGCTGGTACACACAATAGAAGAGTTGCAGGGAGAAGAGTGATACAAAGAGCTCTTTGATTTCCTGGTGCTTAGGAATATTGAAAAACGCTGTGAATTCAAAGAACCAGAGTTCATTTTTTTTAGTCAAGGAATAAAGATAGCACATCTGATTTATTAAATTTAGACTGGGTTAAAATATTTTCAAGAAACTGTATATCTGCCCAATGGAAAAATATATAAACTTCAATAAATAATTCATTTTTTCAGAATCTATAGAATCACTTCACTGTGAAATGCCAGCAATACCCCACATGTGCTTTGTCTTTTTCCTTGGAGTAAAATTCTCATAAAATACTTCTGAGAGGGGTCTTTTGTTTACATAAAGACACATAATTTTTACATCAACATCACTGATTTTTTTTCTTTCCTGAAGAAAAGCACTGGAAGTATTAATGTTTCTTCTAATTCCCAAGATCACAGCAGTTTTCTACGATGTACATTACTGTAATTCTGACTTCACTAGGAGTTGAATTTGCCCAGAGAATGCAGCAGTAAAGGCTTATATGCTTCCAATCTAAAATAAATGCTTTAACTTAATCTGGAAGGTGAATCTATAAAGTATTATTACATTAAAGTCATACATCTCTTAAATACAAAAAGAACCTAAGCTCATAAACAAATGGCAGAGTTAAGAATGAAAATAAAGATCACATGGTTAAGTCCTCAAAGGTTAGCAAATGACAAACTCCTCGGTTCTGCCTTGGTGCATCTCAGCACTACACTAGAGTATTAGTTACACACAATTTTTTATCACCCAGGCTGAGCGCACAGCATCCTGTAAAACTTCATCATTAAGCCCTCATGTATTTTTCAGTCTTTTAACCTGTAGAGACCTACAGCTTAATCCAAGATCATTTCAGATTTTTTTTTAAACTGGAAATAATAATAATTCCATTAAATTAATGGAACTTTCACAGCATGTGAGATTAAATTTGTTACATTGAGACCATAAATTCAGATAAACACTTCCCAGGTCAATACTATGTCTTATATATATCTGGATCTATTAATATATCTTTCCTTACTGATGGTGATATGGGTATTTTTTGATCCTGGGTATGGTTTTCTTGCTGATTTTGATAAATATATTGCGGTTCCTTAGCACACTGAAGCAAGTGTCATATGAGACTGAGTTTAATGTTGTCAAAACAATTTTTATTCTGACATACCCATTAGACATCCCGCAAAAAAACGGAAACTATGTCCAGAGGGAAATTTTAGTAGTTAACAATCATATTCGAAAGAAGTATGAAATTATGCTATGCTGTGATCTGTTCTGGGTCCAATGCTGATATATTTTAATTAGTTATGTAAATGGCTGAAAAGAGGAAAGGCTTGTTACTATATGATACTGAGAGATTGCAAGAACATTTGAGGAAAGGACTGGCACTCAAAATCATCTTGGGATTTGTTCTGTAAAGTGCTATTCAGCAAGGACAAAGCTGAAAAGTACATTTGTGTTGAAATAACTAAACATACAAATACAGTATGAGTAACAAAATTCTGGATGTTGCTCTTTCACAAGGAAGGGGAAAAGTTATCACAGCACAAACTTTCTCTAGTATTGACAGGGTTTCAACTCAAAAGACTTTAAGAAAAACTGTGGACTAGAATGAGCAGATATCTGAACATGAGATCTGTGAAGAAAGAAGGAATTGGGGTATCCTGGCTCAAAAGCCTGGGAGTATGACTGGCTGTTGGAACAAAGGGAGTAACCTCTTTCCCCGCCTGTAATAGAGGTAGATCATTGTGGGAAGATAGTTTATAAGGATAGCGCAAAAGGCAATTTTCCTCAATGAATTACAGCTGTACTGATTGCTGAGAAGTGGAGACAGCCTTGCCTGCCCAATGAGGATGGGTGTTATAAAAGAGTGGGCTAGCTAGTCACCAGTTAGAGCTTGAGACTGAGAGTCTGCTGCTTGTGCTGTGAGGAGGAAGGGATGTGCTGTTGTGCAAGGGATGGGCAAGGTAAGAAGATGTTGTGTGAGGGACAGACAGGGTTAGGTGGCCAGGTAAGGGATAGGTTGGGATTAGCCAGTCATGCAGAAAGAAGAAGGGAACTTGCAGAGAGAAGGAGGAAAGGAGTCAGTGCTGTTGTGGAGTTGCCTGAGAGAAGGCATGAAAAGTTTTTAATAATGGAGTGGTGATGATGCCAGTGGTGTCTGTCTCAACATAATTACTACACTGGCCCGGGAACTCAACTGCATCGCAAAGATGTTGAAAAGAAGATACAAATTAGATCTTGGGGGAGAAAGTTTCTGAAGCCAAAGGAGAGGAAAAAACTGGAGAGACCTGACTGGGGAGTCTGTGTGATCTAGTTACTGGCTTTTAAGAACAAAATAGACTAAGTTCTGTCATGTATTCATGCATATTTAGGCTGATGACATGGACTAATTGACCTACTGAGCCCTTCATCAGTGTGAATCTATGATTCTAATAACCCAAAACACAGTTCTGGGAATACATAATATTTATAAATATGTAACACTTATTGCCAGTCATCCCACTGAGATTTGATATACTTAATATAATAATTGGAAGTACCCAACATGTAAAGCATAAATATAACTGAATTTAAATATAAGACTTTTCCCTGGAGCTTTCTAAGAGATATGAGTAGTTTTAAAGCAAGAAAAAGGAACCTTGTTTATTGAAGTAATTTTAAGGGAATGGCTATAAAATTTTTCTGCTTCCTTAGGTTCTCATATTTTGACAGGATAATTCCTGCAATATTGCACAGTCCATGCAGTGGTACTCTTGAAACAGAGTATGACCTGTAGAAGCTGGAATGCATTTCCCTAGCTTTGGATGTCTACTTCTGAGCTAGTTGCTTATGGAGCAATGGAGCTGAAAAGGCACTGTGAGAGTATGAGTAATCTCAAAAAGCGTGGAGATTTTCTTCAGTATGAAGTGAATCATGCCTTACAGTTCTTTGGCTTTAGAGCAGCTCAGGATACTAGTCCAAAGGTACCTATCTGCATTCAGTTCAACTTAATAACTTTTAATAACAGTTCAACTTTTACTTAAAAAAACCCCATAAGTATGGATATCCTGGAGTACAAAGAAACCAAATTAAAAAGAAATAATTATGTGTGTATATACATATAAAACCTGTGCGCCAGCTGCATGTTTTCTGCAGATGTGCTAAAAAGGCACTCTGACTAGAAATGTGGTATTACAGCAAATACTTGATAAGCTGGAAATTCCCTCATGAATAATAAAAATTTTGCTTTAGTTAAACATATATGTGGCATTTCCTTTGGAAGAATGCTGAAGTTCTACTTGAAAATTAAGAAGATTATTCACTTTGACGTGTATGTATGATTCCAAAACTCCTGAAGTTTTGGAAACTTGGCCTTAAACAGCTATGAACTCATGCAGCATGAAAAATCTAAGGGCTCTGAGACAAAGTTCCTGGGGGTCTGCAATATTAGAAAATTGATTTCTGCATTAATCAGCTAAATAGTTGATTTATGGGTGTCTGTGACCTCCACGAACTGTGGCAGTGCTGTAGGCAGTTCCCAGGATTCTGACATCATTTTGCCATGAATGTACTGCTTTGGATTAAATATCCAAACTTCAAAACTTCCCCATTGGAACACCAAATTCGCTGATAGGTATCTTATATCCCACCGCAGAACTGGAAAGAAGACAAGAGGCTCTATGTGCATAATAACATCAAAACTTTCTATGGAATTTTTGTCTGGCACCAGAGTTGATAAAGGAGCAAAAACATAAAAAACTACAGGCAGCTAACTTTTACCTAATTCTTTAAAGAGGAATTGGTTTGCAAACTGAAACTACAAACAGAATATAAGGAGACAACATGGAAGTTTAATGCATCTGGTTTTTTGGGGTTTTCTTTTTTGACTGTATTATCTTGAAGACAAATGTTAAATTACCAAAAAGAAAGCAAAGTAATGAATTATCAGTTATTAAAAGTATCAGATACAGAAAAAAAGCAACATAAATGAAAAATGCTGGGATCAGAAATAGCTTGTAGGATCATGGAGCATATTTGGTTCATGTATTATTCAGAATATTAAAATATAGTATCACTTGATTTTTGGATCTTTAAATTTTTATCTGCCTACAAATAAAATGGTCATTGATACAGTCTAGATTTAGCAAAGGTGAGCTAACCTGTAATTAATTTAATCTGTGCTAAGTGAGACAGGTAACCAACTACATGTAGAAGTTCAGCATTCTTTGTACAAACCTGAAAGTAATTTTCCTGTGTTCAAATTTCAGATGAAAATTTCCATAACTGTTAAGTCCTGATTTCCTGCTCAGTATTATTCCACTTATCTGCTATCTACCAGTTGAATAAGTCCAGTTTCAACTTCCTTTGCTACCAGCTGTAACTACCAGCCTATATTCATGTAACAGAGTTCATATGCTTTTGAAATATCACTATTTTTCCACTTCAAATTAGATATTAATCATTAGACTAACATGCAGTATGTCCACTTGATAACAAGCAGATTAAAGTTTATGATTCCTGTTCTGTGTGCAAGGGTCATGTTCTGTTCAATAATGCAACTCTCTAAATCAGTCTTTAGTGGCAGTGTTTGCTCGGTAGTCATGAACATTTTCACAGGATCTCTGGATATAACTCTGTGTAATGGTGTTTCTGATGTTACCACTGAATGATTAATTGAATAATCATACTTTGTATTTTCTAGTGAAATTCAGCTATTGCATTCTTCAGGGTATATTTTTCCTCTGATTCATACAGAGCAATGTATATTCGTTTTCCTTAAATAAAAACTTAAATATTTTTCTTCATCAAGAGCATATGAAGCATTTTCATTCATTATATGAAGGTTTTTAAAAAAATGGATAGAAAAATATGAACAGTATGGAATCTGGAAAAGTTTTTCGCATTGTATTATTGCTGGCAAACCACAGTCAAAGCTATCTTTATTTATCTGATCTCAGAGTTGGAAACCTATTTTTAATCTGTCAAGATAATGAACCTGTTTCTTTAGTTTAGGATACAGGAAAAGCATAAAGCTTACTGAATATACTTATTAACAAACTCCCTGATGTTAATGTGTTGTTCAAATCATCACAATTGGGTCACTAAAAAGAAAACTACAATTTAATGGGAAATATCTTTAAAATGGGTTTTCTGATTTTTGCGTCATTCACTTCAGTAATATTTGAGTATAGGAGTATATGTGTGCCTGGAGACTACAGGTCTATTGGTAAAATTGCAATCTCATACTTTGCAATGACAGATTGCATTAGCACTGTGTTCTAAACAACTGAGATGCCACAACTCACAGAAGAGGAAGTTTACAGATCATATGGATAAGTACGTTGCATATGCGACATGCACACTGTAAACAAAGAGTAGAAGGACCAGCCACCTCTATCCAAAAAAAACAACCCAACATTGGTATATAAAGTTTCCCTTAGTACATCTAAATTCAGAGCACAATCCTTACCATTCAGCCCTCCTTTCAACACCATTAGCACTGTACTGTGTATGCAATATTTTGTCAGAAATCCAGAGTACAACCTATAGATCCCACTGTAATCAGGAGATTGCATATTAAAAACAAGTGAATTCTAATTCTATTTTAACTGATCCAGACCCTGAACTTTCCTAGGTATAACCATACTGCAGTTGTTCCAACGAATATTTAGTTTTATAATCTCTGCTGAAATTTAATCTATCTTCTAGTCATTATGATAATTATGTTACAAACTGACATGTGAGTTATTCTAGCATGTTGTCTCATATTAACTAAACTACCCAAAGAGAAAAAATTTGTCTTGTGACATTAAAATTCAGTGTGAGTTTGCAGCTTAGATGTATGTGTCTTGGTTAGCTTTAATTTAACTAATTTTACTTAGCAGTATTCATTAAGAAGATGCACAAAATAATTCAGCCACTTGCTTAGAGACCCTAGGTGGGCTTTGGGCAGTAAGATCCATTGCTGTGATTATATGGCATCTACATTTAACCAAAAAAAAAAAAAAAAAAAGGTGCTGTCATGGTTCTGACTCCATCAAATTACATAAAATGCCATCTCACCTGTTACTTGCAATTAAAATTATATTTTTAGGCCATACTTCACTTCCTACTTCCTTTTCTCTGGTGTCTAGTATAATACTACTCTTTTCCTGGTGGAAAGGGCATCTGAAAAAAACTTTATGTATTTGAGCCAATATGCTTGGCAGGGAGGAAACAAAAGGCCTCATGTTTTGTCATTTCTCTTTCATTGTCCTTCTTTTTGTCAGCCATCCACTGAGGCAGAAGTAGCAGATTTTGAATAGCATAAAGTAGCCTCATTAACCAGTGAACAAAGAGGGAAAAGAAAAAAGGAAGAAAGAGGGGAATATTAAATGATTATGATAATGCTTATGTACAACAAGGCATGAATTGCAGGTGTGCAAGAAACTGATTTCAGGGTTTTCAAGTATGTGACACTTCAACTTCCCAAGTATTTTTGCAATGGATAGAGGTTGTGAATAGACTTGTGTTTACCATATAAACTTCTGAAAACATGTCCTAGACTTTCTGAGTTGATTGTCAGCTGTAGGGATTAAAGTGATGCTACAGACAATGTCACAGAAAAGTCCTCTGCAGTCTTGTGCAGTTTCACACCAGCCAACTTTTTTTCCCAATTTGTTTACACATATGGATTCCAAACTTGCCTCCTCTGGTATATCGAGATCTTAAAATGCATTCCTATTGTTATTTTTAAAACATTTTTTGATCCCTCTGGCAGATTGTTTCTAGTGTTCTTTTATGGGATTTAAACTAGATCTTTCTGGCTTTAGACGCTGTGTTCATTTATTTTTAGTCTCTAGAAAACTCTCCAAGCTTTTGAGCCATTTTTTCATTAGATAATAATAAATTCAACTTGAACATACACATGCTAAAAAGCTTAATTTGCAGAGTCTTGACCTTGCATACTTCGCCATCTAAACCCCTAAGCTTTATTGGTAAAGGCTGTTAATGGCACAGCAATATTCAGTTCAGAATTTCATTTAATACTTCTTTCTTTGGGCACAATTTTATGAAACATGTGAAATTAATCTGAGATAATGTAACTCACAATAGCAGGTGAGAATATTCCCTTGTTATTTTGCAGTATCCAGAAAACCAGGCGGTGACTAATAAATGGGAAAAAATGAATTCTTTCTTTTTGCCCATCCTTTGTACTTCACAGAGCGTGCACATTCCAGACAGAATGATGCAGAGCAAGAGGACTGAGCTGGCATGGGTTACCATGACTTTATGCTTTCAGACAGTACGTTTGATCATTCATTTGTGTAGCATTAGTTTTCTTGATGTCATTGTGCTTCTTGAAGACGTACTGTACTTTGTCCTAATGCTTTTCAGGAGTTGTCTCTCAAGAGAAAAGCTTAATAAAGAATTTTAATTCCACTTGCATTAACTTTTTGGTTTGTTCTTCTATGTTTGTTTTTTGTTTGTTTCTTTTTTTACCAGATGAAAATCAAAAATGCTTATCTTCATGCATTTAAAAACCTTAAAAAATAAAATAGAATTCAATCAATTGAATTCAGTCAGTTATATCAAGTCTAATAACAAAACAAACAAGAATGATAGGCTTCAGAAACCCATTTTCCCCACTGTATCTGGGCTAGATGAAGACTTTGACAGTGCATTAGAAGTTACCACTTCCTTGGATGTGTCACTTAGGCAAAACCAATGCTACCATTATCAGTCAGTTTAACAAAGAACAACTAGTTACATTATTTAAACTTATCTGCCTCTTAAGCAATAAAGAGATGAAGTGCTTCACAAGGATATAATAAACTTTGGCAGATGTTTGGATGATGGAACATATTTGGGCAGCTGAGATCCATGTGGTATAATCATATCTGAAAAGTATAGTTAAGCAAAGCTGGTCAACATCATTAAGCCTGGCAGTCAAATAATAAAAGGATGCAGCCTTGACCAGTATCTGTCTTTGATTGTACAGGAAATAAGCATGCCTAGAGTGCTGTGACCAGTTACCAGCTTCTCCCAACCAGCAGTGACAATCAGTTTCCTACAGGCCTGGCTTGACCATTGAGAGTTTATTTGTTGCCTCTTACTGGTAATTATGGTGGCTTCCAACAGTCTATTCCTACTTCCATTTCTTGCTTTTCCCTTGTGCTGCCTCACTCAGGACTGCATGCCTTCCTCTTAGATATATCTCAAATCCCAGCTCTTCACAGGTCTGCTGTTCCTACCTTTTAACCTGGATGCCAGCCTAGCATTTACAGTTTTAGGCCAGCCCTGCAGTTGCTTTTATCTCCCTTGGCAGTGTGTTGGGATTCGCTCCACTGGCTGGAGCTCTCTGCCTCATCACTTCACTGGTGTGCTCACTGGTCCTCACTACCCCAGCTGGTGCCATCTGATGTCTGCACGGTGTTAAACACTCTAAAAGAGTGAGGGAGCTCAACTGTATGTGTTTTCCTCTAGTCTCTAGAGTAACTGGTGAATTGCTAAAAATTGACACTTCATATGACAGTTATTCAGCTAAGATTTCTTATTAAATCAGGTGCTTTTCTGATTAAAAACTGCTAACATTCCTTGTTTGTTTTCTGGGATTCATGGGTAATTAGTACATTTGTGCTAACATCTAAATAGTCTTTCAATCTTCTCTTAGATTCTGTGGAATGTTTAATTAAATGATCAAGAAAACTTTTATTAGAGCAACTCAGAAAAAGAGTATTTTAGTATTACTCTTTAGAGTATTTACATAACTTGTGAAATTGGACTCTTGTCAGCTGAACACACCAGTGTTTTTGTGAAATTACCCCACTTTTTAGAGGCTGGTTATTCCTATGATGGTGACTAAGATAAATTGAAATGTTTTGCTTTAAAAATTACATCAAGTTTTGTTTTGTACAATATTTTTATCTCATGTTGGTGATCAACCATATGTGGTGATTATTCACCAAATATTTTCCTTTTCAATATTTTTAAAGCTGCTCTATATGAAAACATGATCTATAGATTTCCTGTTGTATTGCCTCCATTTCCCACTGTACTCATATGAAGAAACACTTTTTCTGTTGGTTGTTTTCACGTGTTTAATGATGACACAACAATCTGGAAAACCTTCTAAAAAAAAAAAAGCCACACTGCAATTGAATGCCTCTTCCACTCTCCTAATTTTTGGTGAGAAGTCAGCGGATTGGTGCCTGTATAAAGGGACTAATTTGACTTTCCTGTGGCCTGATTCTACATGCAGACTATGTAGTACTTGCATCTCTTTATTGACACTGCAGCTCTCTGATATGTCTATTGTTTGGGGCAGCACAAGAAATAGTGGTGTTTTCACATTTCACATGCAGAGAAGAGCATGTGATTCTGCAACTTCACCTATGTTAGGTAGTGCTGTTTTGTCTGAATAAATCAAGATATTGTATTTATGTTCATGGTATTCGGTTTTTGGTAGACTAATATTATTTTCACATTTTTTCTTTGTGGGGAAGTGAGAATTGTGCAGGGCTTCCATGGCTTATAAAAGCCTAGTCCATTTTGATGGCAATTTAAATTCTTTAAAAAATCTGTGTCAAAAAGATTTTGAGTGATTATGTTTGTGAAAAAGAATGGATTTGAACCAGACTCCCAGAATCCAGCTTGCTGATTTAACCATTTGGTGGGTTTTACTCTCAAATGATACTTCCCAGGAATAATCTCAGACTCTACAAATTGATATGTTATGCTTTACTACTGCCTTTAGATTTAAATAGGTCACCACACCTGTGCAGAAAATCACACCCATTGTTTATTGAAAGAGAATTATTTTTTTCATTTTAATGGAATAATAACCAAGACAGTTTCTGGGTTTTCTTTCAGAGTGCAGGTCATATCTTTGGGGTTTTTATTCCTCTGCCAATACAACCATTGCAATGACATGTCTTTGACAATCCACCTGTCACTTACAGAATTTCAAAGCACTTATTTCTAAAATAAAATCATGTTATGCCCAGAGATGCCAGATACAATTACCAGTGACTTCCACTGAGATCTGAACACATGTAGCTAAAGGGAATATTTGGGTTTAAGAACACAGATTAAGGATATGTTACAGATCTGGTACTACCTTAATTTTTTAAACTAGCTATGGTTGACATTATATCATTAATACTTTCAGAAAGGTGTTTCTGCTAGATTGTGTAGATTCAGCTAGAGCTGAAGTTGAATAACAAAATTAATTTGTAAATAGAAGGGAAAATTATTTTCAAAGTCTTAGATCTGATCATTTAATAGACTAAAATATTTGGAAGTCATTTAGGTGCATTTTAATGAATTGAAACTTAAATAAATTTTCACTGTTGCTTATTTCTTCTATATTCGGATAGGATCTGATTGTCTTAGTTTTGCTCTCATCATCACACTGCACAGATAATAGCACCCTGTTTAATTGCTAATTATTCTTTGCAATTCTGTTTAGACAGTTTAATTATTTTGTTCATTGATTTAATAACAGCATTTGACTCCTCATATTTTCAAAGAACTTTAGAATTAATGACTAGCATGGGATGTATAGTGGGAGTAATAAAATCATGATAGGTGGAGAAATCAAGACAAGAAAGTGACTTGATTCTGACAAATTAGGACTGGAGATTTATTCTTTTCCAACTTTGTTTTTGGGCCATTAGACCAAATTCTATCTTCCTTATTTTCCTTAATGAGGATTCAAGACTAGAATTTGCTTTAGTTAACAGTAGTCTAGAAATTCCTTTCAAAAGACAAAGATGAGAATAATTTATTCATTTCATATATTAACAATAGATAAAAATGAAAAAGGAGCAGATCCAAAATGTATTTTAGGCAACTAGAAGCCTTTTTTTTCATGAGTCTGATTGAGTTGGGAATTAAACTCTTAATGCAATTCCGATCACTTTTTATAGTGCTGTAAGTGAAATGCTTTTAGAAAGGTACATTTTTTACAGGATGTTTTGACCTATTTTTAAATCCTCACCTCCAAGAATATCAGTGAATGCATAACTATTTAATATTGAACATTTCTAGATTATTGTCACTGGTGAATAGAGAGGCATAATAATAAATAGATAGTTCTCTCTGCTAAACATAGAGGAATTAGCTTTGTTCCAAACGGGAAAATACAGTTAGAATTTATTACAATATTTTTCGACAAAATATTTTCCAGAGAAAAGTAATTCTTAAGAAAATCCCACAAAACCTCAAACCACAGCCTAATTTACTATCTTTTATACATTTGTGTTACCCCATTTAGATCCATGTCAGACAACCACATTGCATTTTAAGCTGTCAAATTACTTGAAAAATTATCATTGCAAGTATACACAGGTTTTGTAAACTCTTCTGTACAATATGCAGAAGGATATTCCTTCAATAGAACCTACAGTTTGCTAGATCAAGACTTTTTCATACTCCATCTTGCTGATAATCAATTTAATACATTATCAATCTGTGGCTGTGAATGCCAGTTGTCAGCCCACAGGCTTCTAGACCCTAGATCCATCTTCCTCCAAGTAAACCACAGCACTGAATACTCCAAAGAGACAGATACTCAGAGCTTATAAACACTTCCTCCTCTGGTGGTAGCGTCACCACCAGAAGCAATTCCCACCCCTCCTGCCTGGTGAGCAGTTCAGCTCCATCTCCAGCACTGAATAGCAAATGAATTGTGTTTGTTCCCAGTTCTAACTGGATGTATGAAAACTCTTGCTATGGAGGAAATTAGAATAATAAACAATGTTTTCCCATTCTAGATCAATTACTAGCTATATTTACAAGGCAAATTTAACAACCCACTCAAGATGTAAACTGTTTAAGTAACCTCCATGTGGTACACAGCTTTCTCAATTTCACACCACCACAGAAACCTAAAAATTATTTAAGTACCACCAGTGAAAAGGTCACATGAAAGGTTCAAAAAGGATTCCAAGTGCAATTTCCTCTTTTTTTTTTTCCTTTTTAGAACTGTCTTCTATTATTAGACAATTCCTTACAAAGACACAGATTTTTTTTTTTTTTGATGGAAATACATCTCACAGTTCTTATTTTGGTATGCATAGATATTGCCAGATATCTGCTGCTGAATTTTCAAATTTTCATCTCCTAAAATGTCTTCTACATTTCTCAGAATTATATGAATTTTGGTGACAAATATAAAGAGATAAAAAATTAAATGCAGAAATGCAGCTTCTGACAACTTTCATAATTTTTCCAAGTTACAGAGGTGTGTTCATGAGATCTAAGAGAAAAGTTCTAAACTCATAAAGCTGGATGCTTTTGTCTTGATATTTTACAGGATGTGTTCCGCAACGGGTCAGAAATCTGGTTTTATTTGTCTGTCCTGTAGCTTTTTTTTTTTGTTTGTTTGCTACAAAATCCCAGATTTAGGAAACTTAGGAAGGGATTCATGAAATCATGGTTACATGCTATCTTTTCCAGAATTTACAGAAAGCGAGGAACTCTTGTGCTGCCCAATCCAGGAAGTTGTTTCCCACCTAGGCACAGTTTGCTTCCTTCCATGGTACTATCAGGTACTATGGTCCCCATGCATACCTGATGGACCCCCATGCTGGCCCTTGCTGTCACAAACTTTAGAAAGTGGCAATAATTTAGCTTTTTTTCAATGTTTCTTTCCATACTAATTGCCCTTCTACCTACCAAAGAAGAACATTTGGCAACCCTGCCTAAAAAATAAAAATACGTTTGGATGTGGGGCTTTGCTCTTCACCTCTATACAAAGGGGACTGTAAAATCCGTTCTCTATAGGTCTTACACTCTCTTGAGGATTGATTGGAGATCTTTAATAAGCAGATTTTAAATAAATTTTTGCCTGAGTTATATGTAGCCCACAATGTGGATGGGAACAAACATCTTGCAGCTGATGGGAATATGCATGAAATCTGCTGGAGATAATGACATTTCCTCTTGTAAAGTATAAGTACCACTCTGTAGGCTCCCACAAGTGTCAACACATATTATAAAGCAAGGAACATAAGTGCATTTGTAAGGACACAATAAGTTTGACATTTTAAGGAATTATAGTTATGTTTTGTCCACTCAGGAGGTTTTGGTCTGCTGGAGTCAGAAGCCTTGTGCTGGAGTCACCCTGCAACTGACAAATTTTCTCTCTCAGACCAAACCTAAAATAATAAAAAGACAGATCATATTTGTGAGACGAGGGTTTAGCACTAGCAGCCGGCAGAGACCAGATGCAGGTGCTCCAACTTCCATGATCCTTTGGGGAATGTTAGTGTGCTACTCCCAAGATTAATGCTGCTTCATTCTGCAAGGTGACAGCATTAGCAAATTACTGACACAAAAGCACACTTGCATGACAAGACCTGCTGGAATGGTGCTTTCTGCACAAACCTCACAGGCAGAACTAGGATGTGAGGTGCAATAAAAAGCTTCATGGTGCATTTGTAGCTGGTCTGATGTAACAATTTTAAGTGCTCCCTTAGTTCTAATTTTTTAATTGTTGTTTTTCTCATACTTTTTTTTTTGTCAATACAGTTGCGTGCATTCAGATAATAGAGTCAGCCTCCACAGTCTATTTTGTGAGAGGTTTAAGATTCCAAACTTACCTTCCAAACTGAGGACTGTGTGTACCCTTACTATGAGGATGATCAGCATGTTGGCATAGGCACACTAAATACAGAGAAAAATTATTATGCTCATTAACATACTTTCTGGATTATTCTTCAGAGACCTGAAATTAATTGCTCTTCTGTCATACCACTCCTTGAAAAAACCCACTACAGTTACTGGGTTATATTATTAAAATTTTTAACCGATTATGTCTTTGTAATTTTTTCCATCATGTAACTCATTTGATGCCAATACTTTAGTATGGAAAAAAACTCTGCCATTATATCAAGCTTAATTGTATGCCTTCTACAGGGATGAAAGCAAAAAAGACTGTAGTAATGAAATAATAAAAAACCCACTTATCATCCTTGTGTGAAAAAGGAAGCAGCACTACTACATAGTTTAAGAAGCATCTCTCCTTATTTAGGAGAGATTTGAGGAGATTTAATAGTAGTGGCGAAATAAGGATGAAGCTAAGACTGTGAGTACTACAGAAAATTTTCAAAAGCCTATCAATTGTTGCTTAAAGCTAGGGAGAAAGCATGCACAAATGAGTTGAGGGGAAAAAGTATTACCCAGGATTTGTAACTTGAAAATCTGTCACACAATATTGATTGCTTCCAAAGAAAAGCCTGGAATGTAACCTTATTTTACTCTTAGTCACTGCATTTGAAAAATCACTTTTTTTCAAATCTACCTCACAATTTTTTTGAGTTTACCAAAGCCTAACAAGGAAAAGCTATTGATTTTCTTTTAGATTTCAAAAATGAATAATATTTTTCAGATCCCAGATGCCTGGTACCTCCATGAAGTATATAAATGTATTAATAAGATACTGTAATACAGAACCTTCACTAAAATGTGTGACAGTTACTCATCACTTGAGAACTGTATAAAGACATGTTCTACCACAAGACTATAACCCACTTTTTACAGCTTCAGCTTGTTTGTGCAAATTCAAAATTAATTAGGTCAATTCTTTAGAATACAATCTGCCACTAAATTAACCTGAATGTGGTGTTAACTTTTTCTATTCCAGGATAAAGCATCTTGAAATAATTAAATTATTATCTTAACATTTTCAGTATTAAAATGTATTCCAAATTTGTACAAGGTTTTGTATTCTGTGGTGTTTTTCCATTCATAGGGCTCATTTTATCTATCCAAACCCAAATATAAAATGTACCATTTTTTCATTTGATATCAGAATACTTCATCAGATGCTATTAGAATGTCTTTAAAAGTAATGACCTTGTCTTCTCAGCAATTAATTACATTTGCTCCATATTTCATATGTATCTGTTCTCTCAGTGTAGTACTGTGATTTTTTTTTACTCCAGCTCACTTTGCCCCACACAGAAATTAAAAGAATGAACCACATAAATTTCAGTGGCACTGTATGCTCAGTTTAATGAATAATATGAAATTTTCAATAGTATGTTACACAGAAGTGGTTGAAACCCAGTAGGAATATATTCTAGGCACGTGATTTACTATTGTCTTTTTTATCATTTTGGAGATGCTTGATTCTGTATGAGTCTAGCATTCTGCCCCAGTCAACAAAGTCTAGATATCTGCAAAGGCAGCTCTCTCATGGAAATGGTTTACCAAAGACCACTGTAATTTCTTAGAAAAGTAGATGATTAGAGAATAATAATAAGATGCAAAGAGAATTCAAAAAATTAACCATTAAATGCAAATTCAGACATTCACTGTGAATGAAAATCTATCAAGCACTGTAAAGCCAGTAAATAATTCCATACTAGCCCAGGAGTCCTGGGCTAGTCCTGGTGTTTTAACAGCTCCTTTCTTCTCTCTGTAATATGTTCTATAACACTAGGGAATCTGTCTGTGTCTTGCATTTCAGTACAGAGTAAAAAGATGTTTTCATTTTCTAAAATCAGGCGCTTTGCTTTTATGGGCTTCTGTTAAGTCCTCCATTTATAGATTGATGCTTTCATCCAGCTTCATGAAGTTTGTAAGAATCATGATGTGTTTAACTCAAAACAAAACAAAGGCATTAGCCCCTGATATAAGCTATGGAGCTAAAACATGACTGTGGGTGCTTTTATGACCATTTTGTTCTACCTTGCTCTGTGCTCCAGAACTGCTGCCACAAATTCAGCCTCTCTGCTGTCGCTAAGCAATTCCATTTCATTCGATATAGCAGCCTTACACTGATCTCATCATTGTAATCTCCAGCTGTTTTCCAGTAGCGACTAAAACAAAATGACGCATGTCTGCAATGTGTTGTTTGTTTCCTTTCCTATTGTTGGGAGGGGGAAGGGGTGGATGCAAAGAAAGTTTTTGATCTCTATTTGTGTAAAAAAAATCACTTTAACTGCATATAATAAGACATACTGTGTATTTACTGGTTTTAGGATGCCTGACTGAAGCTGTAAAACTCTTTTGACCTTGGCATTTACAACTTGCTATATAGCTTTTTCCAAGGGAAAACAGTCCTGCTTTGACATATTTTGAAATGGCCTGCAATTTTTCCCTAGGTTCTCTTCTGTGCAATGATGACAATCCTGTCCCATTAATTACACAGAGTGACTCTGCTAAAAACAGACCTTAAAAAGAAGTTATGGCCAGACTGGACAAAGCAGAAGGTTTTTCCTTGTTTCATAGTGGGTGCAGAAAAATGCATCCCTAGTCAAACTTGCTGTCAGCAGTTCTGAACACTTGAACTTATACATATTATTGCTGATATTCTGCTTGTTTCCCTGAGAATGGTGGATTTACGGAAACCTGGGGAGTTTTTAAATAATTTAGGCCAGTGCAGAAGACATTCAAAATGCAATATGCTACTGGGCTTCTAAGAAGAGTTCACTATAATTTAGAGCAATGTTGTTAATATTGTCTCTGCCCACATACAGTATACTTTTCAAAGAAGACCAGAAACATTGTGGAAAATTACAAGGACATGATGTGAACTTGTTTCAATCATCCCGTTCTAGTCTTTACTTTGAGGACAAAAATCTCCAAAGGCCTTTTGTCTCTTAAAATATGTTTGTTGCAATTAAGTAGAAAGAGAAACTTCAAGACATGGAGGTGTTAATTTGATTTCAAATATCAGTCACAAGTCACTACCTGTCCTCTTCAATTACCAGTGCAAAGGTGGTCACAAACTCAGCTGAGGCCTCACAGTGCTACTCAGAAAACACAGTGCAAGTTGAGTTCATGTCTAATTTTTGTGAGACAATAGCTAAGCTGACATACTGGTAAGGTATAAAAACTCTTATGAGAGTTTTTAAGAAGAAAGTGAAAAACTTTTTTTTTGAGTATTCAGTTGATATGAGGAATAGAGTGCCTCATTCTATCTCGGATGTGAAGTTCGCTGCAAATCAGAAAAAGCTAAAACCAAATACAACATGCCATATACTGCTATGCTTTGCCAAGTTCCCAAAAGCAAGATCTCGAGGAATGTAAAGTGTCAAGGTGAATACAGTTTTCAAGAGAGCTCTTTGCCCTTCTTTTCCAGGACCATAACTGGTGTATTCAAAATGGTTGCATAATTTTAGCTTGGTTTGTACATTCTATGCGCTTTCCCATTTTAGTCATCGTGGTGTCCTGAAACAAAGTGTAGAGCAATGTAGTTTTAGGCTAGAGGGTCTGGGTCTTTTGAAGGTAGTTCAG
This sequence comes from Rhabdornis inornatus, assembly GCA_013397075.1. Lineage (NCBI taxonomy): Eukaryota > Metazoa > Chordata > Aves > Passeriformes > Rhabdornithidae > Rhabdornis > Rhabdornis inornatus. Next base: position 1,649,082 of record VWZS01002974.1, on the reverse strand, counting down.
GGGTCAGAATTGTTGCTCAAAGAGGCTGAGTCAAGAGGAAAATTATCTTTGCCAGAGATAAGAAAACATAGGGTCGGGGCACTGGAAAAGACTTCGGGGCAATAAGGAATTTCCAGAAGTGAATAACTCCCGTTATCTATATATGGAAAGAGGTTTCAACAGTTTAGTACTCTCTGCTCCTGAAGGAGAACAATGGGCAATGCCTCCACAAGCCCAGCCTGGAACCAACCCCAGCTGTGGTCACATCTGGATGGTACCATTTTCTTATGACATTCAAACGTATATAAAGACTCTTTGCTAAAGACTCTCTGCTCTTTGATCTTCAAAAAGCAGAGGATTCTTAGTTAAGATTTAGCAGCTTTTTTCTTAAAAGGATCTTAAAAAGATTCACTTTTTCTTCCAGTTCACTGGCTAAGTAGAGAGAAAATTTGCCATGGGATGCTGGGTCACAGCCTCGGATTGGCCAGAAGAGAGTTTGTGAAATTTGTCAGAGGTTTTTGGTGAGATATAGAGCTCTGTTTGTTGTCTGCTTACAACCTAGTAGTTTACAGAAAATCCTATAAAATTGTGAAGATAGCTGAAGGTATAGATCTATAATCAATTATTCCTGGAAAAAGAAGATTATCATTCAAATGAGAATTCTATCTCACAACTCATTCTTGCCCCAAGCCACATGGGAAGGATCTGCTGATCCTAAGCCTCTCTACTTCTGGGATGTGTGCTCTGCTCTGCTCCTGGGGGAGTTCTAGTGGGCTCAGTGCTGCTGGCACACTATGAGACCAGAGCAGGAGTGAGGTGAGCTGGATTAAGCAAAGGGCATCTGTGGCAAACCCTGGCAGCACTGACTGAACAGGTGCACCAGGACATTTTAAGGATCTGCTAATTTGGCCAAAACTGACTTTCAAATGGGGAAGAGGTGTATCTCCAACAGCAATCTTTACTACTATCACCAAAATGCTGTTCCAAAGTATAAATGGTCCAGAATGCATCAAATACCTGAAAAATTGTTCTGGTAAAACTACTATCTTCTCTCATTCTTTGAAGTATGTGAACCTCTGCTGAATTTAACACCCATGTCCCTTAAAGAAAAAGAAAATTCTGAAGTATGGAGCAAGTATGGAAAATTTCAGCATGAAAAGTTGACCCAAGGCAAAGTCATAAGCTACTGAAAACTGGGATTTCTTAGTGGAACATATTAAGCAGCCTCAAATAAAGATTTCTTACACTATCCAGTGCCAGAGAAAGACACTTTCATTTACTTTCAGTAGCTTATTAATGATACAAGTTTTTTTATTAGGATTTCCTGCTGAGGTAGCAGTACAGAAAGACAACACTTTATTATACAACCTGTGCTACAACTGATAAATACAACTTTAAATCTAATGTTGACAGTTTGATAGCAAAATACCATAGCACTATTATTCTTGACAGGTGGCAACCAATGGGCAAAAATATTGGCTGTTTCACTAACTTTTGTTTATAGAAATCTCTTTGACCTCAGTGCAGAAACATCAGTTAACTTAGCTTCTGAAACTGGACCATCTTCAGAATTTGTTGGTGAGTTTGTAAATAGGCTTTTATAAAGTGGGGGTTTACTCCGAAACTTTTGTTTAGTAGTAAGACCAGGAAGCTTGCAGTTGGATGTTTTGCAGTAGGAAAGGAATGACTGCTTGACAGGTTTAAAAAGTCACGCTTGACAGAATAGTTAAAGCTATTTTACAGTAAGACTTAAATGTTCAGCTATATTGGATGACAGACTGAAGAACAGAAAGACTAACAATATAAACCTTTTTTTTTAAATATAGACTCTTTTTTTCCCCTACTTAATAATCCAAGGTCAAACATATATGTTAATCATAAACCCTCTGAACTTTTCTGCTCGGTCAGGGAAAATAGAACAAATTTAATGCTCTTTTCAATGTCAGTCTACATAACAAAAGTGCATTATATAGCTGTTTGAGCAAAGGCAAGGCTTCTCCTTGATTATCTATGGGTAATGCCTTTGGACAAAAGCTGTTGAATGGGAATTTTAGACTTTTTAAAATAATCAGACTTGTGAGTTTCAATAATATCTCAAAGCTTTCTCTCACATTTACGTTTATTACAAAATTTGGGGACAATTAAAAATTATCTCAAATTCTATTTTGTTTGATATTTCTACATATTCAGTAACATAATAAAGCATATTTTCACCCACTTTTATCAACATGTCTGATTCTTTATACGAGTTCTTTTTTTATCATATGTTAATGGAGAGCTCAGTCTTGATCAGCTTCAAAAAAGGGTCACGTTGTGCAAATTTCTTTCAAAAGGTAGCGTTGTCGAGGATGAAGTTATGACATTAAACTCTGTTAACTGGCAATGACACAATATTCCTGAGGAAATTTTCATTCTTTAAAGCTTTTGCTGTAGTACTCTCACATCAATCAATAAATATGGCAGGTTCCTTGAATTGCAGCTGAGGGGTTCAAAAGAAGCGCCTTTTTTCAGTATATTTTATTATCTTTCATATTGATGTTGATATTAATTTTAGTATGATTATTATAACTATATCTCAAATCTATTTTTTTTTGTTTGCCCTTAAGTACCAATCACTAATTCATACTGAGGGGAAAAAATTGCTATGAGGTTATATATAGAAAAATAAATTTTCATCTCTGCTTTTTTCAGCTATATGAGGATGTTTTTGTCAGTGATAATAATTCTGCCTTAGTGTTTATTCCTATATATTGATTACAATGTACCATTTACATATTCAGAACTATTGATTGTACATAAAAAGGTCATTCATTTGATGTTAAAATTCTTCTTAAAATGAAGGGAGAAAAGAGATTATTTTTTTAACTTGTAAATCAATTTTGAAAATGCAGTCTTCCACATCCATCTCCCATGTTGCTCCTAAGGTTTGTTATAAAAACCTCGGAGACTTCATTTTTTTTTTCTCCTTTAATTTTCCCAGTCACTTGGCAGTAGGGGAGAAATATTCCCCTTTGCAACTCCCATTATTCTTCATTTATGCTGCAACTAGAGCCCTAGTCCAGGAAATAGCTGAACACATCCTTTTTTCATATTGGGCTCAAAATATCTTCACGTCCTCTCTTAAATGTAGGTCAAATTTTGTATATATTTATATACTGAAATATATCTATAACCCTTAGAGTACATTGTATCACAAAACTGTATGACTTTCATTGTTTGATACAATGAAATAATTAGAACAAAACTTCTACATGAGGAATAATTTGGTCTATATAGAAAAAAAAGAAATTAAAACAGTGTTAAGGATTTATTTCAATGGTCTCTGTTCAGTGCCTGAAATCCCAGAAGATTCCACTGAGTTCACCATACTTTCAGAATAAACCAATTCCGGACATAATTATGGACTGAGTCCATAAGTCTTCCCTTCAGCTGGATTTATAATTAGCTTGTTAGTCCTCCCACAGCCTAAGAGAAATGACCTTTTTAGAGTCAAGACATCCTTTCTCATGATAGCATCAGAGTTATGAGAGTAAAAAATGACATTAATTTGTTTATTGGACTTGCAGTCAATTACAGCTTTGCCTAGTAATATGATAAGATTACTTTTTAAAGTCAAATTATTAAAGAGTTAGAGAGTATTTTTGTGAGAATGTTATCACCCAGGAGAGAAAGTAGAGTGCAAATCACATCTGCTAGCCCAGGCAGATATTCATTCTGCTATTTTTTTCATGACTGTGCAAATGCTTCTCCTAAAGATCAAAAGGAACTGTATCACTGGAGAAAAAAGGATTAGCTGCATCAGAAAAACAATACTAATTTGTCTGTGAATTTGCTGACATATCAAATGCTTTCAGGAACTCTCTGGCAACATTCTCCAACATCTTTGGCAATGGCCAGTGGTGATTCCACAGAAATGGAGATCAAAACCATAAATGAGGACCTGGCCTATCTTGAACTTCATTACAAAAACTACTGTGCTATAAAAATATTTTCTGTTCAGAGGCTCAGATAAGCAAGGTACTCAGGACTCCAACAAATCTCAGCCTGGTTTTGTATCCTAATGCTTTTAAATGGCAGAAGCTAGGCATAAGACTAAACATCCCACTGAATAAGTGTCAGAAGAATAATATTTTCAATTTTTTTTCTTTATTTGAAACGCATCAACCTTTTTTTTCCCCAGAGTGATACTCTTCTTTCTGAAATCGCAGACAAAAGCAAAGGCAACAACTAGGAAGATGAGGTGATACAGGATGGAATTTCCCCTGTACTTAGAGAATTAGTTGTTGAGATTTTCTCAAAGGTCTGATGTATTTCAGAAGTCAATCCATCTGAAATTCTATCTGTTTTTTTACTTTTGCCTTCTTTTTTTGGTAAACTTAAGTGGTCAAACCCTGTTCAATAGAATTCAAAAGAATCAGTTTTTATAAATCCTTCTATCAAGTTGTATCCAAAATAAAAAAAGAAAGGTATAATTACTATACCTTTATAAGAAAAAAACCAAAAAGAAGTCAAAAGTAATTCAGAACATTGCTTAACATAATGGCAAGGTATTTAATCAGACTTCTTTGTATTGGTGCAAAATAAATTATTTCTTTCAGCTTCATAAGAGTGGCTGGATGGTGAACAACACTTTTGTCAAGAAACGAAATGTTTTTCCAGTGGCTGCACAGACAGAATAAACCAGAAAAAGAACATTATTTTATATAAATGATCAATCTCTTCATGGTCCTTGAGGCTCATTTCATAACAGATTTCTGCAAGGCTACACCACTGAGTCTGTGATGCATGTAATAGAATCTGAGAGCTCCAATACAATTCCAGACTGGGAGGATTCCTGTTTATCTCCAAGCTCACATTTCTAACATCGGGTCCTGATTTAATGGATTTGGTAACTTTCAAAAGACCAATAAGCTGATCTTTGAAAATAGGTTTTACCTGTAGCCCTATCTGGTAGCTAATATAGGTGGTATTTTACTTAGGAAACTGGGGGAAATGACAAAGCTCTTTAACATATATAGCTTCTTCACATATAAGCAGATTTGACTATTCCAGCTGCAATATTTTCTCACAACTCCAAGTGCAGGAGAGTTTATGCTCTAAGAGGAAACACACTGAATTGCATTCACTTGCCTTGAGCTGTAATAAAGAAGCTCTTTCTGGACACCTCAGTGGAAGCTAAGCAGTGCTCTGCAGCTCCACAAATCCATGTAGGAAGACATAAAAGGTTTCTTTAAGCAGAGAGGTTAGCTCCACTCCACTGCTCTTTCTTACCCTCTCCCACACAGACAACTTCAGTATTCACAGAAATTTCATAGTACATGTAGATGCCCACAATCATGAAAAACAAACTTCTCTATAAAGGGAAACCTTATTTTCATCTAGCTGCTGCCCAATATACTGAGAGAAATAAATAATTTCTGGAAATTAATAATGCTTTTGAAATCAGCATTTTTAACCTTAACCTTGGAGTGTTAGTATTGCAAATATTCAAACAGTTGAATTGTGCGACCTACATAATAATGTGAAAAATAAAAAAGACTGCTGTTCTGACCTGCCTCTATTCACAGCAGACTTTTAAGTTTGTGGAAAGGAAATCACACGGACAGATTCTTGGTAAAGAACAGACAGAAAAATTTATCAACTACCAGTAGCAAGAAAATCAACTTGTATTGCTAATAGAAATGTACTCCTTCAACTGCAATTTCACCATTAAAAATTCTCACCATTTGACTGATTTAGAAAAGCTTCAAAACATCAGTATTAATAAAAAACAACCAAAAATAATTTCACAATTAAAATTATCCACTTTTATACTAGCGATTTTTAATTAAAAAAAATGTAATTCTTCTACACCTGCTTGAAAACAAATTTGAGTTTTCAGAACAAATTACAGAACTGATTTTACAATTCGCTTCATATTCTTACATCCTTTTTGATTCTGGAAAGCAAGTGAGAAAAAGGAGTGCAATTAAAATAGTTTGAAAATCTTAGAGGATTGAATTTCAGATCTGTATCCAAAGTCAATATTTTTCCTAGGGATCATTTGAGAAAAGTCTATTTGAAATGTAAAACTACCCATGAACCTTGGACATTTACACCAGTTAATTTATTCACCTGCACTTCCAAGACAAATGATACAAATGGAATTTACTCTTATCAACACACTGTAATTAATGGCAGAGCTCAACTTTTTGCTCCAAATCTTCCCAGGCAATGTAGTTCATATAGTGGGACAGAGCACGATAAAGGCTCACTTAATTTTGCTGATAATTGTTCAACAGGTTGTGTGACACATCTGAGGGAAAATTCCAGAGCAATGAAGTAAGGCAGAGCTGATGTCAAAGGCTGATGATAGATAAAAAAACCTATCTGACACGTATATATTCTTTTTCATTGCTGGAGGGATGTTATGTACGAAATTGAGCAGAGAAATCACTATTATATATCTCTAAGATCAACACTCAAAAGACTAAAATTTATGGATTTAAAAACTTTGGGCTTCCTAGCACAATCTGTGCAAGGACTTTCCTGCAAACCAGAAGAGGAGCAACTTGTTGGAAAAAACTTTGACTGTTAGGAGCCTAATTTATAACTCTTTTAAGGATGATCACTGGTAATCCAATTTAATGACTGTAAAAATATTCATCTAGGAAGATCCTGAATTTGCTGATCTTCAGCAGTAAAATACCAAAATACCCCATAGAAAGAACATGAAAATAGAATAGAATAGAATAGAATAGAATAGAATAGAATAGAGTATTTTGGATAGAAGTGACGTACTGTGAAGGAACATACTAGTCCTGCTTCCTAACCAGTTCAGGGCTGACCAAAAGATAAAGCATAATCTTAAAGGCATTGTCCAAATGTCTTAACACTGACAGGCTTAGAGCATCAACTTCCTCTCTAGGAAGCTTATTCCAGTGGGTTAGTCACCTTCTTGGTAAAGAAATGCTTCTTTAATGTCCAAATCTAACCCTCCCCTGGCACCACTTTGAACCATTGTTGCTCTGAAATACTCTTGCACCTATTTCAGTGAAAGGTAGCTGCTGGCATCTGTCATCTTAATGCACTCTGTAACTAAGGACAACTTCATAATAGATAGGAGCAATTTTATGTGCAGAGGTTGAGATTCATCTCACCTATTTTTGGCTGACTGATCAAACTTAGTCGTTTCTAGACCAAGATAGCAGTTTAGGCTCCTTTGTCAGGATCAAGGAGTGATGGACACCTCCAGTGGATGAATCATCCCACCTACCCAGATGAATACTTCATCTGGGATAAGGTGATTAGAATATCAAGGTGATTGGCTTCACGTTAGACAACTCACTGTCAGACAGCTTCAGCTGGTCACTCCTACCCAAAGTAATGCCAGGCTTTCATACCTGTAGACTATAGAAGATGAGATTACATAGATTTTAGGCAATAATTACACATTTGGGAAAGCCCAAAGACAGATGTTACAAGGAAACAGGAGATTTCCCTCTTTGCCACCTGTTTGATACCCCTGTGCCACAAGTGATCAGATTCAGTGGGGATCCTACTGCCAATATTGTGGCCAGCTCCCCTGTCCCTGCTGCCTCATTCTCATCCTTCCAGAATGACCAGAAACCTCCAAGAGGGAAAACTTCTTTTAGGAGCAGCTTTTCCAGACTATGAACAAAAGACAGTTGGTAAATGTTACAATACCAGCCACCAAATGATTAACAGAGTTTCCTCAGTACTCTGCTGCTGCTTCCTCACCAATTTCATTACCTGTGTGCCTCGCCTTACTTTCTAGGCTTCTAATGCCTTATTGTTTAAACACAATCCAAAAATATTAAATTATTAGACCTTACCTGTCCTCAATAAAATTTCATTTTATTGGTAGGAAATAGTTGTTTTCACTTCATAGTTTTGAATATAATTAATTTACTATGGACTAGAGCTCAAACAGTATTTAGTACTCTTACACATTGTACTGTTACATTAAACTATATGTCTGTCCTATTAAGTATCTGAGTCTGCCCTGAAAATTCAATCAAAAAGAAAAGTTTTTTCCTTAAATCTGTACAGAACCTGGAATAAAGGGACATACTGAACCTGGTTACTTAACTATAGGCACAGCAGGTAATCAACAGCAACACTGAAACTTTTTGAGACATTTTTTGAAAGCAGATCTTTTGATTCCTAGAATTTGAAGCTTCCTTCAGACATTTCTTTCCTTCCCATAGCTTTCAGGCTTGTCATGTGGAAGGGACTGTTGAACAGGTTATTCTCTGTGAAGATGGGCTTTGTATGCTCTGGGTCATAGCTTCTGCAGTCAGCAGCTTTGCCCAGAAGCTTTTACGAAAAGAGCAAAAGATAAAATGGAAAATAAGGCCATATACCAAATGAAAACGTTGTATTGACTTTTTTACTTCTTTTTCACTTTTGCATTCTCTGGATTTTCATTATCTTTCAGATTATAGACTGTGTTGGTGAGGGATTGTGTATTCCTCCCTGATTTTATTGTATATAGCACTCTCTGAGCAAGACTATACTTATAAAATGCACAATGCTTTTGTGTTCAGTAAGACCTGAATAAACAGCACTTACTTTGTGGCCAGACAGGTATACAGATGCCTGATAATGAAGAAATGAACCAGTTTTTTCCCTGAAGTTGAGAGCTAGATAAGTCTTTCTTTTCCTTTCTTTGGCAGCAGCAGACCTTGATGACTAAATACATCATTCTATAATAACCAAGAAATGAGCCATGCTGCAGGTTTCTTCAAGGAGATGAGTCATCATATCTTACATGAGGATCTGTCCTGGAGGTTGGCATGACCTCAGTTGAAGCGGAATTAATGGTATCGACCTTTTCTTCATTTTCTGAATACTACGGACATCAACACTAATTTTGATAAGGTTCAGTGAGATGTGAGAGATTTACAGCCCAAAATATCTGAAACAAAACCCAGGCAACAGAGATTCAGAAGCTGTCATAAGACAAAGTTGGTCTGTGGATGAACAGTCTCAGACAAGGTTTAGGCTACAGTAAAATCTGAACTGGAAGCAGTTTCTATAATTTTCTCTGCCAAGTATACAAAAGAAGGGGAGAAACAAGTTCCCAACTCTAACTATGAAGCACAGAAAAAAAAAATTCAAGCAGTTTTAAAGAATACCATCCTGATATCCAAGGGGGGGAAAGTTCAGTTATTATTTTGTTCTTTTTATTATTAATCTTTTGGAAACAAAAAGGCAAAAAAAGACATTCTGAGTTATTCTCCTGGCTAAAATTGACCCCCAGTAGCTTATCAAAAGCTGTGCCATGCCCATCTTCCTAGCAGACGACACAATAAAAAAAACAAAGTCAGAAAGTAAAATAGTGGATTCATTCTCTCTTTTGTCTAAACTGTTTTAGCAAAAGATCCTTGGGCCAAAAGCAAATATGAACATGCCTATCCCTACTGTCACATAACTGGAGTTGTATCACCAGTTAAATACCGTATTTCCCATTGATATAAATTTAGAAAATAAATTTTTAACTTTCTCTGCATTGGAGAGTTTTGGATGGCATTAGTTGGCATTACATGACAGAAAATCATATGTTATAATACAGGCTATGCCAGATTAACAGATAGAATAATGACTGCACTTTCTCCAGTATAAGAACTGTTCAGTCACTGCTAATGGTTGGATTTCTCCTGACTGCTAGAGGAATTAGACCAGAACCATCAGCAAAATAAAATTTTACAACAGGGAAGCCACAGCAATTAAAACCTCTGGGTTTGACAACTTGAGAAGTAAGAATTTGTTAAAATATCAGAATATATTTTAATAGTAGATTAGGCTTGTATTAATCTACTTAAGGACAAACATTTCTAAAACACATCTGCTTATTCATCTCTTCAACGTGACATCATTGGCTGTTTTTCCCTCTGAACATTCCTGCATATAGAATGTGGATGAAGCACCATAAACTCTAATCAATTCTTGCTCAGATGAGATGAATTGCATGCAGAGACATAAGCGGGTCTGGGAGGAATAAAAGTACTATTACATGGTACTTTAGATCTGTCCAAACTGCTCTTCTGCTGTCTTGAAATGAGAAGTCTGATATGTCTCTTCGAGGGTCTGCAAGGAGTCAGTGGAAAACTAACAAAACTCCAGCATACCTTCCCTCCCAAATATGAAGTAAAAAAAATCCCAAAATACTTTGTGTATGTGTGTAAGAGCTAAGATTCTTATTTGCAACTATTGCAGAGGCTCACTTCAGTGCCCTGTACTGCTCTGTGGTGCTTGGATCCTGACAGCATGAGCATGGTGGTAGAGAGTCCCATTGCCCAGCACCAGAAATCAGGCTGAAGAATTTAATTCAGAGGTCTGCTCTCCCCACACTACTTCTGCAGTTCTTCAAGCGTGGCTGAAACCTCTAAATGAACACTCAGAGGAGATTAACTTAACTGATACCACTACACTATGGAAAAGTTTATGGAGGTGTTTACAAGGGTAGCCAAGCCAAGTTTGAGCACTTGAAGTCCTGGGTACTCACGAGATCAGAGAGTTTGCACCTACATTTTTGTGCAGGCAGCCTTGGAGAAGGCTGTGTTTCAGCAATAAACAACAGAGGAGAAGGTCTGGCACCTTTGGGCCATTCGATGTTGGACAGATAAAAGCCCTCTAACAGCAGATGAGATGGATGAGGTCTGGCACTGACCTGCATGGCAGGTAAATACAACATGAGGTGCTTTGTAAGGCATGTAGCATAATCTCCATTTCCCCCAGCTGTGCCAAAGCATTTACAGGACTGCTTTTGCAGTTGCTGAATCTGGCCACAAACTATGGCTGTGGAGCTGTTTCTGTGTAGCAGAGTATCTTCAGTTGTTCTCCATTCCTCAGGTCCATTGGATGCTTAAGAGGCTTCTAACTGATTTATTTTGCCTAAAGATACATAAGGTGTCTATAATGTGTTTTGGTCTTTCATCAATGAATGATTTTCATTCATTGGACTAACTTTGTAGCTCTTGATTGGTCATTTAAGTGAAATATCCATTCATACTCTCACACTGCTAACAGAAGCATTCATAGTCAGCACCATGACTCGCTGTATTAGCACAATAAATCCAGTTCAGTGGGTCATTTCTGGATTTGGGAATCTGAGTCTGAGCTGATCTGCCTTGGTATTAGTCAGTCTAATGATTCATCTCCACTGAGATAAAACGTGCCTTTCAAAACATTCTGCTCCCAGTTAATTTTCTCTTTCTTCAAGAACGAGTCATCACAGAGTATCTCTTTGATGTGGTTTACCTTCCTTTCTACTGATATTTGCCCTAAATGACAGAAATCCATGGTCAAGATTAAAAAAAAAAAAAAAACAAAAAAAAACCACATTAAAATGCTTCTTTATTTCTACTACATTTAGGAGTAATTCATCAGCTATGAGTACCATTTTATCAACATACCTGGCATTATTCATTTTGGCAGATAAACCTGTGCTTACGGGGATGTTTCTAAATTTGAAACAAACAAACAAGCAAAATATACATACTGTTAAAAAAGCACTCTGGAGCAGGCTTTGGGCATGTTAAATGCATTAGGAGGGGTCCTAGTGACAGGTGCACCAAAGCCAGTGAGAATTGCAAATTAGAACTTTTCAGAAGAGATAAAATAGTAGGCAAGATATTACATGAAAATCATAAACCACATATAAATTTAGAAATAAAATATGTGGGAAAAAAAGACCAAAAGAGTCAAGCTTTTCTTTTGCTACATTATGTTAACTACCACTTGCAATTGTTATAAATGTCACTTTCAGGCTTCCAGCTGTTCTGGAATGGGTTTGTTTTTAAAGCACTGACTGAATAGAATAATTGTTTTGTAATGTTGAACTGTATGGTGTGTTGGTTTTGCTTTTGTTTTTTAATGTATTTAACTGAATAATCAAATAGTGTTCATGCCTCACATACCTGCAATGCGATAGGAAATACTCACTATGAGTATCTAAAGATTCATATTCACTTCAGTGATTTGTCTAAGCTGTATATTTCCATTGTGCAGCTCATAACTCCTATGCCTCTCATCAAGTTAAAGCACTCATGATTCAATACTTGTGTAGGCTTTAGCTATTGTTCTAAATTTCAGCTAAACTTCTGTTTTAAAAAGTCTTTATGTTTTTGTACAATGTTGGTATTTACATTAGTCTCCAACTTTGGCAATACACTTTCTTAATTAATGTAGCACTTTCAAGCTGTATTTGGTTTTATTACCTGCTTTGATGATGTCATCCATAAATTCCCCTTCTCCTTTTATTGTTGTATAAGCTGGGTGGCCTGAGGCCCTGATTCTCTTCTCATGTTGGTTTTATTCTGTGAAATAAATCTAATGTCTTCAGGGAAGTTACTTGTGATTTAAACCCACAGCAGAGGAAAGCCAAAGCTTCAGGTTACAGCAGTACAATCAAACACAATTGAATTGAAGTGACTTAACAAGCTGCCTCCTGTCAGCTGAGCAGCTACAAGGATCCAGGAGCGTGTTTTTTGTCCAATTAATTATGAGAGAGTATAGCTTAGCTTAAATGAATGAATGACACTGAAGACAACAGAAAACTTCAGGACAAATAACTTTTCTAGGGTATTTAGAGCTTGACCCTAAGGTGTAGCTTTGGTCTGTAACCAAAATCTGTGAACTGTCCTCTGGGAGCCAGGCTTTTACAAGCCTGCTGCTCTCATCCTGACACCGGGCTCCTCCATCACCACATTACAGGCTCCCATTTTACAGCCCGGGGAGGCAAGCACCCACTTTTAACCATGATTTGTATGACCTGTATTATTAGATGATTTTTTTAGATGAGGTGAATTGCATCATAGAGCATATTAACTCTGTTAAGTATAATTCTGGTAACTGTCAAAGGAGAGAAAGCTGACTGATTTAAACACAGAGTTATGCATTGCCACCTGTTGAATCCCACCTGAGTCTCATATAAGCAGGCTTTATTTCCTCATTGTAGTAACTGGGACTGAAGTAAGGAGCAGGTTTGCTTTGATCTTTTTTTATGGGCACAAAGGGAGGTATTTGTGGTACCTAATTTTAAGCATGTAAAATGTAATAACTAGCAAAGACAAGATAAGCAAGGTGTGTGGAATCCCTCTAAAATCAAAGGGAAAAAGTCCCTTGTAGAGGTAAAAAATATTGTTCCTTTATACACATATATATAGGTCTCTCCTATATAATCTAGGGTATCATACTCTAGAGGTAACTTTTTCTGCATTGACTTAAAATGTTAATCTGGATAATAGGGTCAGGTGGAGACATTAAGGAAGAGGAATGTTCCAGCATGAGGTAACCGAGAAGCAACACACTCCACTTTCGCTTAATGTGTCCTGTCTTTTCTTCTTCTCTCACGCAGATTTTTCTCTCTCCACAGAGAGACCAAAATATTTTCTCACTCCATGTTAAAATGAGAAAGTACATGCACTTAGCAAAGTTTTTTCAGGCCAGGAAAATGGTAACTGTAGTGATCAAACATGGCACTGTGTTGGTGACCAAAGGCAGTTTTATCTTTGCATGCCTCTTCCCCCAACAACCTCTGTTCTTTTCTAGCTCTCTGATGGGTGATGTGGTTTGTCCTAATGAAAGAACACCAGGTGAGTATTTCAGGAGGAACTGTCTGGATGTTCACATAATCAATGCATTCCAAAAATGGGGGAGCTGAGATATTTGTGATTGACTTTGATGCACATCAACCTGTGAAAGAGTGTAAAATGCTTCTGGAGACTGGGTCATCTAGTATACCAAGGTTTCAGGCAGCTTCCAGGTAGATCCCTTCCCTATGTCCAGCTTGAAGATGGGATACACTCACTTTTGGATGGGCGAGTATAAAGCACTAAGGTCCAGTCAAATACAGATACAAATAACATTGCGGCCACCTAGGTGCTTTGTTGCTTTGTAATTGTGAATTCTGCAAAGCCAGAGGCTGTAGCATTTCCAGCTGAACCTGCTTATATATGCTTATAACCCTTTAGACATAGTCTGCTGGCCAAATCTGAAACTCAGTGGACTGAGCCACACCTAGACTTCTCTGAGAAATTAGGAAGCAAGTGGGTCTCAATAAAGCTCATGACTCAAGAGGAGGGACCACAACTGGATTATACTAAGATCCCTTGCAGCAGATGATGAGCTGTTTAGATACTGCATTGGCAATATTTNATACTGCATTGGCAATATTTAGATACTTTATTAGCAATAACGTTAATCATAATTATCCACATGATCACTGAAACCTTCTTCTTGTGTCTGTAACCTTCTCTTGGCCACTCTGCTACAGGCACACAACATTGAGCTCTCATGCCCTGTTAAATCTGATGAGCTTCTTGCCCTGGTCAACACATCTTTCTACTACATCCAGCTAGAACTTACAGGAATAGTAACAGCAAACTAGTAACAGATAAAGTCAAATGAATAACTGACCGTGCAGTGAAAAAAAGACATTGCAGGCAACAAAATTTCAAAATCAGTAGAAAAAGAGTAGTGCACAACCTTGCATCCTTTACACAAGTAGTTTGCAAAGAANGTGGCCTGAGGCCCTGATTCTCTTCTCATGTTGGTTTTATTCTGTGAAATAAATCTAATGTCTTCAGGGAAGTTACTTGTGATTTAAACCCACAGCAGAGGAAAGCCAAAGCTTCAGGTTACAGCAGTACAATCAAACACAATTGAATTGAAGTGACTTAACAAGCTGCCTCCTGTCAGCTGAGCAGCTACAAGGATCCAGGAGCGTGTTTTTTGTCCAATTAATTATGAGAGAGTATAGCTTAGCTTAAATGAATGAATGACACTGAAGACAACAGAAAACTTCAGGACAAATAACTTTTCTAGGGTATTTAGAGCTTGACCCTAAGGTGTAGCTTTGGTCTGTAACCAAAATCTGTGAACTGTCCTCTGGGAGCCAGGCTTTTACAAGCCTGCTGCTCTCATCCTGACACCGGGCTCCTCCATCACCACATTACAGGCTCCCATTTTACAGCCCGGGGAGGCAAGCACCCACTTTTAACCATGATTTGTATGACCTGTATTATTAGATGATTTTTTTAGATGAGGTGAATTGCATCATAGAGCATATTAACTCTGTTAAGTATAATTCTGGTAACTGTCAAAGGAGAGAAAGCTGACTGATTTAAACACAGAGTTATGCATTGCCACCTGTTGAATCCCACCTGAGTCTCATATAAGCAGGCTTTATTTCCTCATTGTAGTAACTGGGACTGAAGTAAGGAGCAGGTTTGCTTTGATCTTTTTTTATGGGCACAAAGGGAGGTATTTGTGGTACCTAATTTTAAGCATGTAAAATGTAATAACTAGCAAAGACAAGATAAGCAAGGTGTGTGGAATCCCTCTAAAATCAAAGGGAAAAAGTCCCTTGTAGAGGTAAAAAATATTGTTCCTTTATACACATATATATAGGTCTCTCCTATATAATCTAGGGTATCATACTCTAGAGGTAACTTTTTCTGCATTGACTTAAAATGTTAATCTGGATAATAGGGTCAGGTGGAGACATTAAGGAAGAGGAATGTTCCAGCATGAGGTAACCGAGAAGCAACACACTCCACTTTCGCTTAATGTGTCCTGTCTTTTCTTCTTCTCTCACGCAGATTTTTCTCTCTCCACAGAGAGACCAAAATATTTTCTCACTCCATGTTAAAATGAGAAAGTACATGCACTTAGCAAAGTTTTTTCAGGCCAGGAAAATGGTAACTGTAGTGATCAAACATGGCACTGTGTTGGTGACCAAAGGCAGTTTTATCTTTGCATGCCTCTTCCCCCAACAACCTCTGTTCTTTTCTAGCTCTCTGATGGGTGATGTGGTTTGTCCTAATGAAAGAACACCAGGTGAGTATTTCAGGAGGAACTGTCTGGATGTTCACATAATCAATGCATTCCAAAAATGGGGGAGCTGAGATATTTGTGATTGACTTTGATGCACATCAACCTGTGAAAGAGTGTAAAATGCTTCTGGAGACTGGGTCATCTAGTATACCAAGGTTTCAGGCAGCTTCCAGGTAGATCCCTTCCCTATGTCCAGCTTGAAGATGGGATACACTCACTTTTGGATGGGCGAGTATAAAGCACTAAGGTCCAGTCAAATACAGATACAAATAACATTGCGGCCACCTAGGTGCTTGCATTGGCAATATTTAGATACTTTATTAGCAATAACGTTAATCATAATTATCCACATGATCACTGAAACCTTCTTCTTGTGTCTGTAACCTTCTCTTGGCCACTCTGCTACAGGCACACAACATTGAGCTCTCATGCCCTGTTAAATCTGATGAGCTTCTTGCCCTGGTCAACACATCTTTCTACTACATCCAGCTAGAACTTACAGGAATAGTAACAGCAAACTAGTAACAGATAAAGTCAAATGAATAACTGACCGTGCAGTGAAAAAAAGACATTGCAGGCAACAAAATTTCAAAATCAGTAGAAAAAGAGTAGTGCACAACCTTGCATCCTTTACACAAGTAGTTTGCAAAGAATTACAAGACCAGGACTTATAAAATAAATGACAACTCTTCAAATTTAAGCTCTATAGACTCATTAAATCAGTAAACAAGAACTGCATGATGTGAAAAGGGAATTTGAATTTTAACTTCACTTTGTAGTTTAATCCATCACAAATAGCTTTAGACACAGCAGTAAAACATCATAATCTCATCTTTCCCCCATCTTAGCTGTCTGCATTCAGTAATCCAGAAAATTTCTTTTCTAGAGTATGTAGTATGGCATGAAAACATGAATTTCCATTCCCCAGTTTGACTGTGTCCTCAGCTTCAGGAGGAAATAGAGACTGGAGACAAAAAAAAACCAACTTAGCTACAATATAGTGTGCAGTTTTGTTTATCTACCAGAGCATAAGCATTTTATTTTAGGGTTTTGTTCTCTCTAATTTATTACCTGAAAATACTTGAATAGACTCTAAGGAAAAACATGGGAAGCTCACAGTGACAAAAAGTATAATTAAAAATAAAACATTTTTAAAGGTTTGTTTAATTTTAAGCAGTGAGAAAAAGTCACAATATATTTGTGTGAATTTGCATTTTATGTGTGTTTGTAAAACACATAGGAAAAATGCAGCCTTCATGTTGATAGAGATTGATAGGATATTGCTACAACACTCGGGACATGAATAGTAGTAAAGGATTATCAGCAGTCTAGCAAAAGTAGTCTTGAATAAAATGGCATGCAAATCTCTGAAGTAGACTATGAATATAGAAGGCAATCATTAAAGATGAGAAACTCTTTAATGGAGAGGCTCATAGGAGAAGTTTCCTCATATATCTTCTAACTTTCTGGTTTTAAATGTTCATCTGTGGTAAATAAAGCTTTCTTTCTCCTTCATAAAATTTCAGTGTTGTATTGTTCTCTTATCAGTAACAGTTAAGTATAAAAACACAGTGAAAAAAACCATAAGCACTTGTGAAGAGCTATGGTTCCCACAGCATACCTGTGTGTGCATGATTCCTCTTAGAAATATCGTTCAGAGGTTTACACTTCTTATGCCATTACAATTTCATTTGAATTTTATATTTTCAATGACTGTTACATTTTAGGATGCTTCTTTTAGATAACAGCCACTCTGTGCCTTCACTCAGGGACTTCATAGTTGCACATATTAACCTGTTGCACCTTCAGGTAGTTCAGCTCAGCGAGGCCTTTCTGCCTTGCTGCACATCACACTGGGTCGTAGGTGCACTTGCCTAGGGTTAGACTAAGTCTAGGACGTTCTTTGGTACTGCTATGATTGAATGTATTTCTTAAACAGCTCTTTAGACATGTGAGAATGTCTGATCTACACTGTGGTGTTGTTCTTCTCCAGGAACATCTCACAGAAAAGATTGTACTAATACTCTCATTTTTCTCTGTAGAAGTTAGCAACTTACTCCCCAAAAAGCTATTCACTTTTCTTTCTACATAGTGGCTAGACCGAGAGAAAATTCTGCTTAGGGAAGACATAAGAAATTATTAACCTCCATAAAATACTTTAATTGATAGACAGTCTACTTTTGCATTTTCTTTACTAGACTTATTTAAAAGTAGTAAAGGAGAATCTTGTGATATTTGAATTATTACCACTGTTCGGCTTAATTTATTGAAGGTACAAGTCTTACAAGGATTTGTTGCCATGATCAGTTTCCAGTTTTATTGGCAGAAACCATCTTGCCCAAGAGGTATAATGTTTCAAAGTGTCAATGGAATCTGGAAAGTTATGGTGATTTTTTTGTGGTGCTGTGCTCCCTAACCTTTCTACTGAGTGGTGTGCAGTCGTGGATCTGCCAATTTATTCTTTCCAGCTTTCTGCCTACTCACATAAATAATACATGTGAGGAGAGGAAGAGGGCTCGATTCTCAAGAACTACAGAGAAGAAGTTCTGCCTGTCTCAGAAAGGGATTTGGGAGTGTGATATCTGAAAGGTGATTACAGACTCCTCAAAAGAAAAAAATAAATAATAAAAAGGACCCTAATATTACTTTTGAAAAAGGGCTCTGAGACTTAGAAAAGCACCTAAACTGATAAAGGTAAAGAGAAGCCAGCAGTTCTGATTATTTTGCTGCTTTAATCCTGACAGCATCTTTTCCATTTTATCTAATAAAGCCTGAATTTTCTGCAAACTTCACTCTTCTATCTTCAGTAAAATTACAGAAGTAGAATATTTGAAAACATTTCTCTTAGGTTAAGCTTTTCTCACAAAGAAGGGAACATAATGTGAAATGGAAACAAATATGCTCAAGAAACAATAAAATCTAAACTTAAATTTTAATTTCCACAGAAAGAAATATTGAAGACTTAAGTAGTCTTTAATAGCAGTAGCAGCACTAAACAGAGACAATCATTACAGGTTGAGATACCTTACTGTAAGATGCACTCCCCTCCTTGTAGGTTTTTCTTTTAAACACACAATACCCAACCACACAGACACAATGCTAGTACATTAAACTGCAGTAGACTGAACCTAAAAACTTCATGGAAAGTGTAAATCAGGCCCACGAATTAAATTCATATTTGGAAAATGGCAGACAGTGTTTAGAACTGAAATCACAATTCAAAATCTTGTAGATTCCATGGAGGTTCAAAATTTAGATTTTTTCCCTGGGTCATGGAAGATGTTTGAAGAATTGAGAGGCAATTTAGTATTTTACTGAGAAAAATCAATCTGCCTTGAAAGGTCAGAATTATATAAAGTTTATTATTTTCATTAAATAATAAAACTTTATTTTTTATTACACTAAATTTCTAATTGTAGATCATCTTAGTTTTGGGGTTTTATTGTTTCTTTTTGTTTGTTTGTTTGTTTGTTTGTTTGTTTGTTTTCTCTGAGAATTTTCCTCCATTTCACTTTGGGGAGATCCAGAATCCTACAACTTTTCTCACTTTCAGATCTCAATGCTTTTTGTCTTCTATATCAGAAAAAGACACTCTGCTGGTGAATATAACTGCTCATCAACTCTCTTTCATGTTTCTTCTCTTACTTTAAGTTGAAGTCTTTTCCCAAAAATTGTCCTAAAGGTAGTTTTGATTTTCTTCTTGCCTACGCTAATTGAACAATCAGAGAAGTCATCTTTGACATGTAAAATAATATTAAAAGGCTTTGAATTATAACCATTTTCTCTAGTCAGAGCTGATGAAATGTTTAATTTTTACCAGAATCTAAAGCAGAACTTCCTCAAATTTTCTCTTAGGGAGTGTAATTGCATTGCATAAGGCACTACTCAAAATGGTTTGTCTGGCCCATCAAGACCTTCCCATTTAACCGGCACCTTCCAGCAACTGCACACTAAATATGCTCAATTTTTTTTCATGATATGAAGGTTTCCAAGTCACCCCTCTTTGCAGATGTATATTTTAGACTGTTTAAGTTGGATGTTAATGCCTAGGTTTGTTTCTGTGGGCATGTGTTGCATAAGTGGGTCAGTTGGTGTTTACCAATTTACTTAATTTGACTGTGTACCCGCTGAGTTTTGGAGTACATCAGTGGACCAGTCTCACTTGTCTTTAAGCTATTCAACTTAAAGAATGTCTGAAAAATCCCTCAGATCCCAGGATGTCAAACTGCATATATGAAAATTTAGTTACACAAAAAGTAAAGCAGAGTTCAAAACCAAATAGGATGTTATTCCACAAATATTATTTAAACAAGCAAATGAAAGCAGTAGACTGTGTTAAGACCACAGTGAAGTAAAACTTTAGCAACTACCATGAAGTGACAGGAATAATGAATAATCAGTAATGTTGACCCTCCCCCAAAGTTCACATCTGACCAAGCAGCACCAGTTGCAAGTCAAACAATTGAACCTTCACCTTGAGCTCCTCTTTACCTTTTGAAAAACAAGCTCCTGTCTCACAACAATCATGATTGCACTCTGCAAAATCCTTTAATAGCAACAAGTTGTTAAATTGTGCTGCTTGAATGGCAAGACCAAGCTGCGAACAAAGCTATGGACATAAATTGACCATGACAGCTGACTTGGCAGGTGAGAGCCTGGAGTTCTGACCCCAGGTCACCTATGCAGTGTTAACACAGCTTTAGTAATCTTGAGCAGAGAAAGGCAAGGTTTTTATATTTTGCAGTGGTTGTTTATTATTAGATGCTTCAAATCTACATATAATACATAGCTGCTTATTGTTTTCAGAAGCATGGATTTTAGCTGACATACATCTAATCACCAGCATGTCTGAATAGTCTGAAGAACTCACCAAAATGTCACTTGTGACATTTAGTTTCGAAAAGACACTCTTCTCCCAGAGTTTTAGACACCCCCACTTCAGCCTAAAATCCAGAAAAAGGAAGTAAAGAAATTACAATTCCTTCAAATCTGGATCTCTGTAATGCACTAAATTATTGCAAACAACCCATGAAATTCTTTGTTTTATCTATGGTCTGATATGCAGTTCTTACAGACAGGCTAGAAAAGCAACACAATACAGAAGAAGAAAGGAGAGATAACAAAGGTTACTATGTCAGCAGATGTATTTTAATACTATTCCATGTAGCTGTTTTTAAGATCAAGCAGTTTTTGTTAAAGAACAGGATTCAATTTTAGTACACCAAGAAATTATTTTTTGTTTAACATGTGGTAGTGCTGAATATCATTGCTGAAGAAATTTAATTTCAGTCCTCACTTTATATAACTTTTACTGACATTGGTTTCCTCTATTGCTTTGGCAGTGTCCCTTCATATGCTGTTGTCATTTTGTTCTTCTCCCATAAGCAGTAGCATTACTGTCATCTAGATGAATTCTTTAGCAGGTGTGCAAGTGCATGAGCAAGCCCCAAACACACCTTAGATGGAGATGCCCTGTTGTGATGACTGTGCAGTTATATTTTGATAAAATTTATCAAAAGAGAGAATTTCTTTTCATTTAAATACTCAAGACAGTGGGAAAACTATTAAGACTTTTGAATCCTAGATCAATGTCATGTTAAGATGGAAATGCATCATAATGCATCAAAATCAAAATGTTTTGACACAAGGCTTTGTAGGCAGTCCAGCTCACTCTCAGCCCAAATGTGGTACAAGCCAGATGCTGATGAAGTACAACATGGATATGCATCTTTTGTTTATATGAAGGGTTTATAAGCCATGTCCCCAGGTCCAATTCTGTAGGTGGTCTGGCCCATGGGGCATCTTGCTTTCCAATGACTGGCAAGAGGTGTCCTTGTTCAAGGAGACACATCCGATCAGTGACATCCAGGACCTCTGGATGTCACCTGCTGCAAAAGGAGACAGCAGGGAAGCTGAAATAGCATGATCCACTTTCATTGAAGTGGACACACTCTGTCACCTTTCTTCCTCTCAAATTTGAGTGTTTTCTGGATGGATGATTTCAATTTTCTAAAAGCTAGGGTAGATTTTGCTCCACTTCTCCTCTTGTATGATTCCTAGGGACATTTTTTGTATGTATTTCCTCTTAATTGGAAGGCAACAATTTTTTAAACTTATAAATATTTTGTGAAATAAAATCACTGAATTTTGCTCCTAAATATTTTACCTCAGCTGTAGTGACTTATTTTATTCTAATGCATTAATAAATACTTTCCTTGAATATTTTTATGAGAGGGTAGTTTATAGATATTTACAAAACTCTTATTTTCTAGGTAAGTCTATGGTTGGGGTTTGGGGGTTTTTTGTTTTGATTTTTTAGGACCTGTAATATCATTGGACGGTGAGAGATTCTCCGTTTCTATCATCTTTGCAGCCCATTTGATTACCCTCAGCTTTAAGTAGACAGAGAGGAATAAAAAAAATCTTAATTTTACTCTGCCAGGAGGCCATGCAGGTGGTGTTTCCCTGAGTGCAAGAAGTGCACCAGTCACACTCTAACTTTGGAAAGCAGGTGTTTTGCTGAGCTGTTGCAAAAACTACCAAAAGTTCTTATTAGTGTCCATTTTTAGAGAGGACAGAGAATTTCTTAACTTAAATTTTTATTTTTATTTTCTAATATAAAATACAAACAAGTCCACAAAGTATTATGCACTTTATAAATATTTCAGAAGTTAAATATGTGGAGATTGTGATAAATACGCAGAGATTTTAATGCTTTATTAATGTAGATGTTGGCTTGCTTATTGGCATAGTGTTGGGGTTTAAGTATTTCTCTGTAGGGATCTTTCAAATGGGGAATGCTCAGTAGAGTGACCTGACCGTGAACATTTGCAATTTGTTTGTGCACAGGACAGCATACAAATAGTAACTCTGGGTCTTTGGTCTGATCCCTGATAAGACCAGAAACTTTGAAGAGATGGACTAGAGGTCTCTAGAGCTGTTAAGAAACAGCCCTGAGAGATTTAATGAAATTTTTCAGGTGGAGAAGGCAGAAATCAGACCCACTTGAGTTTAGGACACAAAATTCCTTTGGACCTCTGGAGGCACCTGTCCTCAGTTGGCAGGACTGTGAAGTAATGAATCTTTGTCTTTCTAAAAAAAACATATATATATATTTCCCTGTATAAATTTTGCTGCACTGGCTGATTCAGGTGGCTGTGATAACTGTTTCCCTGGCTCTCAGCACCAGAACAGGAGAAATCCAGGTAGCTGGTAGTACCAAACCAGTCACTACAGCATGTTGTACAGGTTATATAGCCCAATTGTGGCACAAGAGGCTGGAGAGAGGCCCTGTAGAAAGAGATCTGGGTGCTTGGTGGGTGGCAAGTGGAACAGTGTGCCCTGTAGTGCACCCAGTGTGTCAGCACAGTGTGGCAGCCAGGAGGGCCAACCCTGTCCTGGGGTGCATCAGGCACAGCATCACAGCCGGGCAAGGGAGGGGATTGTCCTACTCTGCTCTGAACTGGGGGAGCCTCACCTCAGTGCTGGGGGCTGTGCTGGGTGCCACAACGTAAGGAGGCTATAAAGTTATTAGAGTGTATGTAGGGGAGAATGAGAAGATGGTGGAGATCTCAAGGACAAGATTTATGAGGAAAGGCTGAGGTCATTTGGTTTGCAGAGCCTGGAGAAGGCTGAGGGTTTGCCCTCCTTGCTTTCTCAAGGGAGACAGGGGAGGAGGAGGTGCTAATCTCTGTCTCGAGGAAATGAATGGACATAGACTGTATTCAGGTAAGTTCTGATTGGACATTGGGAAAAAAGTTCTTCATGAGAGGGTAACTGGTCACTGGAACAGGCTTTGTAAGGCATTGGTCATAAGATCAAACCTGACGGAGTTCAAGGAATGTCTGGACAATATTTGTAGTCATATGGTTTGGTTTCAGGTAGTCCTGTGGGAAGAAGGGAATTGGACTTGGTCATTCTTATGGATCCCCTAGAATTTAATTAGAATTTTCTATAATTCTATGATTCTAGGTAAGTGTCAGTAGGCTGCAGCCACAGAACCCAGAGACAGATGAAGAAAGAGAAAGGGAGGTACACTGGTGGACCTGTGAAAATGCAGCAAAGGTGAAAAAGACAAATTTCAATCTGGGCACATGGATCTTGCTAAAAGCATGTCAACTCCAAACTGCTAAGCAGTTAAAGCTCCTATGCAATCTTAGCTTACTTTGCTGAGAAACTAAAGTTACAATATTTCAGTGAGATAAAGGTAGGGATTTAGTCTTGGACTTTGGTTTAAGACCCTGGTTTTAAATGAAATACCTACATTTCCTTTAACTTAGCTATACCTGGGCTGACTGAAAACCAAATGTGTGCCCTGCAAAGATAGCAACATAGTTCCTTTGTATGATAAGGTGTACAGAAACTGATTTGCCTTAAGAAAACAGACCAATCAGACATCTTATCAGGGGACAGACCTTTGAGTGTTTTTTACTGTTATTTAATAATTATCTAAACTTTGGATTTAAAAGGATACTTTAAAAGATACAGTGTTTTGGCTGAAATGTTCTAAGGATGTTTTAAATGGCCATATTTATTCAGATCATCAATACAACAACTTTTACTTCCCCTTGTAGAGTGGCTGATAGTATACTGCCATGTTTATAATTCCTCCAAGAATACCACATAAAGTTATTTCAAATAAAAATAAAACATAGTCTTAAAAGTAATTTAAATTATTTATCAATATAATTAAGCTGTATTAATGCCCTTTATTATCCGTATTAAAAATTCACAAGGATCTTCATCCCTTTCATCTTTATTAGATGTGTCACAACTTGTTACGTATTTTTATGAACTATTGATGAATGTGAAATGCTCAAAAGCAATTTCCCCTTTTAGTTATAATGACTATAAGGGGAGTATATTAATATTTGAACAAGTAGTTATATTTCTAGTTAGTATAATTTCTAATAGTTTTCCTTAGCATGCAATACAGAGACAACATCCTTAATGCACAAAGCCTGCAACTACTTCTAGGTGAAAAAAATTTTTATGTAGTATAACATATAATTACCTATGCCTCCTTATCTCATAAAAGTAATAGTGTTAGGACAACATAAATTGAAAAGAAGGCATTGAAACATTACGATGAAATAGGCAGCAGTTTCAGTGTTAGAGGCAAGCTCACAGGGAAGTTGACTTTTTCTATGAAGAACTTAGGGGTCTTCTCCCCTAAATTAAAGTATTTTCTCTTGTAAGTTAAACTCATCTTTTGGAAAGTTAATTACTTACCTGCAGTAGAAGGATGGCAGCATAAAAATGAAGTAGATACTTAAGAAAAACTTGTAGGAATTTGAAATATAAGCCAGCCTGGAAAAAAATTTTAATTTTATTTTATGGGGGTTTTTTGTTTGTGTTTTTTACTTTCAGTTCTTTCTCTCTTCTTATTTTATAACCTGGATATTGAGAAAGTGTTTTTAGACACTTTCTAAATAGACATCATCTGATCTATTTGGCAACTAGTGTATCAAGTGCTCTGAATCATTTATGCTATCTTATGCTGACCAGTGCATAAAACTAGTAGCACATTCCTTCCTAAATTGCTTAACTGCTTTGAGAAAAAACATCCCTTAACAGCCTGAATGAAGAGTATGACTGTAGACTATTCCTAAGTGTTAGTGTTTTGACCTAAAAACTTTGAAAAAAGAAAGAAAATACTTAGTGTTTAGAAAGTGGAAGTAATTACGCCTCATTACCTGCAAGGCAATTTGGGCTTTAAGCTACAAGGACATTAAACAACTAAGAGAAAAAAATACAATAAAACTGAAATTGGAGCCCTCAGACAACAATATTCTTCACTACCTAACAAATTTATTTGCAGATCAGTTGCCTGGTTTATGGGCAGATTCTGAATTGTCTTATACGTTTGCACAAATGAAACATAAGACTAGTCACTGCTCGTGTGCAGAGGAACTAAGGAGTTGCCTAACTACTTGCAGTAAAAAACATTGCTTTTAAAGGGTTATTTTATTTCTTTGCCTCTAGATGTGCTGCAAAATTCCAAAGCAATATCCTCACACTGATAACAGTAAAAATCTGCATTCATAATTTCTTCATTAAACGCAGCAATGAAAAGTGGGAATGCACTAGGTTTTGAAGTTATTTTATAAAAGCTCATGCTGTTTGGAATTTAAATAAATGATTTTAACAATTAATTAGTTCTCTTTGACCTGAATTTTTCCATATTGGTCTAGAGAAAGCCAGGAAAAAATAAGACATGAATTAACTGGAAAATTTTATGAGTGAGAAGCTGGGAGTAAAGCAGTATGGACTAGTTTCTGGATTTAACCATAGAATTACTTCAATAATAAAATGATAGCTTTTATCTCCCATATTTTAAATTTTTAAAATAGTATTCAATTTGCGTTTTTATTAGAAAGATATCTCAGTGCAAACAGTGGGGAAAAAAAAGAAAAGAATAAAAAAAGGAACAAGAAAAAAAGCAATTATTAGACAAAAGTTATTCTAGCAGTGGACAGTAACACCACTCAGAAATGCAGGCAGTAAAGAGAGGAGTTGAACTTATTCCTCCAGACCAGCAATAGCTGTCTTAGTTTTTCTCTCTCTTTCAGGTTCCTGCCTTGCTATTCCAAGCTCAACAAAGGAAATCCCTCAGAAAGCAGTCTTTTTCATTCCTTAGAGGTGATTTATCTGCAGATCTATTCCACTGTGCAATAAACAAGGCAGAGATGTTGAGGAAAAATAGTAAATCATAATAAAATTAAAGATGATATCATAAGCCACAGGCAACAGAGGCAAATGAAGGCTTCACAGAAAACATTACTATTTAGATATTTAGGAAGAATGAAGTAATTAACTTCTGTGAGGGTGGTGAGGCACTGGGACAAGTTGCCCAGAGAAGTTGTGGATGCCCCATCCCTGGAAGTGTTCAATCTGGTCTAGTAGAAGGTGTCCCTGCCCATGGCAGGGGACTTGGAACTAGATGATATTTAAGGCCCCTTCCAAACCAAGCCATTTTATGATTCCATGATTCTACTTCACCAACTGAAAGATTTCTCAGGCCAGAGAAAACCAGTAAGGAAATACATTCTTTAGTCTGCAGGCTATTCCACAATACAGTAAGTATTCAAAATAATATTCACTCCTGGGAAAAATATGACACATTATACATGCTCTTTAGATTCACAAAGAAAAGATGCTGCTGCAAGTATTTTATCCAAAACATAAAATAGAGTGGGTACAGCTCCCAGAAGACAGCATTTAAAAGAAGGAAATACTTAAAACATCAAAAATCAAAAGTACATCAAAAGGGAAATGGCAACCTATTTGTCACAGCAGCCCATCCATAACCTAATTGCATGACAGATTCATCCAGAGGAAACTTGAAAGATGCTTACAGAAATGTCTGATGGAAATCTTTTGGGAGATGGATGCCACTTTTGGAAAAACAGACTTTATGGCTGGAAATTGGATTTGCTGTTGTCCAGTGATAAGATGGCTGAAAATATGGTTGGGTGTTCTACAAACAGAATCCAATTTCTTCAGTAGTGGCAGCAATTTAACAATATGTTGACTGGGAGGATATAATGACAATATAAAGCCTCCCAGAGTATTTTTGAGAAAGAATCATAAGAGGACTTTGCTGAGTCATTTAATTTTTAAAAGTACCATCTAGAATTTTTTGCTTATTTTTATGAATACACTGAAAACAGTGCATGCAATCTCTAAAGGGCTTTGGAACCCTCTAACCTAAAGACATAAATGCATTATTACTAAGGAATTGTACCTGTTCAATAAAATTATCGTGCCTTAGAAATTTGGTTATCTTTAAACTTGTTTTGTGTTTGTTTATGTTACACATACAGTTATTTGAAACACTTTTCAATTAAAAGCAGGCAGTTACTTCATGGCCTCATCTTCATCATGTTTTTCTCAACAGATGAGTTCTCAGAATTCTCAGCTGGTTGATGAAATCAATGTTTGGAAAGTTCTTAGAATATCTTTTTTAAGCACAGTAAGTACCGTATGAAGTTATACGTGATGATGTGTCCCTAGCTGTTTATTAGAGTGCTTTGAAGGAGTGGAAACTTGGTGTTTGAAAACCTGATTTCAAGTGTAGTTTACTAATTACACCTTATGAAAAAAAAAAACCCTCAGACCATGAGGCACTGGATGGCAGGATTTGCCCTTCTCTTTTTTATAACACAGGGGTTAAGGAAAAGCATATGATGAGGTAGATTGACTGGAACAAATTAATGCACAATCTGCCTCCTCATGCAGCCTTCAAAGGCTGGAAAAAAAGCATCTCTAAGTGTCCATGAACTGAAATGAGGAGGGAGGATACCATGGGGTCACTGACTACATTCACACAGAAGAAGGCTAGGGATGAGTGGGCTGGTCTCAAGCTACACAATTCCCTGATCAATCCCTATTGTGTACATGACAAGATGTAGACAGTTGCTTCTAAGTCAGAGAGAATGTCTCTCGCTGCATAATAATTTTTTTTATGCCTTCTGTGCAGGATCTTCCACCACAACTCTTTCAACTCCTCTGCATGGAATGTAAAAGTATTGTCCCAAACCTGTGATCAGAAAAAGAGATGTGGATTCTTCTACTCTTGCAAGAAGAACCTAAGCTTGTCACTGAGGATTTATCTGAAATCCAATTCACTCAACTGATATGCAGTAGCATAAATTGTTTAAATTGGTTTCCACAGAGCCCACTGTATCCTGCTACAGAGTACTTACTGACAGCAGGTTTAATTTGCTTGGAAATTGAAAGTACAATCCACATACTTCATGCAATGCAAAACATTGTTCATATTTAATGAGCTAACTTTTTATACCCTTACTGTGTAAACTGAACCTTTAAGGTTGATTGAAATATGATTTAAATGTAAATCTGTCTGCCTACATTTTTATCTTTTAAAACAGCATTAAATAGTCTTTACAGCTATTCAACCTACTACGTTCCCTTGTAGAGGGGAGATAATTATATATAATTTTTGTGTGAAATTTCTTGTGAGCTACCTCATTTTCTGAGCAGGTACAGCAGCATATATTAAAGCACATCAGAAATTATTCCCTTTGTTGCAACATAAGATAAAACCCTGATGTGAAATTTGATACAAAGACTTGGTTGGGGCTGGTTTTCAGGTATCCTGATGTAATTTTAGAGTGCGAAAAAATTGAAAAAGAAACAAACAAACAAAAAACCAAACAAATCCCAAAGTAATTCTGAGAACAGAAAGTGAAGCTTTGAAATGTGTTTGCTCAGCAGTGGATGAAGTTCAGCACAGTTGTTATTCTGCAAGTGGTCTTCATGGGAGGAAGGGTACAATGTTTGTTTTCATCCTCTGAAGGTTGTGCCTGATATTTCATTGCTCCAAAATTCTTCCTTGGAGAATTGTGAAGACAACCATTTGCATGTAAATGAAACAAAAATTCTCCCTCCACGTTACTTAGAATATCAGTAACAATCTATACTTAGGAGTTTAAGGTAGATTGGAATAGATTGGAGAGTGACTTTTGTATACAGGCTACCTGAAGGAATGAATTCCATCCATTCTAAAAACAACAAATCATCCCTGTCATGATAGAGTCCCTGGAAATCCAGCATCTGGAATTCAGAATCCTCTTTTTCTCCTGTTATGGCTCTACAGATTGGTCTTACTGGAAAAGGCACACCATTTCTTCAAAACAAATGAACAATCTCCTCAGTGGGAAATAAAATAGAATTTTACAGGTAGTCTTAAAAATCCTTTGCTACTTCAGATATGGATGTTTGTTGTTTCAGCATTTCTCTTCTATTTAGATTCTTCATATTGCCTAAAAATTCCTTAGAAATAAATGACCATTGAAAAAATAATCCTAAGGGAAAAAATACAAATCTTAACAGTAGTTTCAGTACTTTTTCTGATTTTGTCAGCCTCTTAAAAATTTTTCTTTTTATAAAGTAAGCAGTCAGAAGATATGTCTGGCTATAAAATAATTTCTCATTACTTTTAGGTGTGGAGAAGTGTAAAATATCAGCCACAGCCTTCACTAATGATTGCACACTGTATGTAAGCCTGAGGAATACAAAAATGGATGCATTGATTACTTTGGAATAGGTTGAACTATTTAAGAGAAGGAACATATATCAAAATACACAGCAGTGGCATGGACTTGCAATAAAATAATCAGAACTAGACAACCTTCTTCAAAGACTACTTTTTAAAGATCTTTGCTGTCAGTTGTAAGAGACAAACAATAGAAGCATCATCTTTTTTCCCATTCTGCTTGTTCTTTTTCAGCTCAATCATTCTTTCCAGAAGATTCTCAGTGTGCCTATAAACCCTTCCAAAATACTTTGTCCTAAATACTGTAACTATAGGCTTCTTTTTCCTACCTCTACCAGCAGAGTTTTTGGGTGTTAGCATGTTTCCTCTCCCACAGAAGAGTAATTTGCAACACTGTTGGATTACTATCTCCAAGTTAGCATGCAATAGAGGGCAGTAAAATTGTTCTGGTCACACTGAACATAATAAATATTATTTGAACACATAAAACAAGATATTGAATTAACAAATATAGCAGAAATAAAATTCAAATGTCCCTTGAAACAATACTGCAAATTTCTGGCTAAATATGTGTAGGAGTATTGAAGAGACCTTATCTAGGTGATTGGAAGTTAAAAGGCAAAAAAACCCTACAGAGCAACATAGATGTAAAAGCCCACCCAGGCAGGTACACTCAGGCAGTGAGGAGCCTGTTGCATTATTTGGGACACTGGGCTGGCTCCATCTCACACGGAGAGCCTTAGCCAGTGCTTGGCTCCTCAGGGGATGGACTTATTGCTCCTGCTTCCTGCTCTGCTGCCCAGCACAGACCTGACATCCACCACTGAGAAACAGATCATTTCTCTGAGGAGGGCATCTCTAGACCTCCTGACAGCAACTGACCACCAAACATAACCATTTTACTGTTACAGTGCAAAAAGCAAAATGCAATCTGTGCAGGACACAAGCATGGGATGCCAAGAGAAAAGCAGGCTGGGTGGGTATGAGTGTCTCTGCAAGGACCTCACCATGGGATTTTCCATGGGATTGCAGTGCCATTGGATGGACTCCTAGGCCCTCCAAGGCTCCATCACAGAGACAACTGCAATGCCTGCACAGATTTGAGCTGGTCTCAGCCAGCTGGTTAGCTACTGAGCTGCCCATCACAATACTTAGTGGGGTCATTTAGCCAAACGAGGCTGGGGGGAGGCATACACCCTTCCCAGTACAGCTATGCTGCTATGGACACATCCATCCCTTTTTTTTTCTGGAAGTACAAACATTGTTTAAATTACAAGAGTCAGGATTAAGGTTTGTGAACATCCACACACTCCTTCTATTTTTGAATTCAGATCCACAACTTGCAAATTACAAACCTTTTTTTGGTAGGATATTTGGACAAAATAATGAAAGTTCCTTCCCCTGCCCCCTTTCCCCCACTCCACAAATTTTCTGGGAATGTGTTCCTTATCCAGGTTTAACTGGGTAGGATTCTGACCTAATCTAAAGGCAAACTTCCAGAGGAACTTAATCAAATATTAGCATTTGATCCTATTCTCTACTAACTATTTGGCCAGAACTCTAGTTCTCACTCATCAGGAATTATCAAAATCCACACAGTTATTTCAGCTGTTGGGTGCTTTAAGAAATGTATTTGGAAATTTTTTAATACCTCTTTTAAACAAACTTGTTCCTGTTTGATAAAAATAAATGGACTCTTCTCAAAAAGATTTTTAAATTTCCATGTGTTACAGATGATTTGAACAGTAAATGAATGAGACCTCACAGGCCATATTTCTTCTGTCTTTCTGAAAGATAATCAAACATCTTATTTTTCACTGTATTAAAAAAAAACCCTTGAAAACATCTTGTTGCATTATTCGTTAATGTATATGATAATTACATACAGAACACCATCCTCATCTTCCTAACTGAGAGCAAGGATTACAGTGCTACATTATTTGACCTACAGATGCATTTTGAATGTAAAAACATATTTTCCTGTTTGAAAGGCTGTGATTTATGCAGATAGCTATCAATACCATTAATAGAATTACCTGCATAAATCCTTTTATTTAAACAGGACTCCACAATTTATAAGGATTTAATGTAATTTTTGGCTCCATATCTTATTTGTCATATAAAGAACTCTGTACAAAACGTCTTTACTCAGCTAAGAGAATTTAGTACATCTTGTTTGCTACATAAATCTGGTATACCTATTTAAATAACTTTTGTGGTCTCCTCTCCTATTAATGCTATACCACAGTATGTTCAAAAACCATGTTTGAGCAAAAAGTGGTATTTAAAGAGCTTGTTGTTGACTGTTAACACAATAAATCCCACTCAAGTGAGAAAGCTTGTGCTTTATCTTGGGTGTGACTCAGCTCTCCCCTGCAGGGCCAGAGTTCTTGGAAGTCTGATTTTTTATTATAGTTATAGACAATAAATAGGATTTTACCATAGAAATTTTAAAAGATGCCCTATGGATCAAGTCTTATAGGTGTCATAGTCAGAGAGATGCATTGCTGTCTTCTGCCTGAGGCCACTGTTTCATGTCGGGGGAAACAAAAGATCCACAGGTATGGTGCAGGCAGAGAGGAAGAGGGCGTCCTGAGTCCTGGGATCTGTTTTTTTCACACCTGCTCCTGCTCCTTCTTTTAATCCAAGCAACAACAACAAAATTGAAGGCTGCCTTCAATGCAGAAGTAAGACACTAGGCATCCATAATCAACAAAATGGATTGTCATCCCAGAATCATAGAACACCAGATTGGAAGGGTACCTTAAGGATCATCTGGTCCAACGTTTCTTGGCAAAAACGTGGTCTAGACAAGATGGCTCAGCACCCTGTATAGCTTAATTTCAAAAGCATCCAGTGCTGGGGCATCCACCTCTTCCCTGGGGTGACTATTCCAAATCCTTCAGCTCCCTTTCCA
The DNA here is from genome assembly GCA_013397075.1 of Rhabdornis inornatus. Taxonomy (NCBI): domain Eukaryota; kingdom Metazoa; phylum Chordata; class Aves; order Passeriformes; family Rhabdornithidae; genus Rhabdornis; species Rhabdornis inornatus. The sequence continues at coordinate 1,616,323 of VWZS01002974.1, read as the reverse complement.
CAGAGGTACTCCCCAAATGGGTAGATCCCAGTCTGTGCTACACTCCTGGACTATATTTTCCCAGGTGCAAGATCTTGTTTGATTTGATAAGATCTTATCCCACTCTTTCAGCCTGTCCAGGTTTTCCTTCAGGGTGGCCTTCCTTCCAAAGTTGTCAGTTTGGTCTCATTGGCAAATGTCATCAGAGTACACTTGATCCTATTTTCCATGTCATTTATAAATGCAGCAAGCAGCATTGAGCCCAATATGTCTCCCTGGGGATCTGCACTTGTGACAGGTTGGAACAGAGTTATTTACCAGTATGTCTGGAGCTCTGGGTGAACTGGTCAGTCTCATCCCCACCCACTGTACAGACCACTTGCCTAGACCATAAAACAGCAGTTTCTCCAGGAGGAGGCTGTGGGAAACTGCACTGAAAGCTTTGAAAAAATCCAGGTAGGCCATGGCCACTGCTAGCCCTACATGAGCTGGGCATGGTACTTTGTCATAGAGGGCGATCAGGTTTGTCAGCATGGTTTGCACTTGGTGACTCATACTTGTACTTAAATGACAGCTATTTCAAATTGCTGATGGTATCACTGTGATAGACAAATACAGGTGACGGGGAATTGATTAAATTACCTCTCTCATGTGCAGTAAGTGCCAAAACCATATCCTTTTTTTTTTTTTCCTGGGAAATCTATGAATCCAGAAAACACTGCAGTTTTTAATTAATTAAAAAAATTAAACAACGAAAATCTGATAAGTGCCACAAATGAAGCATTTTTGCCTTTTTATGTGAAATGATGATGTGGTGTGAAAGCAGTGAGTAAATCCCTCTTTTAAATTTTTAATTTCATATACCCCTCCTGCTTTGTTCCCTCCTATAGTCAGTTCTCTTCACACAAGGCCTGAAAAATATAACAATTTTTTCATGGATCTCCAATCAAGCCCAAAGACACGCCTGTAGGAATTTTCATGTGGGCAGTCTGCAAATGGTGTTTGGTGTTTACTGTTTTCCCAAATAAATAATTTCACAATCGTACCTAAAGCCTAGGCTTTGAAATATATCATGAAATGTCATGTTCGTTGGACAGGGGTTTAATAGTTGGACAGTACATGACTGAATAAAAATCCAGGAAAATCTACTGAGTTTCTGGAGGGTTCTAATGTAATTGTGCTGCTTGCTTTGGAAGATTTGGGGAGATACAATTTAATAAGGTCATGTCTTTCTCTGCATTATTATCAAAATGCAGCTGTTCTTGTATGTCATGTTGCAAACATATTTGATCTTTTTTTCTGGCACCCTCCCAAAAAAAAGTATAAAATTAATGTAAGATACCTCTTCCATCATTCAATATTCAACCTTACAGAAAATGGCTTCTCAGCCTTAGTGAATAAAACATATGCCTGATATGCTCAAATCCTGTCACTGGCATAGGTGCTCACAAAGGAAGCATAGCATCTGCTCCCACTCTGTTGCACAATGCTCAACCCTATAAAGAGCTGCAAAATGCAGAGCAGAAAGCAAGTCACACGTAACTAATTAACAACTCTTTTATGTCTCTGACTGTATCTGGCACAACGACACAATTTTTATTTGGTTTTAGTGCTGTGGTTTGTTTTCATTTTGTATTTTCTTTTACTGTGGCCATATCTCTGCTGGTTTTAAACTGCACACACCTGCAGAAAGCAAAGAAAAATATATTCCTATACCATCTAATCCAGTTCAGACTCTGGTCCTACTAGAAAGGCAAAAAATTGCTTCCTCATTACTACTTTTCCCCAGAGAGCAGAGAAACTTCTCCATATAGTTGTTATTTTGCATTTATCTGTATACTCTGAACAGAAGGGACATGAAGAGGCTGGGGTGAGAAAAACATTTCTGCTTGCACTTCGTCATGTCTCTCTGCACCATGCTGCTCTGCAGAAGCAGTCATGCTGCTTTGAGGAGGGCCAAAATTCAGCTCTTTTCTCCTCAGAGACTGTGGCAATACAGGAAGAGCATCCAGACTGACAGGGCAAGACTACAGCCTGCAGTAGGACACTTTGCAGAGCTCCCAGGGCAAAGACAAGAGAGGGGCAGCTGGATGAAGGACCTAGATGTCAGCAGAGGACTGGCCCAGGACCTGCCCTGACCAGTGGAGAAGAGAGGCAGCTTTGTCCATCGGGACTTTGGGACTGGCACCAACGTGGGTCTTCATCGACTCAAGCCCAGTGCAATTTTGCACAAATACAACATGAAGCCAACACAGGCATTGCTGACAGTGAGCAAGGAGCTGTGGAGGAGAGGCAGGAGTTTCAAACAAGATTGCCCTAACCCAGGTCTGAAGATTTGCTGTAGCCACAAAAGTTGGGTCTTATATCAGCCAATCCCATCTGAGTGATGCTGTCACATCACCTCCAGGCTGCTCAGCCAGGAGTGTAGCAACACTCTGCTGTCCATCACAAAGACCAGGACACCCAGCCCAGTCCTCTGATAGACTTTGAAAGAGATGGAAAGGGAACATTTTCCTTCATTTGCCTAAGGCCCAACTAAAATTGTTACAGAATGACAATATCTTATTTACTATGTATAAAACTTGAGTATACCAGTCTATATATATCAGTATATCATAGTTAATCACTATCTGTCCTTCTATCATACAATGTAAAATCTATATTACACAGTTGCATAAAAAGGTACTAGAAACTATACAGAAAAGACAGAAGAGATTATTTGTCCCAAGGATTTTAAAAAGAAGTGCAGTTAAAATAAAGGAATATGTCTCCCTTTCTAAACATGTTTTTTACTGAATAATTGCAATGTAAAAGCCCTGATACAAAATTTATGCGCAAGTTTTTTTTTTTTTTTTTTTTTTTTAAGATTCAGCTGTAAAAACTTGTGGGATCATAAAAAACCCAGAACATGTACTTCTGTAACTATTCACATATAACTTTTTATCTGGTTTGAAATTAATATTCTTAAGTCACAGAAACCTGTACACACAGTTATGCACGCAGAACAGATACAATTTTTAAATGTTTGAATTTTCCTTTGTTTATTTCTCTCACATATACTGTGATTTCTATTCTATGCATTTAAGTTTTCTACACTCTTGAATTATTTCTGAAAAATAATGCGTCTGAGTCATTCTGGAAAGAAAAAAAAAAGAGCAGAAAGCACAGAAGTGGCAGCTGTAGTGCTCTGTGAGTCAGACAGAGGTATTGGACTGGCATTTGGTTGCTGTTCCTCCCTCACCCTAAGGAGGTCCAGCAGTGGGAGCCAAACAGATGGTGCAGTGCTGTTCATTAGTGAGACTCCCACAGACACATTTAGCAGTCAGAGAAGGTCAGGAGGGGTGCGTGGAACCCCCAAGAGTGCAGTGAGAGACATTTTAGCACGACTTGTCTCAGATACACTACTCTGAGCTGGGCTTGGAGTAAGGCATTGTACCTGACATCCGCTAACTGGAGTGGCACAGAGGAAAAAAAAAGTTTTCCTGACATTTCTCAAAGGTCATATGGTGCTTTTTTTGGTTGAAAACATAAAAAAAAAAAGAGTAATGACCAAAAAGAGAAAAGGGGGTGGGAGAAGCCTGCTTTGCACAGTTTGTTCTCATCCCTTGCAGAAAAATACTGTATTGACTGTCTATCAGGCTACTTTGTAAATACAAGAAGCAGGACTGATCTGGCTGTTTATCCTAATCACAGTAAAATACAGATAACATAATAAATGACATGGGGTGTAGTGCTTGTTTATAGACTGAGTTCTGCTGCTATAAATAAATAATGCAGAACAGTAGTCCATGTGTTCAATTGGCAAGATCTGCTTTTTGGCGAAATTTAAAGAAATTTTCACAGGATTCTCAAGGCATCCATCTCAACAGACAAAAGGTGATTTGCCTTAACTCTTCTGTCAGGGTATTTAATTTATAAAATGAGCTTTATCCAATACACTTTTGGATTTGTCTTTATTTTAATGTTTCGTACAACATCCGACATGCTGTTTGCTCTTGGCATAGACTCTCAATGTTGATGGCTTCCGTAATACTCAGTCATTACGAAAGAATATTCACACTGTTTTAAATTTTCTTAAGAGTATATTCGCCTTTACTGGAGTACAAGGAGGCAAGAAGAACTAAGCAAGCAAACGTGATATTGCCTGGATTTCAGTACATGGTTAACTGGAACACTGGCACCAAGATCCAAAAGATCTGTGCAGATTTCCAAGATTTGGAAGAAGTATATTATAAATGGGGGAAAAAAAACCCCAAACCAGTTCTCTTTCTTGCACTTCCTGAACAAGAGATAGTACTACTTTCATATTTCACAGCAACACAGGAAAGATAAGGGTCTTTTTTTAAGAATGGAGTGTTCCAGAGATAAGGCTGCAGGTAGGTAGCAGGAATCACTTTCTGATCTGTCCTCCTTCAGGGAGTAGTGGGAAATGTAGGAATAAGTATAGCAACAGTGGACAAATACATTTTGTGCTGATGTAGAGTACCTGCAAATCTCATTTCTAAAAGAAGAAAAATTATCTAGAAAGCAGATGCTATCTTCTGGAAGGTTTGGTTGGGATTTTTTTTTTATTTATTTTTTGTTTGTTTGTTTGTTTGTTTGTTTGTGTTTTTTGTGTTTTTTTGTTTGTTTGTTTGTTTTGTTTTGTTTTGTTTGTTTTGTTTTTTTTTTAAGATAAGACTATTAGGGTGAGATGGCAAGGTGGCAATTTGAACACCCTAAAATTCTACACTCTAAAATTCAGATTTCCATGAAAATACATTTGCTTGTTTCTCACATCTGTGCACAATGTTTAGACACAAACATTGAACATCTCAAAGTACTATTTAAGTACATCATATGCATTTCTGCAGTAGAGAACAGCATTTCTCAAAGTATCCTTACATTTTCCTATTATGATGCTTCATTCTTTGCTTACATTTGCTACAGAAAGGAAGATGATTTTTTTCTTTAACCCCTTATGAATGTTTTTTGCAACTACACGCATACTTATTTTATGGAATCTATCAGAGATAAGAGGAAGGAAGAAATATTTTGTTTCTTTAAGCATCTGATGCAAGGTCAGAGACTTGATCAGTACAGGGAATGAATTACTTCCCTGGTCTCCAGAACCTGTACCTTCATAAAACCCAGAGAAGGAAATTTGTAGACTGGAGAAGAGATACTACCTGCATTATGCTGGAGAGTAGATACTACATGAATTATTCTGTAGATTAGAAACATGGAACAATTTCTGAGTGCTATACTCACTTTAATTCAAAATGAATGATACAGTAAGAAAACTTTAAAAAAATTAAAATGTGATATTGGTTCCACTGCAAAAGCCAAACATTCAATTATTTTCAAGCAAAATATTATGCAACAAGGTCTTATCTTTTAAATGCAAAAATGAGAACTAATGTAGCATTAAATTTCTGGAGTTAAACATTCAAAAATCATCAATCAATTGGTAATGTGATTATTACATCAGCCATATTGCATATTTTACAACATACATTAGTGCCACAGACTAATACACTAGGGTTTAGGGTAATAAAGAGAGAAAAATAGCAAATCCTGCATTTATGCAATGAAAACCACCAAAAGAAAGAGAAAATCTTTTGTGATAGGTATATACTGTGGGGGTTTTTGAGCATGCTGTCATGAGCACACTGCAGCAGGCTGGCTCTTGTTTTGTGTGAATGCTGTCCTCAGCCCCCCTGATAACACAGCTCCCCTGGCTCACCCTAGGATGATCACCTGGATCATGCAATGGTGTGGTTTTCTCAGTGCCTCAAAGTCATCTCTGTTATCTCAAAGGGTATCTGCAAATGTCTTTTGAAGGCAATAACGAACTTGCTGCTTCATAAACCTTCTCCAGGTGCTAAGTATGAGACAATTCTCTAACTGGAGGAAAAACTATAAACAGTGTATAAAGTAACTGAACCTGCCTATCAGGGCACTGGGTTCTGAGAGAAAATGAATGCATACTTAAAAAGTAGAAGAAAATTTCTCCCATGTCACTAAAAAGTAATTAAGATAATAGGAACAACAACCCATAAAGTTTGAGAGCAAATATTAAAGATGTAATGAAGACCATTTGTTGCTGGATGCAGAATAATTCCTAATTTCTCCACAGTTTTCCTACTAGAGGTGCAGAAACTGGTGGTATGCACAAATCTGTCTAGACATGAGCAAGCTGAAAAGGGGAAATAAAAGCCTAGTGTGCCTTTGAAAGAGCTTGGTTTGTCTTATTCACTTAAGAAGACCAAGAGCATCCTGGCTCTCATAAAGCTCTTCTCCCAGATGTAGAAGGGGTTGGAGAAGAGGAGGAGGAAGGCAATGTATACAGATCAGCTTTTGAGATATCATGCTATTTAATTGGTGGGGCTTGTAATATCAGGGGTCAGCGGCACCCACTGTGAGGGAAAAGAAATAAAAGGGTGTCCTGTCAGCACATTGCAGCACTTGTGCTCCATCTGTTTCACTTACAGTAAGGACTGGTCAGTGGTGTACATGCTGCCAGCACTGAATTCCTGTGCTTAACACAGGATGAAGGGCTTGAGCCATGCAGGCTCAGTACAGGCCCTGTGCTTCTCTGTACCCCTGTTTAGTGCTCAACTCCTTCCTGTACCACCCACACACCATTTGACTTTTAGGGCTGCATTATCATAAGTTTTGGAATTGATTAGCCTAAAATTCTTAACCCTTTTTCTCTTAGGCTTTGTGGTCATTTATTGATTAGTTTTCTGCCCTGGCATTTCCCAGTAAATATGTTTAGGCAGCTGATATGTTTCAACTCTTTATACAGTGAGAATCTGAGACAGGCCTGAATAGCAATGGTTTGTATTGATTTGGCTTCCAAAATTTACCCTATAGAAATTGAATTTCTAGACAGTTTTGCATTAAAAATGGCCTCATGAAAATATTAGCATAAGAATTATTTTGTCCTTGAAGTCTTTCTCCTAACATCTCTTTCCTTTGTACCACAGCAGCAGCCTCTGTACTTTCACCACTTTCCACAAACTCATCCTCATTTCTCTGCCTCTATCCACCTTCTTTCAGTTCTCCCAGCTGTCTTCATGTGATTATCTGTGAGTTGGCATTTACCAAGTAAGGCAAAGAAAGGCACATACACAGGCAACCAGATGCTTTTGATTATTGCTATTTACAAAAGAGACCAGAGCTGTGCATATCACGGTTTGGAAACCTCTTTCTGTATATGAATTCTGTGTATTTCTCCCCACAATCCCTTTTTATTTTGCTTAAGAATGAGAAGTTGTATTTTCAGACCTTGTCATTCCTCAGTCAACAGAAAAGCGCGAGGTGTGCTTGGGAGGGGCAAATCCCCTTATTGGGAATCTATGGCGACCTCGGTGTATTTTTATTGTTGAGGACACAAAGGCTTGAATCTCTGTGGTCTAGTGCTTTGTGACAATTTTGTTCTGCACCAACCTCTGTGAGATTTACACTTCTTTTTTCCTTCTTAACACATAACTTCTTCACAGCAGATCGCAAGATCTTCCAGAGGAAACAAAGCAAAGCAAGACAAAGCAAACCAACAAACTGTAGAGCAATGCAACACAGTGCTTTCAACATGCAGATCAGCTGTCACTTCTTTATTTCAAAATGCACATGATGTACAAATGCAAAAGCCAGATTCACCTGTAGCAAACGCCACAATAGGAAGCAACATGTTTGCTATACCAGAACAAAAAGATCAGCTGGAGAAAGATGAAAACTGATTTTTTTATTCTTAATAAAAAAACTAACAGTTATGTTGAAATAGGAGAGAAAGACGTTACTTGTTTGTACACACATAGGCACATAGCTTTTATGTTGGGTTGTGGTAATGTAAAATAGATTCTTAATTTAAAAGAGAGGGCTTAGACAAAGAACACTCCAAAAGAAACCATTTCATCATGTTCTCTGATCAATAAATGAAATTTATAGGATTAGAAAAGGTCTCTGTGTTTGCACATGAACAATATGCCATGACATGTATACAATGTTTTTCTACCCATCATATGAAATAATGGTTATTTGCAAGCAAGATAGTTCCTAGTTTATTTTTCTAATAATCTAGTCACTGAGTAGCTATAATAGTTATTGATTGTGATTCTTCCAGTTCAATAGCATATTGTGAAAACAATCCTTTAGTTGTTCCATAAAACAAAAGAAAAAATGGTAAAGCAGTATTTGCTGTACAGAAATAGCACCAAATGCTTCTTAATTATGTAATCATTGTGCAATGTTACCAAAAAAAACTGGAGTGTAGTCCACCTAATTTTAGTCATGCAAAGGACAAATTTCAGTCTATCATCTAAACTCCCTTCTTATCTGGAAGGTAAGATGAAATGAACAACTTTCTGATTTCTACAAAATCACAGCATCATCAAGGCTGGAAGAGACCTTCAAGGCCATTTAGTCAAACTGCCAACCCAGAACCACTGTAATCACCCCAAAACACATCCCCAAGTGCCACATACAGATGCCTCTTGAACATTTTCAGACAAGTGACTCCATCATCTCCCTGGGCAACTTATTCCAATGCCTAACCAGTCTTTCAGTGAAAAAAAAAGAGACCAAGCCCACCTCACTCCACCCTCCTTTCAGGTTGGTGATGCCAATATCTCTTCAATAGCTATAGAAGCTGATGTTTTGATGGTTGCAACCAGCTCATGGTACCCCAGATAGCCCAAAATGATCCTGACAGAGCTATTAATCTGTTTATGACTAGATTTTTTGTAGAGAGGGATGGAAAGACTTGCTAGGGAGCCCTTCAACTGATGCACTCTAATACAGAATATTTGTGAGAGAAGGAGTCCAATCCAAATTTCTCCCCATATATTTGGGTTGGTTTACAACCTCAAACATAAAAGTCTTGACCTGTCTCTCAGAATTCTAACATTAAGTTTAAAAAGGTGAGCATTTAAAAAAAATATTTTCCTTTGTTGGTTTCTGAACCTTTTTGGGTACTGTGCCAAGGCTTCAAATGTATCTTAATGAATGTGAGGGTTGTAATTAAAACACTTCACTTAATACTTTTAGATCCTTGATTAGGATATTCTTATGATAGAAGGGTGTTTGTATGGTGACGTCTACAGGAACAGGAATTCAAGCAAAACACAAAATATTACAGAGATAACTGCTAAAACTACAAAATTTTTGCAGTTTTTAGGAATTTGAGCAACTGTACATCGATACTTGAAAGAGGCTGAACTAGTGCTATGAAGTAGCACAGTTTACTACTTTCTGTGGGTTCTGCGAGCTGAGCTCCCTTACCCAGTCTCAGTCAATCTTTCCAGTCACTGCCCTCTGTTTTTGGCCAGGATCATGACAGAAAAAGCAGTGCACCCAGACTAATGCCTTAAACTTCTCTCACCTTCTTATGCACACTACATAGAAAACAAAAGGAATATATCTTCCTCAACAAGGAATTAACATAAAAAATATATTTTGACCAAAACCAATTCGTATTTAATTCTGAGACAGAAAAGAGTGCCTGTTTGTGATTCAAGAAATTCTTGTGTGCTGTCAGAAAAATATTTCAGGTAAGCACGTTAGCAATGAGGTGTCTTGCAATATCTAAAATTTTCATTTTCTTGAGATTCAGGATAATTACACACTTCTGTTCTCTGAGGTTTTGTGAGCAATAGCAAATAAAGCAAACTCAAATGTTTTCTGTCACCTAGACAGGTGTTACTGTAAGCTAACAAAAGAAATACAAAAAAAACCCCATCCAGAGGATAAACACAAACCTTGCTCACTAAGTAGTCATTTGACATCCCTTTTCACAGAGTCTGCCCCTTGAGCAAAGATTTCTGTGATAAGGATAAGCTCACATTGTAAATGCTACTTTATAGCCAGCTATATTGAACTGTGCTAAAAGCAATATTTGTAGTTAACATTACTGTGCAAATTTCTTGCTGTTTTTGAGCTAGCTAGAAAGACAATGCTGCTGATGTTTCTATCAGAGTAAGATTTCTCTCCAAACTTCTGGCCACATTTTTCAAAATTACTAGAATTGGAACTTTTAAATTATTTTTCTTCTTTTTTTTTGCTGATTTTGCTTTGCTTGAAGACAAAGCTTTTGCTTTACCTATTAAATTGTGTTTATCCCAGGAATTTTCTCACTTTTAGTCTTAATCTTCCCCATGCCCCTGGGAAGAGGAGGTGAGCAAGTGTCTGTGTGGACCTGAGCTGCCCACAGGGGTTAATCCACAACATAATTGTTTTATGGTCAGCCAAAGTGAAGAATAATGCCTTAAATTCATTCCAGCTTTGGCTATTACTTAAAATATAAAGTTTATATGAAGTGAAGCTCAACACCAGATCCAGCCTGTTCTCTACTTTCTGGCTATAGAAATGAGAATGTGCATGAAGGTAGAATGACACTGATTTCCATTGTGATTTATACAAACCAAGGGTATTCTTACAACTGGTCTCACTGAAATTGCCCAATAAAAAAAGTGTAAGTCATAGACATATTCAGTATTTATGATAACTGTAGATAGGCAAAAATGAAGTAACTTTCACTTTTGTGGCTGGGACAGTCCAGCTTGGAAGGACATAAATTTTCTTTCTGCAGAGTACTGATGACTTTTCTGTGGCATGTTACAATAACTGACATGTGTAGAGGATCCTGTTTAAGTGATAGTATGTCAAGAGTCAATAAAATACTTAATCACTACCCTCCTCCTGTGTTTTAAGATTTCAATGTTTCTGTGTTCCTGTTCTTGACACATTTTTCTTCTAGAAATGTTACAGCCAAAATTTCAAAGGGGAAATCTAAAGCCTACTACCAAATCTGTGCAGTCCATATTTTCAGAGATAATCACATATTTTTACTCACTTGTGGGCACAAACAGTTTAGGCATCTCATAATCCAATTTTGACTTATGAGCACACAGCATGCTTCCAGAAATGTGCTTGCATGTGTAATTAATAGATATGGGGTAATGCTTACAGCTCCTGCCAAAGCATTCAACAGAGAGCACCCTGGAGAAGGAGATGAAAGCAACCGGAGCAGGAGCCAGACAAATTGGAATATGGGGCAGCAGCAGCAGGAGCCCAGAGCAAATGAAAAGTTAATGCAACATTCCTGGGAACAAGATGGGGACTGTATTCCCGGCAGGGCTTAGAACAGGTCTTGAGATCGGCATGAAACAAACTGGTAATTGTGAATTACCAAGATACTGTTCTATCTCGGGATTTGTGACAACTCTGTAAATCATGTTTGCTTTTCTGTCATGGTCTGTGATGTCATTGAAAACCCTTGATGGAAATACAAGCTCATAAGCAAGATTTCCTCTGTTTAATCTCTATCTTGTGTATACAATCAACAAATATTTGTTTACAGCAAGTATGACTTACATCTAATACATTTGAACTCAAGGACCTCCAGAAATGAAAAACAAAGCAATAATCTACAGCTTTCCAAGCCCACCAGAATACCTTGTCACAGTGATGGAGAGTGGGAGGGAATGCATTTCTGCCTGCATGTCAGTGAAAGAAAAGGAAGGTGGACAAGTGCAGGGCTAGGTTAAGCGTATAGGAAGCAAAGAAAATACATTTTGAAAGACTTGCAGTCACACAACTCCTTAAAGTCTGTGTGAGATATTTGGCTAAATTCCATGCAACACTGAAATTTGAGAGGAAAGTCTTTAGCCATTAGCTGTGATATAATTTAGTTTGAAAACTTAATGAGAGAGGGAAAATAGCATTTGGGGGGCAAGGCATTTGCATAGCCCACTTCTTCTGCAGGTGTCTAATTGGTAGTGATACCAGTTTCATTAGAATACGCAGCAGGTTGTGGAGCTATCTAAAATGTCACTGAAGATGAATGCATTTTGTTATCAGCAAATGTAACTGCATGCACTGGGAACCAAATGCAGAATATACTGTATGACAATTAAATTGCATCAACGCTTTCATCCAGCTCTGCAGAAAGACTGGAACACACAAAGAGTTATTAACACCTTGTATGTTGCAGAGAATCCAGCTTAAAAGATACAAGTATGGAAATCTAAACTTGGGGCGAGTGAAACCAATCTACAAGCTTTGCTAGTGCTGTGTTTTCTGCAGTCCTTGCTGGAGCAAAAAGGCAACAGAATCACAATTTGAAGTTAATGGGCTTCTGTATTTTCAAGACACAATGTAAGAAGGTAAAGGGGGGTTATAGTAAATCCTGTGTGCAGAAAATTAATTCTTAGATATGCTGTTCTCTTGCAGGTGTGCACTATTTTTTCATGGAAGATTTTAAGGATTGTGGTCTAAGGAGAAAATGGTCTTGGGCTGGGAGCAGGTAAGAAATATAAGTCACAAACTAGAAGGAAATACTACTTTTGGACCACTTCTGTCTCTCTACTCATTGTTAAAATTGAGTATGATAGCAAATACATATCTATAAAGCAAGTGGAATCAAATACAGTACTGGCCTTAAACCCACAAATATTAGTGAAAGTGGACAAAAGCAACCAGCCAAAGTGGAATATGGGATAAACAGATAGCACAGAGTTGCAGTTAAAGTATCCTAAATAAAGTTAATACTACACACCTCTAATATTATTGTTATCTTATGTTCCCTAGACTTTTTTTTTTTTTTTTGTCTTATACTTGAAATTGTGAACACTTTTGCATGGGACTATCTTTCTGTCATATGTTTGTAGAGCACTTGGCAGAGAAAGACTTGCCTGGTGGCTGATACTCCTATCTGCTTACACATAGGTGTCATTAATAAGAAAGCATCTGGCTATCTTAGTATTCATAAGAGGTGGAGTTCTTGGGTATTTTGGATGGAACTGAAGAGGAACTTGTTTTGTATTTTTGTTCTTCTAACAGTAAGAAATTTGAAAAGTGTTATCACAGGTGAAAAGAAAAAACCTCTGAGTTGTCAGCAGGCTAGGTGTGAACACTGGGAGGCATTTCCATCAGTCAGAAGGTGATGTGATTTCTTTTAAGAACCATAACAGTTTACTTGCAGTTCCAGTAGTAGAATATATTGGTGTGGGGTTTTTTTATTTTTTTATTTTTTGGTTCTGGCATTTTTCTTTACCTTCAAGAAATGCACAGAACTTTATAATGCAGAGACAGACAGGCACATCAATGACTGGTACAAAGGACACCTTAGTACAGAGATGAGAACCTGATAGATTTATTGTGCCCATGTTTGCTTTCAATAGCCAGGGCTGCTCATGTCTCTCCTGGGCTTCTTGGCTGCCAAGCAATGAAAAACCACCAGAGCTAAATGTGCCATTCCCTCTGAGTTCCCACTAGTCTGAAGATTACATGAGTTCCTTAGTCCACTCCTGCTAACTTTTCAGCAGGCTTTTCATGCTTTATACCAACCACCTCCCTGCTGTGACCTGTCATGATCCTACACTGCATTATCTATCTTTGAAAAACTGCTATTTTCAATTACAGCTAGTGTTTCACAGAAACTGTGAGGATATTCTGAATCCCATATTTTGTGTATTAATTAGGCAGTTAATAAATATTTAAAGCTCTGTACTTAACTAGGTATTACAGGAACTTTAGATTAGTTTCATAAGGAAAAAAAAAAAGACTTACAGCATTCTACTGCCTGACTTGATATATATCTTTCTGTGTATAACTCCTTCTTTCCTTCTCCTACGTAATTTTTGGCAGATTTTAATCAAATTTAACAGAAACATCTAGATATTAAAATCATACAAATTTCATGAAGAGAGAAAACAGAGAAGAGGAGAAGCAACCTATTACTATATCCACAGAGAGAAGGTTAAAGTGTGTCTTAAGGTTTTTTTGTGGGCTGGCTTGGTGGTTCACCAGGCAGCCCATGTACCTGGATCAGACAAGCAGCACAAACAGAGCTTGCATCTCAACAGAACCAGTTTTTCTTGTCTAAGCCAGGTAGGCAGCAAATGTGACAAGCATTGTGTAAGTGCTTTTCTTTCGGAGTGTTGTTGTTGTGCGCTTTTTATTTGTTTGGTTTTTGTTGGCAAATGAGGTATTATTGCAGTTAAGAAGTCAGAGTAGATATGATTTGGGGAAGAGACAGTTATTCCTGGAGGCCACTGAAGGGAAAAATGAGAGTATTGTGGAAAAATAAGTCTTTTGGGCAGAGGGCAGGCACAGCAATAACTGAAATGGAACCAAAATCACAGGAAGTCAAATCTGATTAATTACTCTGCCTATGTAACAACTTCTTTTGCATTTACTCATTTATATTCTGTCCCTTTTGGATTCTGAATTTGCACTTTGTTTTTCTATATCGAAGACTATATTCTAAACAGTCAAACTAACCCATTCACCTGTTTAGCTATCAGCATAAAACAAAGCATTCCCAACTTCATGGAGTACTGAGTGTCTGAACATATTTTGGTGTCCAAGCAATACAATAAAAAGTGAATATTTATTGTGTTTACAAACTATGGAGAACAACTTTTCTCAATGAATACAGTCATTCTGCCAACTATTCCTGAACAGGCTGTTAATTAAATCTCTGTATTTGTGTATTTGTAGTAGTTTATGGGCACAGTTTTTAACCTTCTGTAGAATTTATTCATAACTGGTCAGTATGATTATTTTCTTTTTAGTCTGTGCACTTTGATTAATCACCAAATCAGATGGTATTATTTCTGCTCCAAGAATGAGTGACCTATGCATTATAAACAGGAAAAATGCCTTGTTTTTTAATGAATTATACATGAATATCCACTGGTTTTGATGGCTCTTGTGATAAAGACAAAAAAGTGACTTTCATAAAGGGCTATGATGCTTTTCACTAGCTGTGAATACTCTATAAATCTATTCTTTCTAGTATTCACAATTCATTCCCTTTCTTGGACTATTCACATGAATAAGGTCTTCCTTGTACAAATGTTTGTGAATAAAAACCCTGTGAGTGTGACTGAAATAAATCAGCAGATATAGCCACAAAACACAAGCAAATATCTTGTTACTTGGTGCACCTCCAGCTCAAATATAGTGGGAGATTAATCCTGCTGGCTATTTTAGACAAACTGAAGTTCCTAAAAGTAGGAAAGCAGAACCATTGTGTAGTCCTTGAAGACAGAGAGAATTGGAATTTTTCACAGCTGAAGTTACACAGGAAGCCCAGCCCTCTGTTGTTCATTAGTATACAGTGTGAGTATCTTAGAGTACACATTGCATTTGAAAAATGTATAGCATGTGTGATACTACTTGTCACAGTCAAGCAGATTTCTGTTCCCATTGTCTGCATAAAGCAAGAGATAAACAAGAATCTGAGGGGTACTTTTTTTTTAATTGGCTTATATTAAATTCTGAGCAATAACAGTGGGTGCACCAGAGTGTACACAAAGGATTCAATTTGAAAAAAATATTATACTTGTCATGAACTATATGCTCTATGAGACTCAAGAGGAATACTACTTGGAAAGAGAGCACTAAATTAGAATAAAAATGCTTTAAAATGCATAATTATCATGCATTAAGCTGAAAAAACAGGGGATAGAAATATCCATGCTCCTCAAAATGTCAAGTTGAACACCTTGCTGTGAGCCAGACTGCTTAATGTAAGTGTAGCTTTCAGTTCTGAACTTCTAATGCATAGAGGACAGCATGACAGGATGTTATAACTTTATAAAAAGGACAGGAAAACTGTAACATTTCATTAACATTAAATCAGTTATTAACATGTTTGAAGAATTACATTTTTGAAGTCTGATACTTTGTTCAATGAACACAAGTTAAAATGTCACATGCCTGAGACAACTGCTGTGCGCGACGTCTTAGTTAAGGATGCAAAGTCAAGGGTCTCTGTGTTCATGAATATCAAGGAAAGCCTGGTATTTTTTTCCTAATAAAATAAATAAACAAATCTTGCTAAGCTGTGAAGTATTTTAAAATTGAGTAAATTTTGTTCTTTTTCTTTCTGTTACTGAATCGTAGTAAAATCTGGCAAAAAGATGTTTTTATTACTTCTTTTATGATCAAAATTATTGCCTGAAATTCAGGACTGTTTTTTTTTTAAATGTCTATATAGCTGTTTTAAAATGGCACTTTTGTTCACTCTGGGCTATGGGTATTTCTCCTTGCGGACTCTGCTGTTGAAAGATTTAATTGTGGCACTATTATTTGTGAGAGTGATGTCTCACTTCATGAAAATAATCCCCAAAGACAGTAAAAGCAATTAGAATCAGACTCCACAACCAAGCATGTAAACCATACCCAAAATTTCTGATTCCTGCTTCTAAATATAGCACTTACTGAATGGCTATGGAAGCCCAGATAAGTCTGATAAGTCTGTTCTCTTCCTCTCTCTCTTTCTCTTTTTTTTTTCCCTAAGGATAGTTTGATAAAATTAATCAGTTTAATGCAATGACCTTGCTTCCAAGACCTAGGTTACTGAAGATGATTTTGTTTGCATATGTAAATGTAATTATTTCCTGTCTGAATGCAGATAGCTGTAGGCCAAACCTCAATATGCAGAGTGAACAATGACTCAGGGGTTTAGGTAAGATATCAAAAAAGCTGTACATCCTAATTTGTCATACACATCCATAAAAGAGAAAAGTCCCCCTATGAATGTACATAAAATCAAGGTTTCTCCTTTGGAATTTGGTTACTCTTCTATTCACTAGGCAACAGAATATAAGGGAAATAGGAGATGCGAAATGCCACCAGGATTTCAGGAAGTTGCAGACCATTTTTCTCCATGGAGAAAAGTCTTAATATTACCAGAAATGTAGATTTAAAGACAGAGGAGAGTGTTAATGGGATTTTTTGCATAACAGGACAAAGAACTTCAGACGGTTCCACCAAGTACAAAGATACTGCTCAGTGACATTCTGCACAGAATTTAAAATAGCATACAACATTGGTTTAATCACTTCAAGTGATGAAGGCTCCTCCAGGTTCTTTATGGAAGCTTAATTACTTCTATTTCATAAACAAGCCCTTTGAATTTATCTACCTAAAATTTTCAATCATAGTTTTTACTGCAAATTTGGTTTCTCCTAGATGAAAAAATTATCTGCTAGGATTTTTCTGGTCATTATACTGGAGTGAACATACTGAATAAATTGAGTTTCCTACACTTCTTGCTATGTTTTATTAATCACTCTTTTCCCACTGCTCTCTTGTTGTTTGCTACACTTCTAAAAATGTCAACAGCAGAACTGCATTCAGGAGACCAACATCCATTTACAACTGCAGTGTTCTATATCCACAGGTTGTCTTTATCCCCAGAGCTGTAGTATCTAACTGAGACTTTCTTTAATCTCTCGTGCCTCCAGATTTTGTCTAACATCAATGCAATCCAAAATATTCTCTCATCTCACTGCAACTATTTACATCTTTTTCTCTTGGATGCATGACTTTGGATTTTGTATTGTTTGCATTTTTCAGATGAGTCTACTTCACCAAGCAATCCAGATTAATCCATAAAGCTGACTTGACTCTGGGAAATTTATTTGTTTGTTTATAATTTGGTTTCAGTCCTAATCAGATCCCAACTTGTGCCCAAATTAGGCATGGAACTGGAAGGTCTGCTCCAGGGCACTGATCCCACAAGTGCCCTCTTATGGCTTTTAAATAAAACAGACTTTTTTCTTACCTTTGTTTGCAGTAAAACTGTCAGGAGTGTCATTTTCTGCAATGTACACCTATTTGTTATTCTTACAATTTTAAAATATAGTAATAGTTGCTTTATTAATTTCAGGGAGGGTTTAACAATATTACATTTTTGTGAAATCATATGTAAATCCCAAAGTCAACATTTATAAAACCTTTCAGCATTTAAAATAGGAAGCAATGTCCAAATCCACAGTGAAGAAAGCTTGCATAAGTATTTGCCCTTGGCTGTCTGTGGAATAGGTAAATTTCCCTGGAAACAAATTCAGGGCACTCAACACTGTCCAGACTCCATTTCCAGAATGGAAATTAAAATTAAAAACTGAGTTAAAAATGAAAAACTAATCTTGAGAATCTTGTGCTAATTCTTTTTAGTAAACTAACTTGGGGCATGATGTGTTTCCAGGTGCTTGCAGCAATGATCAGGCACAGACTATGATGTTTAGACTCTGTCTTACAGAGGGCAGAGAAGGAAGAGAAGGAAACACAGACACTGGCTGTGGTTGAACCAGAGTAGGGCAGTGGCTTGCCTGGGGTCTGTCCAGAAAGGCTGTCTCCTCCCAATGGCTCAAACAGAAAATAAAGTTCCCCAAACTGTGAGATTTATGTATATTCACCTGTCTGACAGACAGGAACACATCATGAGGGGTTTTCTAGCTTCCAGTTATATGCTTTCCAGCTTTTCTAAGTGAGCTGCCACTCTGTGTGTGCTGAAATGTGCCAGAAATATTATGCAGTAACAAAGTCATGCATATAGATTTTTTTTTTCCTGTTTTCTAAATTAGTGATTTGAAATCAGTAATTTCAGATGTTATTGTCAGTTCAAAAATAATGATATGACTGACTGGAATAAATACTGTAATTAAATTAACCTTTAATTTACTCCTGGGATAACAGCTTTATCTAAGACATATCAAAGCAATCCAGCTCTGACTGTTACTATGAGGAAAATGCATTCTCCAATCTTACCAGATAACAAAGAGCAACAAATGGGTGATCTTGGTTTCACCTTGACAAGGACCCAATTTTTCTGTTCTCTTGGAAGTATTTTCTCTTCCCAGAGTTAGAATTAAAGTAAAGTCTTTCCAAGTACAGAGACTTGAGAATAGTATATGTGTATTCTACATGTATTTATGTGCATATCCTGTTCATATTTGGGATGTGGCACTGCACATAGTTTTAAATGATGTTGTGAATTACATGGTTCATAAGATTGTGATGAAAATTGTCCAAGGGCATTTTGTCTCTAAAGGTATCTTTTTTTTTTTTTTTCTAACTAGCAGTTGACAAGCTTGTTAACCTAAAAGGAGATGCTGCATCTCACTGAATCCAGCTGTATAAATATTTTAACATCATAAATGTTTTCCCTAGTGCTGCAGCACATGGTGGTTTTAACTTCTAAGCAAATAAGTATAATTCTTCTTTCATCTGGCAGGGCAGGTAAGAGAAAGAGAACAAACATTTTTAGTAGTGAAGGGAAGGTAGGTGAGGCTCAGTAAGGTAAGAAACCAAATGATTATTTAACAAATGACCAGCTTGGTGCTTCTGCTAATTTTGTGTTCCATTTTTAAGTCCCACTGGGATGCTAAGGTGCATTTCTGGAACTTATTCTTATTTTTAGCGACTGCAGGTATGTTTCATCTAGAGTAATTTATACAATCATTGGTAATTCCTGTTGAAAATAATTTAATTCAGACAGAGAATCTTGCTTTCAAAGTAAGAAATTGCTGCTAGGTGCTCTTAATTTTCAACGAGATGTTAAATACAGCCTTCAAGCACAATTCAGAATGTGCTTTAGAAAGAAGAAATAAAAATCTGAAGAAGATATTATCAGCTTCTGTGTAGACTTTGGTAAGGAAACATGCTGCTCCCATTTGCAGCATCGGAAAAATACTTATTTTGAGACAGTATTTTTGTAGCCAAATGTGAAGGGTTTGTTATATAGCTTTCAGGACTGCTATACAAATAGATAGATAGAAATAACAAAAGATAGATAGAAGATAGAAATAACATATTGTGTGATAAATGTAAAGCTTTATAGTGGCAAATCCTTACATCTATATTTGCAGAACACTCAGCTTCCTATTGACTTGTTCCAGGAATGGCAATGTACCACCCCATCCCACAATCTTTTCCTCTTCTGGGAAAGTCTGAGGTTTTCACTGACTCAACAGAAGCACCACACACCCTCAAGAGGCCTCTTTGGCTGTGTTTTCTGCCTACACAAATGAATGAGTTTATGAAGTGGAAACATTTCTGATTTTCACTTCACTAATCTGTACCAACCATACAAAACTATAAAATCTGTGCTTTTACACAGTTTTCAAATTATTCATTTTGTTGAATTAAAGTTTCACAGAACTGAGAAGCCATTGTTTTAGCATTACAAACTGCAGAATACACTGAAGACCCTTACCCCATATGTCTGATATTGTTACACTTTATGAATAAGATCTCTGTCTACCCAGTTACAGAAAAGTCCTTAAATATTGATAAAACACACTTTTCGTGTACTTTAACCCAGGAAAAGCAAAGCTTTCTGATGCATTATTGCAATACTGGCCTTTTAATACCATATGACTTGTGATAAATTATTGACTACATTTTTCTAAATAATGTATCCTCGTCAGTTCAAGAAATTCAGTAAAGCATGGTAGAGCCATCTGTCACTAGCTTGAATCTGAATTGCGTGGTCCTGTACATTTAGAAAACTAAGCACTGCTAGCATTTAACAAAACATTTCTGGAGTAATGAACATAACCCTATTGCAAAATACCCTAAGGTGCAAGAAATTTGATCCACACACAGGAGCAGGGCAGACCACATCTAAACCTTTGGTTTGCAGGATTATGAATTGGATATCCTTGCCTTCAACCCTGACTGTGGCCATGCTCTGCTGTTCACCTGGAGGGACCTTGGACATAACCCATTACCTCTTGTCTGTCAACAAGACCTTTCACTGGTGCCATGTGGACCTTGCTTGGAGTTGTGCCCAGGTCCTTGAGGGCACTGTTTGCACTGTGGTCACTCAGATCCCCTCAGCTCATCCTCCTGTGCCAGGACAGCCCTGCTTTTGCTACTCCCTTCTCCAGCCTGTACCAGATGACAGTTTGGACAGCACAGCCTGCCTAAGGGAAATCAAGGGATTCTGACTATTTTATATTTTCATGTTTTGAAAGCTTTCATCTTCATCTTGATGTTTCTTGCTTGCATCGTGCAAGAATGTACAAGAACTAAAGCACAAGTTTCATAAAATAAAACCTGTCTACAAAGATACTGCAGTTGCCTACCATTACACCTGTTTACACATGTAGTCTGTTTTCCAGGAACCAGTTTCAATCCTTTTTCCTACCTTCTGCTTCTCTTCCCTCCTGAAAAGGAGTTCGGCTCTGCAACTTCTGGACTAACTTGCTGGTACCAGATAATCAAACAAAGGGAAAAGTTAGCAAAATGTTGTTCATCATCAAAACCTTCTTTCCTTTAATAACCAAAATCATTCTTCTGCTGCATTGACCAAAATAATATCTTTTTCTTGTGTTATTGCCACTGAGGAGAGAGAGCTCACAGTCTAGGACAGTTTTTCCTATTTTAATGCTTTAAAGTATAGTAGTATATCACAATCAGAAGCCTTTGAGGCTCAGCCTGTTGTCTTTCACTCATTTTAGCTCAAATGTGACTGAACTAATCAGGATTTCTCAGTTTCAGAACCTCAGCTCCTTTGTTATTAAATGGTGCCTGCTTAGCCTGACATTATCTCAACAGCTTCTTTGCAGTGTTTGTGATTCGTCTAATGGACATTGCATAACACTCTCTGGCATGAGAAAATGTTTTGCCCTTTTGGTTCATTCCTGACAGCCATTGTTGAACTTTTCCCATATTCCTTTTTCTGTGTTTATGGGCTACTCTTCTCCTTCTTGGAGCACTCTACCTACCCAGCTAAGCTTGTTTGTTCACATACAGAAACCACTTTCTCCTGAAGGGCCTGAGAGGTGTGAACAGGATCACTGGACTCACATTGATATCTTCTACACATTTTGAGAAACTGTTTATGTGCAATGCAGAACCCCACTTCATATGAGCCTTTTACTGTTTCCTAGAAGGTGGTAGAAGCTCCAGTGTGGCCAGCATTGCCTTTTCTTCACAGATTTGCCATTTTCTTCCCTCTGAGGTGCATTAAAACCAATAAAGTACTGCATATTGTAGTATCTTGTGCTGCACTGTGGGAACTATTTCATATTTTTCTTAGTGTCTTAGTGGTTATTTCCTAGCACTATGCTTTTGTTTTCTATTTGAAAACTGTACAAAGCCCTTATAACTCTGTTTCAGTTTGACAATATTTTGGTGCCGCATTGAAATTAAATAAATGGATTTCTCTGTCCAGCTCCCCTGTGCTTGGTGCCACTGATGCTTGCAAACACCTGTAAACCTTGACTTTCTCAGGAATTTCTTATCAAATTACTGCATGTTGCCACTAGCATCATAATGTTTTCTTATTCTAAAACACTATGACTTCATCATGCTCATTCAGCACAATACTTCTGCTTTTCAGTGTGGCAAGGGTTACAATGACTCCACAAATCATCTGGAATGCAATTTTTCACTGATCTAATAGCATAGCTGCAAAATGAAGCAGTTGAAAGGATGTCATCCTTTATAACAGATTAGATGTTTTGGAAGAATGCAATAATAAATATTCTATTGACATAGATGTTAGGTCACATGATGAAATATCCAAAAACTATTGCATCAGTGTACTACAAGAGTTATATATATTTCTATGCAGATACATGTATTACAGCGCATAGGTCTTACCTGTTCCTATATCCATAACTTCCACAGAGATTACCATAATTTATACTGCCTTGGTAGGATAGGGAACATTAAATCAGAACAAAAAAATTGCAGACTGAAGAAAATTAGTTCCTAGAGGTGCAATAGGCAGTGTTAGGAGGGCAAGGTGTGACTATAAGCTGCTTATTGCTCTTTTATCTATTTCCTCTCTTCTTTCATTCTGAAAGAAAATATACTGTGCTCTAAAAGCCTGTCCATCCCTAGCCAACTTTGTCACTGTCTGGAAGGAACACAGCTGTTGGTGCTGCTCTCACGCAGCCCTGCTGGGATAATCAGAATACAAGGATGGCAAGGATTATTTCTCACTCTCTTCCCACCACTGGATAGCAAGTGAGTGTTTTCCTTCCAGTCATGCTGATGTCAATGATAACTGTAGTGGACATTGTATGACTAAACACTCAGTGTGTCTGTCCCGCTGCTAGAGCTCTTGAAGCTTAGCCAGAAGCTCTTATTCTCCAACAGGGATCGCCACCTTTTAACTTTTACCCTTTGTAGCTTGGTCACTCTTGTTTGGGAATCACTTTAGTGTAGCTAAACTCGTTGCTTTGAAATAATGCCTCCTAGAAATTAGTGTTACAAATCTCACATCTGATTCTGACTTATTGAAAACTTTGTACTCTTCTGAAGTGACTGGTGCAGTGTTTTCTAACTAAGAAAAGGATATTAAGAACCAATATTATTGGCTATAATGAGTCAGACAAAAAATGCATCCTGACTTGTGTCCTGTTGTGGGAGTCAACATCCTGTCTCTGTCAATGGTCAGAATCAGGTGCATTGGGAGGCAGATATGAAGGCGTGAGCATATTGCCTTAAATATCTAAAACACTCTTACAGTACAGTAGATTATATGTGTTCAATAATCCTTACAGAATTTATTCCCCATGGTAACAATTTCTTTGCATTCAAGGTAATGAAAATCAGGAGAAAATATCTATTGATAAATAGAGTAAATGAAGTACTATTGAGATAGCTCTTGAAAACTTGAAGAACTTGTTAATGAAAACCTTAAAACAGCCTTGACAAACATGTTAGGAATTTCCTAGGTACAGCCTTGTGTCAGATGCAAGGACCAGTAACTTCCTGAGACCCAGTTCTGGTTCCAAAAAAGGGTGGGTTGTTTTTTTTTTAAATGTTATCAGTTTGGCCTTTATTGATGAAATCTCTTCCACCCAACCTTTTAGTTTCACTAACACTGAACAAACTGAAGATTTCTATTAGAGACAAATAATCTTCAACTTTTTTTTTTTGTATTATGGGATGAATTGCTTCTGGAGAGAAGTTTTGTTTCTCTCTAGTCACTACAGAGGGAGTCTGCAGGGATTTACATTTAGACTAGGCACCCAATATCAGTAGCAGATCAATTTTCCTTAAAAGACAGCTCATATCCAATTTATTCTCTTCTGTGTGGCAGCAGTCCGGTGTTTGCCAGCCATTTGATAGAAAGTTATATCTAGCCACACTGTCTCACTGACTTCCTAATCTGTCCTTTAAAAGGGGTAGTAATGAACTTCATCTTCACATTCTCATTTTTTACCCTCATCACCCATAATCACTACAAACACAGATTTAATTTTTGTTACCACTACTTTCCTGTTTATGCAAGATTGCTTTATTTTCCTGGAAATAAGGATTACAGGTAGTCTGAGTCTTTCCTGGAAGACTCCTGCTGTGTTCCAATACGTTTCTTTCTTTTCCTATTAATCACCCTTTCTTCCTTGCTGTGAGAACTTCTACTTTTCTTCATGCATTGTGCACTATGTAATTACATTAGAGGACCTATTCTTTATAAGTCTCAGTTGTTCCTTTATTTATAAGAGCTATTTGCAAAAGTGGTAAAATTACATGAAGAATTCCAGCCCTGTGCACATAGACTGGTGTCCTGCCTCTTTTCCCGAACCTCTTTCTTTTTTTGCAATTAGTGTTTCTTCACCCCGATTTCAAGCATACTGCTCATGTACACTTCTGACACTGGCCTAGATGTTGGGAAAAACAAGCTGGAATAACAAGAGGAATCTTACAGCTGAGGAATCTGTTTTTGAAATACATTTATTTGATCTTATAAAACTAGGCTGATGTCAAAATTCGGATTGATTAAGCCACCATAGCTGGATCACTACTTGCACTAGAATATGAAATTCTAAGGAGAGTGGCTGTGCTATTTAGGTACAAACATTTCCATAGGGGCAGGGGAGCCTTTTTTCTTCAATGACTACCCTGTCTGTCACCTTTACAAGAACTCCAGTTTGATCCTTGATTTTCACTGCTACAGAAAAGTCAATTTATTATTGCATTTGAGAAAAGAGACAGTTAAATAATAATAATAATAAAGCAGCAGCAGATATTCTTTGTTTCTATGGATTATAAATCAGCCAACAGGAGGCATCCATAAGACTATACTGTTGTTGAAAAGCTCAAAACCTTTCAGTGGTTCATTTTTCTGTATTTTGACAACTGAGATCAGAATAAGAAAAATAAAACACTAGTTTTTACTTTACAACAAGGGTTCACTGGTATTCACCAGAGCACTTGTTATTTCAAACACTTGCAAAGTTGCAATCATGTTAGATTGAGTGCTGTAACTTGAGAATAATTATATTTTGTATATGTGGTTAAGAAAAGGGATGATCAGAAACCTGATGAAGTTCAACAAGGTGAAGAGAAAAGCCCTGCACCTCTGGAAGAACAAACCAAAGCATCAGTGCAGGCTGGAGGATGACCATGTGGAAGGAATCTTTGCAGAAGAGGACCTGGGGCCCTGCCCTGAGTACACTCTCATACTAAAGAAGGACAATGGAATCCTGGGCTGCATTAGGCAGGGCCAGCCATTCAAGGAAGGTGATCCTTCCCCAGCTACTTACTCAGCAATGGTGGAGTCACACCTGGAGTTCTGGGCCCAGTTTTGGGCTCCCTTATAGAAGACAGGCATGGACATAGGGACACTATGATAATGATGATGAAGGGATTGGAGCATCTGTGATATGAGAAGAGACTGAGAGAGCTGAGATGGGTCAGGCTGGGTACGAATAGGCTTGGGGGAAAAGGGTGCACAAATACCTGCAGGGAAGGTGCAATAGGACTGAGACAGGCTTTATTCAGTGGTGCTTAGTTACAAGAGCAGAGGCAACGAGTACAAACTGAAATGTGGAGGTTCCCTCTGAATATCAAGAAACACTTTTTACTGTGTTGTTTACAGAGTACTGGCACAGACCATCCATGGAGTTTGTAGAACCTCCATCCCTGGAGATATTCAAAACTCATTAGGCCTGGTTCTGGGCAATGTGCTATTGCTAATTCTACTTTGAGCCAGAGGAATGAACTAGATCACCTCCAAAAGGTCCCTTTCAGACTAAGTTATTCTGTGCTTAGGCCATTCAAACTTTCTACTTATGTAACTCTTAGGTAAACCCCAAACAATGCTTATCCAAGGGATAACTATCTTTGAAATACAGTGTGAGTGGAGATTAAGTCCATCATCAACACTGATGTCATGCCATCCTGGAATGTCAATCTAATGAGCAATCATATATTCTCCTTTCCTTAAAAAAACCCAAAAAAACAAAGCAAAGCAAAACAAAACTGAAAGTTGCAGGGTTTTCTCAAAGTACCTTATCTATCTTGCAATGATTTATGCACCTTTTTTTTTTTTCTCCATGCAATAATTCTCTAGTAAGAATGCATAAAACAGCCTGGAGACAAGGGTCCCCAGGTCTTCCTCCTTCAAAGGGAGTAGGCTAAACTTTTGATTAAAGAGCTTGATGATTTTGTATTCCTTTTTTGACTCATAAATCTTGTATACTTTGCTGCTCTGTTTCCCAGCCTTGGTTTACCCATTTATTCCCAGCTGTTCTGTGCCCCATATACTAAAGAAATTTTCCATGAAAGTTGCAGATGAGGATTTGAAACTCTGAAATCTGATTAGAGACCTTTTACTAAGATTCAACAAGGAAAATTTTTTCATTATTACAGTTTTTGTAAAAGATAAGGACTATCATCATTACCCAAATATCCTTTTCCAGCAGTTGGCTTTTAAAAATGAATGAAGCATGGTCTGTTGGGCATTTACTTAAATTTTCTACAACTTAGCTTGAATAAACCCTAATTCACACCCAAGTCTCTAATATATCTCTATTGATCACACATATATAACAATGGTGGATTTCATCTCCTGGAGTCTAAAAGCACTCATTCTTAATTTTATACACAGGACCATCTCATGAAACAGAGTATTTCTGCTATGTTTTTTACATTAGGCACATAACTCCACAGAACAAGTCTGAAGCCAACAGGTCCCTCTACAGTGATTTTTAGGCCAAATAGAACATCTTAAAGCAGAAAATGGCTTTTGAATGCAAAACCTGCTTTTTCAATATCTGACCAGGTCTTCCCCAATACTAGTCCATGACTTTGAGATGCAGTTGCATTCAATCCTTGTGCCTGTGTACAGGTAATGGTTGTACAAAGATGTTTCACTCCAAATATTTCAGAACTTTTTTTTAGTCTCTATGTGATACAGCTTCTATCTTGCAGGAAAACTGAGTTATCATTTTTGTGCTTCAGGCAGGTAAGGAGTTCCCTTCCAGTTGACTTGAAAAATATGACAAAAAATGTTTAAAGAGCAACTGCTGTTAGATAAGTTCTACCAATAATTCCAGTGACCTTATATGCTTAGCACAGCCAAGTATTTTTTAACCCCCCGACCCCTACCTTTTCCTCTCAGTTATTGAATTCCAGAAAGAAGTGCGAGACATTAATATCTCAGCTGGAACAACCAAGACTGAATATTATTGAGCTTTCTTATTAAAAGTGGCATTTTCATTACAGTTCCTTTCTTTGTCCTGAAAAATCGTGACGTTGTATTGTCTGTTCTGATACAAGAATGTTGCAGCAAGTGCCTAGGAGGTAATACAATTTAGGAAAAAAAATACATAGGATGGCTGGCCCAGAGGTAATTTTTAAATTTGTTTCCTTGTTGGCAGGATGTATTTTTAACAAGAAGTTATGCACCTGAAGCATCAGTGCATTGATTTCTCAGTGACATAATAGACAGAAAGGTTGTTTTGCATAATCTGATCTACAAGGACATATAAGTCTGTCAAGAATGACAGGAGTTGGATGTTTCTGTTAAATTCAATGGACTGTCATGTGAGAGTAAAAACCACTTCAGAAAAAAACCCTATAGAATAATCAAAGGGAAGTGAACGACATACTGTAAATTTGGCTTATGTTTTGATGCAGAATTACAAATACCAAGTCCCTATAAATCCCTCATCTGTCTGAAAACTCTGTGCTCTGTGCAGACACAAGCTGGTTTTCTTTTACCATAGATGCTCACTCTTAGCTTCCCTTCTCTGGAGGAAACAAAAAGTCAATAAAATCGTTTCATTTCCCTAATCACCCCTGGACAGCATTTTTCTGTTTCATAAGAAAGCATCTTGCTTTCCCTGGCCTCTCCTGTCAGTGAGTATATGTGAGGGAAACTGGGGAAAGGCTGCCTAATGTGTGAGCTGGGGAGGTGTTTCCAATGTCTTAGCTCTGACAGCTCTATGTGAACTGTGCAGTCCTGAATGATGTTTTTAACTGCTTTGTTTACTTTGTGACTGAGATACAGCTGCTTAATGCAGAGGCATGGACACTTCTGTTGCCAGGGCTTCTCTTTGTCCTGTATCCCAAGCCCAAATCTATCATTACAGCTGTGCAGTGGTGCACGATGGCCCACAGCAGCAGACACAGTGGCTGCTCAAGGAATAGTCTAACACAATCCTTCCAGGTTTGACACAACACTCAGGGTTTGAGACAGCATATCTGAGGCCAGTTTGCACTGTGGATGAGGCTTGCTTGCAGTTATCTGTAGGTAACTACGAAGACATCCAGCTTCTGGTTCTGCCAGTATTCAGACTTGCACTTAGTTTTGACCTTTTATTTGCATGAGCTGCCCTGCTGGAATCAATGAGATCACTGCTGTGCAGTGAGACACTGGTGCTGGCAGGGCCAGTGCCTGAGATGTGCCCCGTTCAAGCAGGCACTCAAGCCTGTGTCTGCCTTTGCCCATTCAACAAGTCCCTTTAATGCAGCTCAAGCGTGTGCCTAAGTGCTTTCTTAAGCCTGAGCAGTGATAGCTTGTATAATTGGGGTCAATGAACAGGAACTGTTCATTCTGTTAGCAGCCACATAATGAATGACATTTTCTCCATGTCAAGCACAGATGAAGTGTTTGAAAGCAAGGAATGGTATTAGCCATTCCTATTACGTATGCAAAACGCATAAATGATACCTTGCAGTATTTGCACTCTGGAAAAGAAATTTTTTTCTTTTCCAGTGAAACCATTCCATTATATTTTGTCTATATTTATCTAGAAAAATGAAGATGTGAATTTTCTGCATGGATATCAGTTGGAAAAATAAATTGAAAAGTACTTCTCAAATCAGTGGCAAAACATTAACATTCAGGAAGTATGTAAAAATAGTTGAAATTATACAAAAGTAATTTATCTGATTTTCATCACCAAAAATGGAATTAAGAATTGAACCTTAGTTATTATTATACTTACTAATGGGATTCAAATCAAAAGCATTTGTTTCATATTGAAAAGTTGATTAAAACTTCCGAAAATATACTTCAGAATCTTTTTTTCAAACCAAAAAGTAAAAAAAGAAAAAAACCCTTAAAAATGTAAATTCAAAAGTGATGACTTGATAAAAATAATTTGCTTTTTTTGATCCAACTCTGGACCATAAAATGCAGTTTTTAACAAAATTATATAAATTAATGAAACATGCCAAATTGTCAGCTACATTCTCAGTATTAAAGTTTATTTATTTCAAAACAATTTGAACATAAATGAAACAATTTGAACATAAAGTTATCTCAGATATTTCTAGTTTTAAATTTGCTAGAAGTCAAAGTCTGGATCATCAGGAATGGAAAACAGAGAAGGCCCTTGCTCTCTAAATCCCATGCAGTGACCTGCCATGGGTTATGGTTTGCATAATTCACAAAAACAGCAGAGAAGAAAAAAAGGCAACTCCACTTTTCAGTTACAACATTACTCTTTGTTTTAAAAATGCAAAGACCCCAATGGCACTGCAATGAGTTTTATCACTCCAGCAATGCAGATTTTCCATACAAATTAGAAGAGATTTCTGAGTATCAGATCATAGAATTATAGCAAGGCTTGAGGACAACCAAAACTTTTGAAAGACATTCAGCCTGTCTTCAAGTGTTAAGGTAGTAATTCAGGTAAAATTTATTCTTCAAAATTTGTTACTTCCCAGTTTGAAAGTGGTTCAGGGAGCACTTTTGCTAGATCCCTCAGGACCCTTGGATGAATCCCATCCAGCCCCACAGGCCTGTCTGTGTCTAAGTGGTGTAGCAGGTCACTGACCATTTTCCCTTGGATTATGGGAGCCTCATTCTGCTCCCCCTCCCTGCCTTCTGGCCCACAGGGCTGAGTACATTCGTGTTGATGTTCAATTCTCCTACATTTAACTTTTCTCTTAAAACACGGATGTGTCTGCTAATGTCCTTCCAGCCTTTCTGCCTTTTCCCATCTGTATCTTTAATTTTTTTCTTTGCCTGTTGTGGAGGGACTCTTGTCACTGTAAAGAAGGTAGATCTTGTCCTTCAGTTTCCATAAATGATGCAGAAAGAAGTGAAAGGAAGTGGATGGAGAAAATGAGGACTATAAAGCTAACAGAAGTGATTTAAGTAAAGCAAGATGACCCTAGCCCCTCAGCTGTGAGGCACTGTCTGTCTCTGTGCATAAGAGAAGGAAAAATCTGTCCCTCAAGCACATGGAGAAATGAGTTACTGCTCTTCTGCAACAGAGGAATTAGTAACAACAGCCAAAGAGAGAGAGAATTATTCACTAGCTGCATGATTTCCCTGCAAATTGATAGTTCCTAAAATTTACTATATTACTGGATAGTTCCTGTAGAACTCAAAATCCTAAATTTACTCCATAAACATATTTATTCCAAAACCAAAAATAAATTCATGTTGTAAATTAAAAACTTGCTATTCTGCAAGTAGATTCAGCATTAAGTAATCTGGTTTCCCTGCAAAGGGAAGCCAGGTTTTTGAGTCTATTCTGAGACACTGACATTCTCTTGCTGAAGTTACTTGCCCTTTCAAAATATACTTCCTCTTAAAAGATCAGTTTATAAAGGTTTACATTGATCTGAATAATCCTAATGTGAATGATTTGAACAAGAATACTCTTCCGGTACTTATAAAGCCTTTTGGGAGATTTATTATGGCCAGGTTCTGATTTCAAGAAACAAATCCAGTGCAAGATTAAACCACAAAATTTTGGGCAAAAACCCCCAGATGTTCTCACTGCTGCAGGCATTAAAGCCACAGGGTTTGACCCTGAACCCTCCATACTGTGTGAGTCAGGTCCTCAGCACCAAAAACTTGGCTCTGAAAATCTCCTACTGGGCTGCACTCGTGGCTAATGAGGTTGTAGGGCCAAATTAACACTGAGCTCATTTTTCTGTCCCTGTGTTACAAAATATGTCCTAGGAAACCTGGATACAGAGTTCTGCATGGGGTATTTCAGGAGTGAGAACAGCTAACTCTACAGATCACAGTATGGATTTTTAGTTCAGATGTCATGCCTAATTGACCATCTGGCATTACTTTAGTTGTTGAGTTATGTAGTGATAGGTCTAATGAACAACTTGGCTGACTACAAGTTGGGTGTTGGAAGGTTTGAATTTTAAGCATGTTGATCACAAATGAAAGCTGGATTTACTAGATTAAGTACTAGAACTGTAACCTAAAAATCTCACACAATGAACAAGCATAGTTAGGTCATATGTAAAAAAAAAAAGGCTGTATTTAAAAAAACACCTTGTGTTAATCTTATATTCACTCCTATGTTAAGCATTTCTTTCTCTTTGATATCCACCTCCTTCTGTCAGGTCTTCAATGTAAAAGTGAGAGGGAGTCCAACCTAAAATTTGCATTTCCATAAAAAGCACCAGATGTTATGCTATTTGCAATTCATGCTAGAGATAAGTTCCTTCTATCTTTCTGAAGTTGTATCACTGCAGGAAAGAGTATGGATCCACAGGGCTTTGGGAAGTTCAGTAATAAGATGATCATCAGTAGAGAAGAGATCAGAGTTTGGATATGTTCTCTGAAAGATGTTGTTCAATATTTTAGCAGTGGCTTTGAAACACAAAATGCACAACCAGAACAGAATTAGTATATTTTTCTTATAAAGGAGTGCATCATTTGCAAGGTTGTAGTTTCGTGCTCCCTCCTCTACAAATTCCCTCTGTTGAGTCCTTAACTGCAGAATCCCTCCTTCAAAATGGTGGAGATTTTTTAGCTTGTTGACTAAGGCACCCTCTAGGAGTTGGGAGACTTTTTGGGTTTGAATGCTGATACAGAAAGGAAAGACCTGAATCCAGATGACCTACTTTTTAGGTAGAATACAGGCACACAAAACATAGAGCTTAGGTGTGAAGCAGAATCCTCAAATAACAGCAGTTCTGGACATGTGCAGGATCACTGAGCACTAAAGAGTTTTTAAGCCAGTGGTGTATCTGATGATAACTTTGTGGTCAGATGAACCTGAATAATAATTATTTTGTTTAAAGCCATAATTTGTACTTTTGTTGCTCAATACACATTGTACATCATTGCCACCTTCACAGGACCTAAGCTGGTTCTTCCTTTATCGCTGCCTGTGTTTTTTCTGCTTGCCAAATTTGTTAGCAAATCTGTGAATGTAAGCCTGCCAGTCACTATTTTTAATGTTGATTTTGTTCACTGGAAGACAATTTCATTAATATAAAAGGAAACGTTAACTTTTTTATCAACTTGAAGCTTTGCCTTCTAGTTGTTTTTATGTCATACAGCACAGATTGATCTCTGCAGTGTTTTATTCAGAAATGAATAAAAAATACTACTGAATACAGCAGATGTTAAAATGTTGCTGAAAGGTCTGAGAAGAAACATTAATTAACATGTGACTATGTTTCAATAAAGACAAGGAAATAAAAGTGTCTTGAAGGATCATCAGACTCATCAATTTTCTGCTCATCACTAGACCAAATTTCAGTGAGCGGCATATTTGATCTTGTGGAATTCAAAGAAACCAATTTTCTGGGCTTTTTGAGTTCAACACAAATTCAGTGAGTCTCATGAAGGATCAGGGTTTCTTAGTTCAGTTTTCCTTCAAAACAACCCTTTGATTCTCTTTCTTTCAAACTCAGTAAGGCCGAATTGAATAAATTCACCAATTACCTTTCATATAATCACTGAAAAACAATCACATTTATAATATTGATTATTGCTTTTACAATTAGAACTGTTACATACCTACATATAAAATCTGAATAATAGCATAGCATGCATTATATACAGATAGGTGGTGTGATATAATTTTTCAGATGACCTTTCTGAGTTCATCAGACTTAATTCCCCAAAATTTCACAAGTGTCTCCTCCCTCACCTTTTCATTTTCTTCTCTTATAGTCAGGACAGTTACATTAATTTTCTTATTCAAATCCCAGTTCTGCAACTGCTTTTATAACAATAAAAATGCTGTTCTCATTACTTTCATAATTTTAATTGGTGAATTTTTTTGGTATAGATTAAAAACTGATTAACTCTTATATTTATCTTTTCTGGGATGCCCAAGGACTGGAATACTTCTTTCCTACCACTGTTTTAGATTAATCTTGCTCACAATATACATATTTTTTCTAAAATGAGCTATTTCTGGCTAACATAGGTTTAGTTCCAGCAATTACACACACACCCCCAAAAAAGAAACAAAAAACCCACAAAACCCCCAAACAAAACAAAAACAAAACAAAAAAAAACCAAAAAAAAAAACCCCCCAAACCCTCCAAAAAAACCCCAGAAAATCAAAACCTGAAAAAAACCCCAAAACATAAAGAAGCATGTGATTTCAGTTCTACACAAGTATTTCCACAGTTTAGGATAACCTGTTCGATAGGTAAGTAAGAATTTTTGACTGACATTAAAAGAAATATTTTGCCTCTGAGATGATATTTAAAACTAAAAAATTATATTCACCAGTAAACTTGGAACCCATGCTCAGTATTCTGAATGTCTATGATTTCAGATATTGACTGTAATCAGGAGCCCTGATTATAGGTTAAAATCCATAAGATCTCTTTTCATTTTATCTTTGTCTTGTTGTTTTAAATTTATACAACTATTCTTTTCAGAGCAAGAAATAGATAAAAAAATTTCTGCTGAAGAAAATCAGACATCAGTTTTCATGATATTTCTATATTTCTATATGTTAAAGTGGCCTGCGTAGTGCAAATGATAGCTGCCATACTCCCAATGAGAAAACCAAATCTACTCTCAGTGGTCATAAAACTGTGAGGGTAAAAATATCAGCAAAGCCCCCTAATATTATTTCAGTGTGGGGGTTTATTTTTATATATACTTCTGATCCCCTAGAAAAAATATTGATAACAGGAGAAGAAGGAAATAGCAGGTAAGGTAATTATGCTGCCATGGTTACTCTGAGAAGAGAAAGCTCACAGCAAATTTTAATACAATTCAAACCAATAGAATTCAACCAACACACAGAATGTCTGTGTAGAATATTTTCAAAAAAATGTTGCAAAGTCAAATCATCACCTTGGCTGTGTCTGCCTAAATTTGTGGGCAATAGGTATGATTCAGAGTAAAGTTGTGGCCTGGTGGAAAATGCCCCTAAAAATAAGAAAAAGGCATATCAGTGTCTTCACTTGCCTTGTATAGGTTAATCCCTGGATAGAAATTCTTTCTAAACCCTGTGTAGAGGGTGGTGCTGAAATGAGGGCATCATCTGAGGGACTCCACTGCCAAGGTGAGCCACCTACCACTGGAGTTTCCTGATTGATCCTGGGCATTGTGGTAGTTCAGAGGGGGAAGGCACAAGAACATTTTTGAAGCTGCTTATTCTATTTTGAAGCTGTAGAGGAAAGGCTGGAGAAGTGAAGGGACAGCACTAAAAAATTACAAAAATGCAGGTTTGTCTTTAGGAAAAGGGATTCAGAACTAAGACTCTCCTTCATAAAAACAAAACCAAAGAATAACTCTCTCTCCCTCCAACTTCCTGCTTAGATTTGCACAATTTGTTAGAGACAGACTCAGGCAAGAGACATAAGGTCGCTTGGTTTTTCCACTGATACAGTTTGAACATTTATGTGTTTCTGATAACAGACTGATCCAATCAAGTCTTAGGGAAATATCCCCTTTAGAGTTTGATTAAGGTGCATTTATACACTCTAGCAACAGTAGAATACATTAAAATGTTTCTGTGAAGAGGCAAGAGCACCTGTCCACTCATTGTAAAACAAAATAAAAGCATTTTAGGGTAAGTAGCTCCTTAAGGAACATGGCTTTTGGCTCATGCATCATTTCCATAGAAAAGATGCCTACATTACCCTTTGCTAAACTCAAGTAAGTTTCCTAGCAACCCAGTCATTATCTCTGTGGGGTATAAAAAGACACCAGCATTATAAAGAAGTTGAGTCTTTGACAGCATTGTGTTTTTTGACCACAGTTAATCACCAAACCTGCTGGCATGAGTCCGAGGTCCTCTTCTTCAATAAGATAAGTATCAACAAAGTACTTTGTTAATGTTAATGCATTTTATTTTCTGCTACTTGATAAAATCAGATTCTGTATATCTAGTATACTGTGCAAAGTACAAGGCATCCTTAAAAAAAAATCTTCAAATTAACCTCCTGTTTCACATGTCCAGTATCAAGGATAGCCAAACAGCACATCACAAAGGTGACTTCTTAAGATTTATTTTATGAGGCAATTAATGGCCTAAATAGAAAACCATTCTAGAAAAAAACTCTTAGTTTTTTTTATCCTCCCCGCCCCCCGCCCCCCCCGACTTTTGGGTTGTTAGTTTTGCTTAACTTGCTGGGTTGTTTTTAAAGCAATTTTTCCAGCTCTGTAGTGTTAGATAATAGCCAATAATTTCAACTAACTCAGGACTGGCCTCTAGCTCTAGGACTGGAGCAGAGAATATAATTTGCAACTGAAATATTAGGATCATTAATTTATGTTGCCCTGTGTGTAAGGTTACGCTATTAATAGATGAAAGACATCTCAGAAAAACAAAAAGCAAGACACAAATGGACAAGTGGAAAAAAAATCCCCATAATTGCTTCAAAACCTGTGCTGAAATATCTTTATCTTTGTACAGAAGAAACTCTTGCCTGACAGTTTTCAAATTTATGGAATGTAAGAAGAAATGATTACATTAACATTTAGAGATCCTTTACTTTTATAGTTTTTGTGTTTGAGTAAGCAGGTTCTTGAATAAATCTAGACTTCCTCTCCATATAAAATTTCACTAATAGTTCAAAATATCAGGATTTTTGCAGTAGTTGCTTTTCCTGCTCATTAGAGGTAGATACAAACCAAACTGAAAGAACATGTCATTGCAGACTATAGCAAAAAATTTTATTTATTTATTGGTAGTCCACCACTTTAGGAAAAAAGAAAAATAATTTTAAAAAAAGGAAAAAAAAGAGGTATTTCTTTCAGATATATATAAGGTTCAGCATGAAAAAGAAGCAGCTAGTTCAAAACACCCTTTCTTCAGAAGCTGTGCTACTCCAGAAAGAAAAGGAAAAAGAAACCTGCGTGATTTGTGAGGAACCTAGGAGAGCAGTCCCTGTATTATTCCATCCCTTACAAGCAGAAGAAAAAAGTGGTGAAGGTTTTTGCTGACTCCTGACCCTTCTTAAAAGGTAAATCTCCTACCTATTTTTATTTGAGTATCTGGACTCAGCCATCTTTGAAGCAGTGTTTTTTGTGGTTTTTTTTTTGTTGTCTCCATCATCTACAGTGATACAATATGGATTATTCACCTATAATGCAGGCAGTCTGTTGCAGACATTTATTTTCACCACAATGATTCCCATAATATGCCGGCAACAGGACTACAAAATAGAAACTGCAGACACATCTTATTACCTCACTGAGGTTATGGACTAATGTTATGGTAATCTATAGCTCCACTGCATCTGGTTGTTTAATAGAATTTAAAAGAAATGAAAAAGAACCAAGCACATACAGCCCCAGTCTGTAGTTTAACACAAACTGAGAATACACGTTTTAACTAAATGACCCCACTGAATTTTAGGAGTCTGTTATTTCTTGTCTAATAATTACTCTGAATATAATACTATGGTTTCTGTGACTCATGCATAGTGCCTTAGGACAGATTTCTTTTTGATGTATGCTGCATTAGTCATACTTATCTATGAACACAGATTATATATGGTGCAACCTCTACACCTACTATGGTATTCTAGAAAGGAAATATTAATATTTTACTTGGTTCTGTAATTAACACTAGTACATAAACCCATGCAAGTTCAAAATAGCTTTTAGGATTCAGGATTGGATGATTAGAAAAAAATTCTTCTCCTCAAAATTGTGTCATGGATACTGTTAGACATAATTTATTATGGTAATAACAGTTCCTCTAGTTCTTGTAAGAAATATGATGTAAAAGAAGAAAAATATGAAAGCTAATGGAGAGTCTTTTCTGCAAGACACAAAATTAGCAGTCATAAAGAAAGTTAATAGTCTTTGCATGCTAAGAATCCAAAGACCTTCCGTTATCAGCTTGCTCTGAAGAAATTAAAAATCACACCAAGTGAAGTGATTCCTGATTGGCTTACAGATCTTAACTGCATATTTTCTAGTCCAAATTGGCAGGTTCCTTGCTAAAATTTGAATGGGTGTATGTTAGGAGGCTGACTGTGAAAAGAGAACTTTGTTAATAGTCCAAGACCAAACTTAAAGTGCAAGCTGAGGAGAGGATATCTGAAAAAGGAGCAAAAACATCTGTCCTTTAAAAATTGAGCATCATTACTCTGACCTCTTTATGGTTAAACAAGGTGTAACATCCTGAACCTGGGGAAGAATAACTCCAGGCACCAGTGTATCTGATGGAGGATGACTATCTGGAAGGCCTCTTTTATGAAAAGAGGGACCATAGTGGACATCAAGCCGAATATGAAGCAGCACAACACCCTCTTGGCAAAGATGGCTCACAGTATTAGGAAGCAACAGTATTAGGCTACATTAGGAAGAGCACTGTCAGCAGCTGAAGGAAGATGATCCCTCCCCTCCATTCAGCACTGGTAAGGCCACTTCTACGCTGTGGAGTCCACTTTTCAGTTTCCCTGTACAAGGCAAATGTGGACATATTGGAAAGATTCCAGAAAAGGGCCACAAAGATGATCAAAAGTGAGCTGTCAAATTAGGAGAGGTTGAGAAACTGTGACTCTTCAGCCTAGGGAAGAGTAGGCTCAGGAAGATCTTATCAGTGTATATAAGTACTTGAAGAGAGGGTGCAAAAAGTCTGTGTCTTTTCAGTGGTGCTCAGTGACAGGACCAGAGGCAATGGGCCCACAGCAGAACACAGGAGGTTCTTACTGAGCATCATGAAACACTTTTTCACTAAGAGGGTGACTTAAGCACTGGCACAGGCTGCCCAGGGAGGTTGTGGAGTCTCCATCCCTGTAGATATTCTTAAGCTGTCTAGATAGAGTCTTGGTCAATTGGCTGTGGCTGGACCTGCTTGGGCAGGGTGAGTAGATCAGATGACCTTGAATATTCTCTTTCAACCTTAGCTTCTCTGTGTTTCTGCAATTCTGTCTCATATCCTTTTACAGATGAACCATCCTGTACCATTCGCTCATCTCCTGAGGAAATCACCTTATGAAGGAGCTGAAATGGAACTACATTTTTGAATCATTACAAATCCAGCAGGATGTTTTAATAGGGAAGTAAGGTTATAAAATGTCAGAGTAGGGGAAACACAGTCACTAATCCTTGTCTTTCTTACTCCACATAGTAATAACAAGAGAATGCTGGATCTTCTAAGAAGAGGAGAGCAACTTCCCTGGCATTCAAAGTCCTCCTCTCCTGCTTGTCTTGCTGTCATTGTTGTGAGATGTGAGATATTTGGTGGCTGGCCTTTTCTCCCTAATCTTGGTGCTGTGGATGTTTTCAAGTCATCTAGCTTTGCAGGTAGGTGGATATTTGGGATTTAAAATTAATGGAAGCATTTTTTCACATGATTGGCAGCTGTCAGTCAGGTTATTTTTTTTAGGAGCTGAACTGACAAACTTAATGAAATTGCAAATGAAAGTGAATAAAATTTTATGTGCTAAACAGAAAATAAAATGTCATTGGGAATGAATGAAACTTTTTATTTCTCTTGTCTCCTTTTACACAATTTAAGAGTATCCATGTGATATGACCAGAATGGCCAGTATCAGATGACTCATCAGCAGGAAGTTTCCCTTCCTGCTCTTCTCAGGGGAACTTGACACACACATCAAGTCCAAGTATACAAGTATAAGTCCACATATAAGGCCAACTTCCAAAGGACAGCCAGGGTTGTCATGCTACAGAATCATCCTCATTGCTTTTCTGCAGTTCATGCAGAAGAATGTTCTAGGAAGCATGATAGCTTAATTTGCTGAAAATGGAATTATGCACTTCAAAAACTTCATAGTCATTACCTCTCAATGTGGTTGACTAGGTCTTCCCTTAGAAGATAACGGACATAGTTTCAAATATCCATAAATAAAGGAAAGGATGGAACCAGGGACTGAGATTTCCTGATCCCTAACTAGACTGCGGGGCAAAACATGTCTTTCTTCTCAATTTTGTGATTCTAACTAAACCATATAAAATTAAACTTGTGATTTATGTCATAATTTGTTAACACCTGTGTCTATATTGATTTTGCTCCCTAATGCTCATCACCTGACCCAAAAGGTGTCCCAAGGTGTTAAGTACTGGCTATAAAACACCTTGAAATATGCATAAAAAAGCAATTCCTATAGCTGTGGCCAATTAAGAGACTGATTTTTTAAAGCATGCTCATGGTGCACTTGATCCAGTCAAGTGACAGTATGGCTTTCAGCACCCCTGGGAGATTGTTTCTTGTTGCATGTACTTTTACTATTGGAAAAATATGCCTATAAAAGAAAATGTGCCTAAATCCTTCCTTACTTCTATTCAGTCACTCCTGGTTACTTCTCTTTGAGCCACCCTACTTGATTCCTCTCTCATTTACCCCCTTAAAACACTTACAGATATTTAGCATGCCATTCATGAATCATTATTTAGACAGGCACTCCATATTTAGCTCGTCTCCTTTCCTCATAAATCAGTCTCTTCCAGACCCTCAATCATTTTTATTGCTCTTTCATAACTGCTGATAGTACTCATAAATGAAATGTCTGTAATGGCACTAAGCAAGAAAAAGGGAACAAGATACCAAGGCTGGAGTTAATAAAATAAAAATAAAGCATAACCTAACTTGGGCATCCTGTTTATTTTGGCAATCAAATAGACATAAATGAGAGCACAACATGGCAAGTGAATTATCAGAGGCCCAGGCACACCTGCTGACATTTCTATTTTCCCTTGTATTTTTCCCTTTGTAGAGAGATAAGCAGAAAAATAGCTAATGTGAACATCTATTTCTGTTTCTTCAAATCAATATTCTAACATTCTGTGGACATGCATGGCTGCTAGCCACCAAACTTCAAACATCTCAAAGCAGGACTCACTTTAAGTCCAACATGTAAGAGCAGAATCTGTTGTCGCAGGAAAAGTTTCTGATTGCTTTTATCATAACTCTTCTGGAAGATGGGATACTATAAAGTAGTTTAGATATATAGAATATACAGAAATTATAATTTTACAAAAGTTATAATTTTAATCAAGACCAGTTAAAAGCTTAGCATGGAAATATCAGACTGTCATGCTTTTGACAGTCTGATATTTACAACACAGCACCCTAGTAGTTTTAGTTGAAAAGAGAAACTCAGTTTTGGCTGTGAGGCCAAAGGATGCTGGGAATCTTGGATTTTTAAATTTAAAATGAAAGAAGCAAGCTTTAGGCAGAGTTTTAATTTTAATTTCTGAATGATTTGTTATATAAGAGGCAAAAACTTTATGGAAGTTCAAATAAACTGCCTTTGAGCAGTCAGCTGCTCTCTGTGCTGTGTGTAACAATGTACACATGATAAATTTCTAAATGTATGGAAAACGTGTGTGAAGATGAATTCAGCCACATCTATTTTTAGAATAGTTTACTGTGCATTTTAAAAATAAAGAAAATTATACAAACAAAATTTATAAAAGCAATTGCTTTCTTCAGGAAACAGGAAAAGCATTGAAAATAATAACTCTCAGTATGTGTTTAGTTATAGCATCTTAGTGCTCATATAGCTTTTACAGCCTTTCTTATGGATCCTTTATCAAGCCTGTCTTAAAATCTAATTTTAATTGCCTGTAGATGGACTGGTTTAGGTTTGTTTTGGTCTTAAACAACGGTCAAGATGTTAGCTCCTAAGACTAATTCTAAATTTAAAAAAATATTAAGTGTTAAAATGTTTTGGCACTGTAGGTGTGTAAAAGCATAAAACACATAAATGTGTTCTAAATGTGATACTGATAATAATAATAATAAAAATATAAATAAACCAACAAGAAACAGCTGGTAATCTTATCTATAGAGTCTAGAGCCTATATATCAAACCAGGTCATGCCTTGTCAGCAGAAGATTTAAACGTATATTTTTTCAAGCAGGAGAACATCATATGCAGAAAAGAAAGATTAAAACACTGTAGAAAAGTTATTTTAATAATAAAAAAATCTACTTACTTATATTTGGAAGATTTAGTAGAACATTAAGGGTCAAAGTTATTAGGCTGCAAATTCATAAAGGGGTTGTTTATTTTACAAAAAACTCGGTTCCTCCTTTATGCACTCTCCTCTATTTTTCTCAATGATTTAGATAAAAGGAAAGAAAATATGCAGAAGTCTCTCAGACCAAAATATTCTGTTTTTTTTATTTAGCTGAAAAATGGGCCAAAAATAAGGTATCACGATGCGAAAGGCTCATAAGCCTGCCCTCAGCACTTCTATTGGAAATTTTTCAAACTTTTATCTGTCGTCTGACCTAACAGAATACTTTCCTAGTTTGAAGACTCTAAACTTGTCTAATGAAACATTTATGACTTCAGTGCTTTAAGTTAAAATGGTAAAAGAAATAATCTAGAATGAGTATTAAAAGCTGAAGCTTTAATCATTACCTCTGATGGAGTAACTCCATTCATCAATCATTCTCTTTCAAAGTCCATGAATAAAGAAAAAATATCTATACACTGCAATGAAATACTGGCATCTGATAAGATAGTAAAATTAAATTATAGTCTTGGTAGCCAGAAAATCTCCTTTAAATGGTTGAGATATGTTACTTTTGCTGGAGGTCTCAGAACCATGAGACCAATAGAAAAGATTTTCCATAAACAGCAGTAGAAGTAGCAAATACCATATTAAGAAGCAAAAAGAGTTTCTTTAAGACATGCAGAGAAGTCCTTTTCTCATCCCAGCTCTGGAAATGACATAACTGGCACATTTCAAACACTTGTGCTGAGCACCAGTTCCCCAAAAAGTCGTGGGCTGGCAGAGATGCCCATGACAGAGCAGAGATGGTGAGCTGCAATCATGAAAATCTGGGGAGAAAGTTCAAGGCTTTCAGCAACATAAAGGCAAATCTGAGTGGGAGCATAGTAAAAATTGCTGCTAAGCAATTGGCCTATTGCCTCTACGTAAAAATAGGACAAATACAGATTTAAGTAGAAGATTTTCCTCTGATGTAATAAATACCTTCTAACTGTAAAGCTAAGCTATATAGTAATGATTTGAACAATGAACTTGGCTACATTATTTCCTACCTTAAAGCTGCATTTTAAAAGCCCTGTTTTGAGGGCCAAAATGGTGCTTGTCAATTGTCTAAGCAATGATTTGATGGACCTGGCTAAACAATGCAAGGATATGGACTTGAACCAGTGATTGAGTCCCTGTCTGAGTTCTTTTAGGTCTAGTAATATAGACATAGGCTACATACCAGGACCAGAACCAGTTACATCTTTGAGTAAATAATATGTGAAAGAAATTGCAAATTTCTTTGCAAAATTTCTGCAAAGTAAAGCATACAAAGAAAAAAAATCTCGACTTATATAAACTCATTGATGACTGAGTTAGGTGTTGCTAGTCAGAAAAGAGCCTTTGGAATGACTGTAGATCTAAAAAAGACAATAACAATGGAAAGACAGACAGAAAATATTAAATATTTTCTAATATACAAAGTAGGAAACCAAACAAAAGAAGACAAATTAGAAAACATAATTATGCCACTATACAAATGCATAATGCATAGAAATCTCAATTACTGTGTGCACACTTCGGGCCACTTATCTCAGACACAAGGTTGTGATACTACTCATAGTACATGTAAAGTGGCAAGGATGGCTGGTAGTATGGAAGAGCTGTCTGTATCTCAGGAGATTTCTGTAAGTCACAGAGGTACGAAGGGATATCAGGAAAATAACACCCTCCTCTAGCCATCTTTCTTACATTTTTTGTGTATTCAACTGAATAATTTGAATCCATGTAACCAATTCTTGCAAGCTCTCCAAACCTTTGATCATCCCAAAAGCTTCTGTTTATGTCTTTTATTTTTGAATACTTGGTCCTTGGCTGGAAACACTGGGGCTATACTCTGCATTTTGCATGAGAATTCAGCCATGCCTTATAAAACAGATTCAATACCTCCCTACTTCTAGAGGAGATAACTTACCTGACATAACCCAGTGCAACATCTGTCTTTTTTATGATCCCATTACATTCTTCTTAATAGTCATTCTATGGTCAAATAATGAAAGCTACTGAATCAAGGAGCACAGAAGATGCTGTATGACTTAGAAAAATCAATCTATTTTCATTTAGGTATATGTTAAAGAGTCTAACAGTCAGCCATCAATTAAAAACAAACAAACAAACAAACAACAAACAAAACCACGGAAAACAATGCAGAAAAAAATGAAATGTGAATACTCAGAAAAATATTAAAATGAAAAATGGAGAAGAAACTTAAATTATGTTTTCTGTTTTCTTTATTCTTCGCATGACTAGTGATTTCATCCATTGTATTTGTTTTAATATAAAACATCACTAACATACTGATTGCTAGAGTCCACATTCTAATTTTAATTAAAATAAAATATATTTGGTGGTGTACATTTTGCTTCAGAGGAATAATTGCACATTTATGCTGTTTTAAATGAGAAAAGAATTTAGCTCACTACATTTTTACATGCTTCACTGGCTTGGTACTGAGAATATCTTACTGGATTGGTTAGACTTTTCCCTCATAAGAAACAGACATGATTATTTTTATTTGGCAGTTAAACACCTGGTCACTAAATATTTAAAATTCTTAAATGAGATGTCTCTCAATAAGCCGTGGAGCAATAATATGCAAATACTTACTTATACTCAATTGGCATATAACAAGGTATGAACAATGTGTGTGCATTGTAATGAAGTGATGCAAATGACCTCAGAAGCTGGAAGACACTGCCAAAGTTTGAATTGTATCCAAAATAAGAATGTCTGTTTTCCCTACAATCTGCTGAATGCAGAATGTATTAGTATCTCAGCACTGCACAGCTGTGTTTTTCTATCAAAGAAGGATAATGCCTGCTTTCAGACTCGCAGAAAAAAATCCTTCCTAATGGAGTTGGGTACCTTTATCTACATTCAAGCTGCTGCTTATTTATTTTTAAATAACTGAATTCTGGCAACATTTTATCCTGAATAAAACACACGGTTAAAAAAGAGTTAGACATTCCATGTCAGCCCTCTGCTGTGA
Source organism: Rhabdornis inornatus (assembly GCA_013397075.1). Classification (NCBI taxonomy): domain Eukaryota; kingdom Metazoa; phylum Chordata; class Aves; order Passeriformes; family Rhabdornithidae; genus Rhabdornis; species Rhabdornis inornatus. Next base: position 1,572,161 of record VWZS01002974.1, on the reverse strand, counting down.
AAACATAGCAGGGTTTAAGACAGATCTTGACTCTTTTTTTTATGTTTTCTCATCACTAATCAACCAAAATTTCTCGGTGATCTAACTTACGGCCTCAGGCTCTTTCCTCCCTAATGTCTGATACAGTCTTACAGGGTGATCATAACGTACAGCTACAGTCCTGCCTCTACCTGCCCTGGCACAATCTCCAGCTCCATGCTTCTTCAAGGGCAGGCTCCTCTCTTAGAAGGAGAGCCTCTTATCTTGCTGAGAAGCTGTCCATCACTTTCTTTGTCAGGCTTTTCTCATGTAAACAAGTCCAGAAGATCTGGATTGCTCAGCAAGACAGTATCAAGGACAGGGCTTCTCAAGTGAAGGTTTCAATATAAATCGAAGTCATGAATGGTGCCTGAAAAACTCCATGGCCCCAGACATGAAGTGTTTGTGATATTTTTGTGAAGCATCTCTTCTTCCTTTATCCTTTCCCGGTGTCACAATGAGGACATCTATCCTGCTGCATCTGGCACATGTGAGAGTGCTGTTGAGCTGCCTAGAATAAACGTGTTTACTGTCTGCTGGGGAAGAATTCAGTGAAGTCAGATATAAAAAAAATATATCAAAGCCTGCTGAAAGTTATTGTCAATACAATTTCCCTATAAGTATGATCCATGAATGATATCTATACCACTAGAAAATATTCTTCTTTTACAGCAGACTTATACTACTCCAAATGCCTCTTGTCCACAAAGAGGCCTCAAGTTGCTGAAGTAAAAACATTTCCAAGGTACTCTGTTATTCTGAAGTCAAAAGCAATTTCTTTTTTCAGTCATACTCCACTACAACACAGGAGAACCTGAACTTACATGGTTAAAGATAAAAATGGTGCAGAGTACCAGTGGAAGAAGTTCATAGGTATGTGCTTAAGCCTCTCTTTGCTCAGGAGTTTGATAGAAGCGAGGCACATGATGGAAGAATACTGATAGTTTTTCTTTACTGCTTTTCTTTAAAACTTTGTTAGTATGTACTCAGGTTTGTGTATGAAAAAATCACATTTCAGTAGTATGTTAGAAGATGGTAGATCATTAGATAATATAAAGATATCATTGCAGTTTCACCTTATTCCTTATAGTGAAGAATCTATCACCTGAACCAAGATATTGTGTACATTTTATTCTTACCTCTCCCTAATGATACAAGGACTTGCTTTTCAGAGACCTTATTAATTTATTTATATTTTCTCACAAAATATTTTTTCAGTGTTTACACTTGCTCTTGTATTCTAGCAAAACCAAATTTTTATTTCGTAACTTTGCTTTCTGTTTGATATATATCAGTGAAGTACAGACACGCTCCAATTACCATGTGTCAAATGTGACTTGTTTTCCATTTTTCTGCTAGGATGTGGAAACCATATTTAATAATCTTTTATCAGTTTTGTATAGGAAGAATAAAGTTTTGTGCACACAAGAGATTTGTGGGTTATTAGGTTTTCTTCATAAAGTGAATTAAACTCCACTGTGTATGTGTAACTCAGTTTAAAAGCAGTTTGTTTCAGTTTAGCTTAAACAGATACTAATTTGTGCTACATTGAAAAATGCCTCATGTAAACTGCAATAAAAGTAGCTGCACAAGTTCGTTTAGTGGTTTAGTTAAATTAGTTGGATTTATTAAGTTTGATTGAACCAAGATAACAGTATCATAGAATCAAGGCTGAAATTTTAAGCTAACACGCAGCATGTCATCTGACAAATTTTTCAATTTCAGTAGCAGATATCTGCCAGTATTGCTAATTACCTGGCTACTTTAGGCAGCAGCTAACAAAGCCCAAGTCTGAAAATGATTACTGCAAAGCAATTGCACTATGCATGTGAGACCTAACAGCACGTCACAAAGATCTACCAAATATTTCACACCGAGTTGAAATACCAGATTGGAACAATCCTCAAATGCCACAAGATGTTTTAAAGAAAAAAACCTGAGTCTTATGGAGATCATCTTTATGGTAAGGAATTGATTTGGGAAATGCATCTTTGTTTTCTGAGTCATTTTTTCATTGGTCTCAGTGAGCTCACATTGAAAAGGGTGAGCATTACTGTGAGTCTTCTAAGGATTTTCTAAAATTATGGTTATGTATAAGCCTAGCTCAGGTGATAAAAACTCACTACTGATGTGACTCGTTGTTTAAACTGCATTTTTAACCACATTGAAAACTTGCTAAAAGTATGGGTGAGGATTCAGCTGAGCAAAAGTTAGCAAAGAAAGTCAGCTGATTACAAACAGGAGAAAGAAGCCCCTGAACTTAGCCTCAGCTTTGGGCTCCCTGGAATCTGGGCACCTGTGGAATCTGACACCAGCTTTCCCTCAGGTTCTTGATGACAAAAATCAATTCAAGTACATGCTGAGGCAGCACCTTGTTATTGCTCCAATGTATTTGCAGAGATACAAACTTTTGCAGAGAGACATCAGGTACCAGAATCAAACTGCATAAAGTTACAGCTTTACCAGGCAGAATAAATAAACATTCACAGAAATTATAATTATTCAAACTCTGAGTGGTTACATGGTCAATTGCCACTGTTCTTCAAAGTATTTTTCCCAAGCAGTCTTTTGAAATGATCAAGTAAATACCTGTAGCTGCCATTTTTTCAGCTACTGAAGCATGGTAATTCAGATGTCATTCAAAAAAAAGTTTGTTACTGGACTCGATGCATTTTTTTGTTTTATTTATATCTACAGCTTGAAAACACACTTTGCTTTTAATAAAATGAGACTTTAAATCACAAAGATATGACAGAAAGCACAAGTTCTCTATTTAATATTTCACTAATATGTATTTTAATATGTATTTTCATTCAGCTGAATAGGGCTGCTATGAGTATTAACCCTTTCACAAAGCATTTCTTTGCCTACTTAAGTTGCAAACTAAGCATCATAGTGCTTTGTTTTCCCACTACATACAGTTAAACAACTACAGGAAGTTCGAACATATGCAGTCATTTGCATAGATTTACATACATTCATATGCATAAATGCACATAACACAGAAGGTGAAACTCAAAGAATGTGAGTAAGAAACTGAAATTCTCTTCAAAGGCTGTGCTAACTTTGAAGGTAACTCACTGAGCTGTGAGGCAAACCAAGTACCACATAAATGTATACACTTACTCTCTTCTTAAAAAGAAGAAACACTGCCTTGCAAGCAGATTGCAATTAACACGCTACCTTGTCAGTTTGCAAGATCTAAACTAAGCACAGAATTCCTTTTTGTTCTCCACCTAGTTTGTGATTCTTTTTTCAGAAGGAGGGAATCTGCTATTTGGAAATTCCACTTACAAGCATTTTCATATCAAAATAGATATCTTAACATGAAAGTCAGAAGAACCTTTTTTTTTTTTTTTAAAGATGTCCTTTTTAAATTTTTCAAAGAATTCTTCTCAGAAAAGGCAGGAACCTCATCAGCTCCCACATACACAAATCTTCAAATGCTGTTTTTGAAGAATTGCATTTAAAAGTATGTTCACTCATATACCAAGCATGAGAAGCCAGGAAAAAAAGTCTTTGAATTTGAACTACAGCTCATCATAATCTGGTTAAAATTATCTTCAACACCACCTGTCATTATTAATTCAGGAAGAGAGGCGGAAAAATACCTTCAGCCCAGCTACATTATTGCAAATAAGGTCCATCTGCTTTTCACTGTTCCACCATATAATAATAGCAGTTATATTTATGATGGATTTAGGATTTTGCCTGTAGTAGATGAATGTGAAACTGCTTTTATTAAAAATGTTTTCCTTTGAAGGTGTTCTACCATTTTAGCAGACTTGATACTTAATTTTTAATGTGGAATCCTCAGTCTTTGATATATTCCATCGCTAGGTAAATTATTTTTTCCAATTAATTAAATTCTTATTATATGTATAAGAGTACATAAATACTCTATTTAGCTTTTTGTGGAAAATGGCACAGCAGTGAAGAATCTGATTTAAGGCATAATGGTTATAAGAGCCATTTTATAATAGTCATGGTAAAATATTCATTATCTGCATCCTTGAAGGAAGACATTAAAAACACAAAATCCACAGGGTAAGAATTTCTGAAAGAGAACACAAGGATGCTTTATAAAAGCAAATGAAAAGGTAAAACCTAAGATACCAAATGGTTGCTGTTATCATGGGTAGTGTTCAAATCATAGGAAGGATATTCATAGTAAATGGGTATGTTTATATTAGCCATTAAACTCTGGTGTGGTGCATCAATCCAGGGCCTGTGGTGAGATTTATTCTTGGCTTGCTCTCTGCTGTCCATGAATTCGAGTCCATACATGAGTCTGTGCAGCCCCAAAGAGTATTATTGTAAGAAGAACACTCATCATTAAGATTTTAAATATAACAACAACAATAACAACAAAAGGTAGACGCTATCTTCAATAAAAGATATCTTAACATTAAGAAATTATAATTTGCTTTCAGACTAGAAGAACAGAAGGAATATAATATCTGATAATTTAAATTCAAAAGCATGACAATACAGGCCAAAAAGAAAGTGCGAGGAAGTACATTGTAAATGCATTAAAGTCTGAAAAAACTCTTTTTTTCTAGATTCATTAGAGGAGCTCAACTAGACAAATAGTATTCAGTGCCTATAGATGAGCACTCGGAGATGACAAGATGATGGCAAAAAAAGAAGACTAAATTTTTATTTCTAATGATGATTACCACAAGGATTTTCTTTCTTTCCTTTTTTAAATTTTTTTTTTCCTTTTGGATATGACTATAAAATGTCAGACTGGAAAGCCAATAGAATAGCTTTTCGAATAAAGTGATAAAGTAGACTGCTACACGATAAACTAGAAACAACTCACTTGAACTTTATTAGATTCACTGAAGAACGAGCACAAGCAGCATGTGCAAATGTTTGACACTTTAAACTTTTCTTAATTTCTACAACAGAAAAAAATATCAGGACAGTCACAGCTGGAACAGAGACAGGCAACAGAGTTGCAAGGCACTGCAATGCTGAATAACTGAGCAATGAAATGACACAATAAATTCAATGTTGATAAAACCTGACAGTAGCTTTTAATCTGGGTATTTCTAGTTCTTCTGGTCTAGAAAGTGGACTTGGGGGATAGTATTTCAAATCTCAGACCAATACTCAGAGGTGCTTAAAAGACAAAATGAAGTGCTACAATATATTAGGATGAAATAGAGAACAACCCAAAATGCCACTATGCCACTTTAAAACCATAGTGCAACCTTACATAATATGCACAGTTCTACTTAGCTCAACTTCAAGTATATGAAGCTCAAAGAAGAACTTAAAAAATGCAGAAAAGGGCATAAGGCTGATCAAACAAGTGGAACGGCTTCCACAAGAAAAGAAGCTGTAACTGAGGCAGGAGAAGTTGGTAGCCTGTGACTCTACAGCCTGGAGAAAATGGGGCTACAAAGTTGTATGCAATGAAAGATAGGATGAAAGAGGTAATGGAGATTTTTTTTTTTCTTTATTTCTCTACTAGAGAGGCTAAATGAAATTGGGAAAGAAAAAATAAATTAAGTACTTTATTTTTGCTCCACACATTCCAGCTGTGGAATTCATTGCTATCAGGTTCTTTAAATGCTAGAATTTCCAGTGGACTGGAAAAGCTACCACAGAAATTTATGGAAGAAATGTTTTTTATAGGGTACCAAACAAAATAGAATGGAAGCAAATTCTTGCTCAGACTGTTCTTAAAAGAGTGATTAGCTGAATCTATGAGGATACAGGGAGAAATAAGTCTGCTTGTTCTGCTGTAATAGGCATTGCCTAAGCCCAGATAGAAAAAATGTGCATTTGCTGAGATTTTTGTTCATTCTTGTATCTTACATGAGGTAAATAAAAGTGAAGCAGACGAATACTATCTCCAAATATAGGTGATAAGAAACTCAAATTTGGAAGAGATTCTGGTCTCCCCACTCAGTTCTATCCCACTGATCTATTGCAAGGTATCACATGCAGGGGTATAAGTGGTAGGAGGTAGGCTTACTAATAAGAAGCATTTCTCTCAAAGGCCATTAGTAACTGCTCCAGATCAAATCAAATATTGATGTTTCTGTGAAAGGAGCTCCTGTTTTTCCTCATGATCTCTGTTGTGACTGATTCATTGTTCTTCTTGCTTAGCATGCACTAAGAATTTTCATCCTAAACTTATACAGCAGCACAGATTCTAATTAATTTTAATTTTAATTATTAAAATGTACATTTATAAAACTCCCACTCCATGACCTGGGATCTTTAAAGGATTTAACATCAAGAAAATTACAACAACCTTTTTTTCTATGATAGGGAATACTTTAAGGATCAAAGAATTGGAAAAAAAATCAGGAATAAAAAAATCAGGAATCTAAATAGCAAGGAATATAAAGTAAATAACTTGACAAGTCTCACATATTATGTCAGGTTCTAAAAGTAGTCACACTCATCCATGGAGGATCAATTCCAGAAACATGAGCCAAGCAGTATGAATAGCATGTGACTTCTGCCTCACAAGCCATGGGATGGGTGACTAAACACAGGAAACATGGCTATGCAGAGACAGTCCTGCAGGAAATGAGATGTTAAACAGTTAGGGCTATGTACAGACACCTTGAATTTCCCCTCAGGTTAACTGGTATTTGTTGGAAAAGAAAAGGAACAGCACCACTGAAGTATATGACTGACATTCCAGAGTCTGTGAAGGCGAGCAATCTAATTTGCTATCTGTTGCTACTATGGGAATAACTCATTGTGGTAATGAGTTTCTTATATTGCTGAAGCAAGGTTAGCTCACGAGGAAAGAATCAACAGGATTAAAGTTCCTGATCAGGCATTCTTTATGGCTATTTTTCATCTTTAAGGTCTAGCAAAATCCTGCCAAATTTTGTCACTAAGGAAACTACATTGAACGGATATTCTTTTATCAGTACTTTGGTTTTAACTAACAATTTGCATTTCATTACATTCAAGTGCAGCAGATATAAACTACAAATATGTAACAGCTAGGGGTTTTTTGTATTTTTTTTATGTCTGATATATGAATTTGCTTTAGTAGGATTGACTTTTTTCTGCTATTCTTGAAAAGCTTTGTGTAAGGATGGATAGAGTTGACTGCAATGACGCAAACAATTTTAAGCAGAAAAAGAAATTATCAACAACCTAAAAACTTCTAGAGAGACTTTTCTTAATAAAAAAGTTAATAAATTCTAAATAATTGTGTTTAATGAAATAAACTTATATCAGAGAATGCTGAGTTATAATCTTACTCCATAAAGATTACTTACTGAAATCTCATGGTACTGTTAACTGATGCCATTTGAAATAAAAGCACCTTCCATCCAAAGCCCTGAAGAATGATTGACTTTTATATCTTCATATGGCAAACTCAAAACACAGTTCATATTCAAATAATTTAATAAATATCTCCTCTGCAGTGATGCCAAAAGAATACTGAGACAGGGTAAAGCATATAGAAAAAGCTGATTTCTCTACTACCAAAAGGAGGTCATCTGTTAAAATCAGCAGGGATTTCTCCCCTGATTTTTGAAAGCTTTTCAGTAAAAACAAGACAGCAACATAGCAGAATATAGTAGTTTTGTTTTTGTTTTTTTTTATTTTGTCAGCCTAAGGATACTTCGTCAAATGCTACTACTACAAGTCACATATCAAATCAGTTTCACATAAATTAGAAGGTGGTTTTTGTTCACTTTCTTATTTTTTGAGGTATAAGGAATAAAGTCTATATTTTGTTTTAAAACTGACTGAGAGACAGAAAGGATTCTGAATTAATTTCATGAATTTGAAATAGTGTCAAGTCAATTTAAGAACTGTTAGAAGAAATAATTATTTTACACTTAAGCTTCAGTGAATGATTTCTGCTACTATGCATACATGAGTGACAGAGCAGAGATTTGCTCTGATAGGTTCTGGAGAGTATAGCCAAGTCATTCTTTGTGGAATGCTGTAAACTGCAGGCCTTATTTCATATTAAGAAAGATTTATTATAGCATTTTTCTGAATCTCACTTAAATGTGTGTTAAATTCCTGACAAGCCTCCAATTTTGGGAGCATTTTCCACACATCTGCCATGACTAATGTATTTAATAATGTTATTACAAGATTTTTTTACGGCAAAAATACTATCTTCATTGTAATGAAGGCAGACCAGGAAAATCTAACTTTTGAAATAACTTCCTTGAATTATCTATTTGAAATGGAGAAGTTCCTACTCAAGTTGCTGGGAAGATCTACTCCCAAGCACCAAGTGACTGTGTCTGTAGGAGGTGTGACTGAAATGTAGGAGACCCAGATTAAGTACTCAGCTCTGAGTCAGGAAAAAAACTCCATGTAAATGCCTCCTCCCTGGCAGTCATCTGTGCCTCAGGAGTATTCCAGGGGTGAGGTCTCTGGCTTTGATCAGTTAATCTTTCCACAAGCCGTGAAATGCTATAAAGATGAAGGTTTAATAAAAATTGCTGTCTTCTCACAAAAAAAACCCAAACAACCACTAAAAAACAAAATCCGAAGAACTCTTAAAAAACAAACCAAAAAGCCACAACATAAACAAAACTACAAAGTTCAAAATACTGAATATCCATTTCGATCAGGAGAGACCAAAGTGTGTTGAAATCTCTGGTATTTTCAAAGTTCAGCTTCACCTCCAAATGAGGCTAAATGTGATGCATGCTTTATGCAAACTGGATCAACTCAAGATATAAGCTATACCAGTAAGGTAGAGCTATATTTGGAAAGTTTAGCTGTGTTGAAGGTTTTGCCTAATCTGATTGCTAACATGTTCTATAAATGTATTTACTGGAAGAAAGGAAGAAACGTACATGATATATATTTCATCTATTATAACCCAGTTGAAGCAAAAAGAAAAAAAAAATTCCTTACTTCAGAGTCCTACTGAATTACAGATGAAAAACAACTTTTTATTGTGCTCATCTCCACCATGGCTTCTGGGAAGGTTTCAATTCACCTGAATAGTAACAGTCTTTAATCAATGCAGTGAGGATAGTGGATTCAATGCTTCCATCTGTGGATCACATCATCACTCCACTAGCTGTTTTTCTTTTCTGACAGGCTTCAGTCACTTCATTTTCTCACATTTCTGGCTCAACAGCTCAGAATGAAACTGGGCTGGTGTTGCAGTAGGAATTGTTCAAGGTTTTCTGTATAAATTTCTTTTACTTATACTCTGTAGGCTTCATATTTATAAGCATCAATGGTTATTTTTCTCCCTGCTTTTCTGAAGCCATAGGATTAATACACAGGATTTTGCTTTTGAGGCTTCAAGGCAAGCACATTGAAGTGACTGCTGCACAGTAAATATAACATCAATTTACACTGCATTTTCAGATGTTTACAATTTAAACTAGCAGGAAGATGCCTCTCAGAAAACTGAAAATTCTATATTGCAATTCAAATTCCTATTGTTCCCCTTTAATAAGTAATTTTTCAATATCATATCGAAGTCTTGAAGGCCACTTTTTATTTACCATAGTAAGAACATACGTAGATAGCTCAGTCACTCCTCATTCTTTTAGGACTTCACTGCAGATGTCAATCAAATGGCAAAACCGGAATATTTACTTGTCAGAAATCAGCATTTGGCCTAGCTATGAAAAGGAAGCATAATATATTTAATAAGGATGGGATAATGATTGCTACTATTAATAGGTTTTGTTTTCTTGTAATTTTTTTTTTTTCGGTTACAAGTTAAGTAATTATCATACATTTCAACAGAATGAGCTACCCAAAATGAAGCACTGAGATGACAATATGACAGATCTCTCGGTGAGGAGTAAACATGATAATGGAAAAGATACATTTTGTTCTGGCACTGTGCAAGTTATCTCCAATTAAAAATTCCAGGCATCCTAGGCATATTTTACACTAAACACTTCTAATTCTGTGAATAGAAATTAATGTGCATTTAGCATTATGTTTTTAGAAGGAAAATAAGTTATACAGATGCCTTCTATACATACTGGTGATATTCAGGTGACAAACAGCAGAGATATGTGATGAATTCCATCCGCCTTTGAGTTTATGTATTGATTTTTTTTATAGCACCCACCACACTAAGTGTGAATTACACATGCAGCTCTGAACACTCCACCTGCACTCTGCCCACTACTGCAGTTCTTCCAAGATTACTTGTAACATATCACACCTCTACACAGTGTGAAATGTTTGCCATTTTTATTTCTAAAACCCATCTTCTGAGGAGTTGTTTCTCTCTTCACTGAAAAGTTACAGTTGTTTAAGAGACAACACAGGCTACATAGAAAGTGAGAAAAGGGAGGAGTTTTAGCTTTGACACCTTACAACACTATGCAGAAACAGAAGCTATATAAATTCCTGTAAGGAGAGTAATTTTGCTTCCAGTGGACTACCATCATTTCACTTTGGGGGGGCCATAAGGATACCATCTTTGTTTTCTCCAATAGCTGTCTCTGCAGTGTCATTTGAAGTGCCTCGTGGCCACATAGCACTGTCTGGCACGTGCTATCCAATAACTCCTAGTAGATAGCATGCTAGCTTCAAGGACTCCCATGGAAACTGTACCTACATTACATTATAACTTTTCAGCTATTATAATTCACATTACTCTCATTCATGCAAAGCAGTTCATTATTAATCTGAAAACATACCATGGCATTTAAAGCACAATGGCCTGAAGAACTCAGGTGCTGCTTCACTGCCTGTGTGTTGCAAGAGCTCTCTGCTGTTTAGATCCACCACCACTGTATATTTCATATACTGGAACCTGCAGAGCTTTGTTTGGCCGCCTGCTTGGTGTGCCAAGCATTACAGTTACATACACATGTCACACCCAAATTTAGCACGGAGGAAACAGCTTTCACTTGGTAGATGGTATTTATCAGGTCTACACATGATGATCTGTTTTACTTAGGGATAGGAACACCCATGACAGTTCACCTGTAAACATTCATTTTACCACCTTATCTAAACCCATTTACTTTCTTTAGTAATAAAGATACTATTTAAACTCATTCTTATGCAGAGATGAGACCCTGAGTTTTGTTGTTTTAGGGATCCAAACTAAACTCTCCGGCACTGTCTAAATGCCTCCATTCTGGAGAATGGCATTTGGCAGTTAGTCACTTATTCATGTGTGATGCTGATAGGAAAGAATTGATGCCATAAGTATGAACTGCATCTTCCTCCTGTCAACATCTTTCCTAAATGGCAAGGACAGTTTGCTTTTATAGTTCTTTGCCGGAAAGAAGAGGCAGTTGGCAGAAATGCAGCTGCTATAAGAGTAGTTCAGACAGGGCAGGGAAGCATAAAAGAAGATGCTCTCTCCATCTTTTACTGGTATAGAGATTTAATTCCCCATTAATATTCTAGCTATTTGCAATGGCAATTTGAGATCTCACAGTGGCATCTGTGGCCAAATGTGAGTACTTAAGCCATGTGTACTCTGAAGTTCTTCCAACAGTATGTCATTAAGTATAACCCGACAAAATTTAAGTCACGCCAATATGAGGTGAAGACTGTGCTACTGCAAAGTCTTTTACTTTGAAAAAGCCTCTAATAGCATTTGGGAAACTAAATATACATTCTAACTCTGAGCTCTCAGTTTCCAAAGTAAAAACATTCTTTCCATCCATACAACACTCAACCATAAGAATATCCAGTGTCTTTTTTTATGACATAAACCAGTTTCAGAAGCTTCAGAGGAGAACATGTGCACACATGTACACATCCAGTCATTCTCTGGTGCATTCTTCCAGCTTTGAACACTGAGTAGGTTACAGACTGATCTACTCTTGTGCATCAAGAGCCTCTGTCACACAACTGTGAAACTTGAAAACTGGAGAAGAATGCAGAGCATTTTTACAGTCCAGGTCAAGCAACAGCTCTCCCATGGGGTAGTGTAAGGGTTTAAAGCATGCAGTTGCCTGTCTCAAAGAACAGAAGGAGCTACAAGATAAGCCACCACAGCAGAAACTTGAGATAAGTACAGATAGCAACATCAGGAAGGTTCTAATTTCTGGCCTAATGGACGTGAAGATTTAGTTAGCACACTGGACAAAAATTCTCACTGTGCAGGCTGTGATAAAGGAAACAAATGCTTACGCCCATGTGAGCCCATGTTGTAGGAACATCTGAGACCACCCTGAGGATGCCCAGGACTTGAACTGTATAAAGGTTGTACCACCAGAAGAACGACTCTGGGACCCCCACCACTGAGAAGACCAGAATGGAGGAGGACCAAAAGGATCCCACGGTATCCATGGGAGGTAATTTATCTTCTGCTTGATCTCTCTATCTCTCTCTCTCCCCCCCTACCCCACAACTCTGCCCCCCTTCTTTTTCCTGTTTCTTTCTATCTCTCTACCTCACATTTGCTGTTTAATAAATAAAATCCATACTATTGATTTCAGCCTATGTTCTTGTTTGCACTTTAATTCAGGCAGAGACATCTTTTAATAACAGGATCATAACAGGTGGGGGCAACTGTCAGTGACCTGACAGTCTGTCACCCTTTGCAATCCTTAACTCACTGGGGTCTCCTTACTGAGACACTGGCCCCACATCCTACCCCTCCCCACCCCTTCCCATGCAAATGTAGTCCCATATCAGAATAACAGGAGAGAGTCCCACTGAAGTTATCTGCATTTCCTTTTCATCATGTCATGGGTTTATGGCACAGAAGCTTGAGATATGCCTTTATAAATATCCTTCAAATACCACAGAATTACACTACTATGGAAACCAGTATGAGGGAAGAAAAAATGTCCATTTTATATGTATATCTCAAAGCAATCTCATCTAAAAAATTACTAGCAATTTATAGTTACAAGATTACTGGGCTTAAATTTTATGTCTTATTCTGACTTTATCTTTTCATTTCTCATCGTGAAGTGCACATACTTTTCAATTAAAATGGCATAAACCAAATAATTTACATTTATTTCCTATGGATAACTGCAGTGCAGTTAACATTGAGATGAAACAGCTGAAAAACTTTCAAACATTTTAAGCAGTAAAAAGATTCTTGCAAATACTTCTTAACAGAAAAAAGCTACATGGCTGATTTTGACAGCTAAACAGCTGCTCTAGAAAGATATATCAAGTCTTTTAATGAGAGAAAAAAGATACCTGTTAATTAAAATTATCTTATTATTTTCTATCAGGATTGTCTCAGACATGTAAATATGGCAAGTATTGGCTCCTGAAAATAAGAACTGGCAGCAAAAAGAGGTCTTTTTTAAAATTTATTTTGCTAGAATGTCTGTGTAACATTTTAATTTACAAAACAGCATATCTACTTATACATTCACATATAGTGTTTTAAATTAAAGATTACTTGGCAAGTCCATCTACTTTTATAAAGATATAATTTAAATTGTATGGATTCTTGAATTAATATTAAACTTTCAAAGTTGTGGTTATGACAACTTTTAAAAGCAATAATGAAGTAAGAAGCAAACTCATTATTTTTCCTGATAGAGAAAAAGTAATATTACTTGGGAGGAAATTATAAAATGTTTTTCTTAATCTGGGGTACATAAAATATTAATTTTCAGATAAACTATTTTTTTTAATGTTACTTTAGCATTATTTAATAGGCAGAATGGAGACTCTAAATGAGTTTCCAATGCCAAAATTCAACAATTCACATAAAAAATGTATTTATTTAGGATAAAATACTATTAAAGGATTGTCTGCATTGTTTATAATTCAAAGTATTTTCACTCATTTTTTTTCCTTCTTCAAAAAGTAGTCCTGGAAAAAAGTTAATCTAAATTTGCCCCAGCTAATTGGATTTTCACCTGAAATCTGATGTAGCTGAAAATTAGTTAATTTAGTTATTTAATCCATGTGGTTTTACTCAAGTCAACACTGCAAACCAATGTCTATATGTGATACATGCTAGAAATCACACTGAGATTTTTTCATAATTGTGGTTTTAAAGATGTCATCATCAGTATATAGGAAAGAACTGCTGATCTAATTATTTTTTTAAAATTTACGTCAAGAATATTCCCCTTTCTGTAAACAGTTACAAAAATTTCAGTCTAATTTATTTTACTTTGGTACCTGAGTTGGCAATTGAGGATAATAGACATTTATTGGAAAAGTTAAACTATTCATAAGGGGAAATATATATCTAAAAAAGGAATAATTTTTTTAGAAAATAGTATTTAAAGAGACACAAATAAATAGTTACTAGTTATTGGTTTATAGTAAGCTTTTGTCCATTTGGAAAATATAATTTACACAAAGCAAAATTACCATTATATTATAAGAAAGATCAATACACTAAAAGTAATGGAATAATTTTTTTCTATAAGGAAGATGAAGGAGAAATATTTCTGTCTAGATACCTATCAAAAAAAAAACCAAAACAAACAACAAAACAAAAAACAAAAAAAAAAACCCCAGAAAACTAACCAAACAACATTTGAACTGAGTAGTACTGAAGCCTGGTTGAGTTTTATTTGTCCATCTGAAGCAGCCCAGTAAAACAATGCCAGATGGTCATGTTATTTCACTCCTAAATTGAATTTTAGATTTGAATCAGATAAATACCTGTTACATAGTTTGCCTTTGAAGCATAGTCTGTTGTCTAGGAGACCTAAACAACATCCATTTTTCCTTTCAGCACATAAGAAATTATTTAGATCCAGTATGCTTGACATGTTGAAAGATCACAGATAGGCCCCTTGAGACTCAGGGAAGATGTTGTAGAAATGTATTGCATTGTTACTGCACTGAAGAGACTGTTTAAATTCTCCATTGCTCCTAGGTCAAAACCAGCACATTTTGAGACACAGATCTCATGTCTCAAGTGAAAGAGTAAAATTTTGATTCTTCATTACATAAATTTCATCAAATACAGCACTACATTGCTTTAGAGTGAGATTATTCCTTTCTCATTCCATAAATTTAGAAAACAATGAATTCTGGCACAAATAATGCTTATCAAAATATGTGGCTACATTTGCCACATCTGCATCTATTTTTATTTTTCTTAGGGACTGAATATAAGCTTCTGATGCTGAACAAGTGTCCTTATAGAGGCTGAAGAGCTGATGCTGGTGTAATGGAAAGGAATTGTTGGTGAGAACAGCATCTGCAAGTGAATACTGTGTTTAACCCTGAGAAGAAATGATTACTTCTCAATGTGTCCTTTAAGAACAAAATGCCCAGCGAACACTTCAACTCTGTTCTGTTCATTCATTGTTTTTGAAAAGAAAACCCAACAACCCAACACCATACAATTTGAACAAAAAACCTCCTGAGATTTAATATTGCCCTTGCTTAAGAGGGAACACTATGAGGGAAGGCTGACAGATTTTCTTGTTCCTCATACCATATTATCATTATGGTATCTTAACACCAAATGCAGTAAGGAAGCCCTGTATACCTTGAAGTCATTTCATGTCAGTTTTCCCAGAAGAGAGTAATTCCCATACTTCCAGTAATAGAAAGGTACTTGTCTACATTTAGTGTCATATTCTTAGAAATATAATTGACTTTTAGATCAGTTCAACCTGAACAAATCACAGGCTAGGCGGGAAGTTTATCTTATTTTTAATTATTTCTGAAATAGAGCCATGCTTTCACTCTTCACCCTAACAGTAATCTTGAGCTACAACACTCGGTAGGATTTTGAAAAACAAAAACTGCATATATAAAAAGAAGAAAGCCTAGATTTTTAAATTTTCCCACATTTCTCCTTACTCCCATGAAACCACTGCACAAGTGACAGATGTGTGCCAGAGATGGTTTTTGCGTATGAACATTTTGCATTTGGCAGTGCTGGTAATAGAGGTTTTTACCAAAAAAAAAAAAAAAAAAAAAAGCTGATATGGAAGGATGTCCCCTGAAACAATCAAATTTACTGAAGGCAGTTGAGATGTTTAAGCATAAGTTGCAGTTTAGTAACTCTTAGCAGCAGTAGAATGGGATATCAAACATTCCAGAAGAGAGGTAAAAAAGCTTGAATGATGGTACAGCTTTTCAAAAAAATATAGTCTGAGTTGGGGACAGGGGAGCTTGTTGGTGTGTTAGGTTTTATTTATTTTTATTTATTCTCTCTAACCATATAATGATTTGTCATTATAGTATTCAGCAGAATTGCCAAGTATAATGAGTGCAAGTAATGTAAAGCAGATTTTTTCAATTTCTGTGTATAAAATGTAATACAATTTGAGCTATCTTCTGAGTGTCATGTCTTCTAACTGAACTGCATAGAATGCCTTGAAGAAGAATGAAATGTGTGACAGATTCAGAATTTATATTTTTTTAAATTTTTTTTTTAAATGAGCTGCTCATACTGTTTATCACTGAGCTGAGGAAAATCACCTTCGAGGATGAAAGGAATAAAGTGATTGTCCATGCTGTCTTAGTCCTGATACTCTGCTGAACACAGACTGAGAATTGCCAATTAAGCCTAATTGTGATAAATTATATTCTCTTTATTGAGGATAATGGGGGACTACTGTCTAACAGGTAATAACCCTAAGCCACTCTTCTAATTGTGGCTAAAACCTCGGGTTAGATTTAAATGACCATAGATGTGACATGCCAGTGCTCCATGTACTAGACCATTATTACAGTATCCTCATTTACATACACAATTAATTTTGGCACAGAGTTAGACATTATTTGCCATAAGTATGGCTGACTTGACTTTCTACTACACCGTGAGTTTTCATTTGAGTTTTCATTTGAACTCTCTTTTCATTTGAACTCTATCTGAATCTGTGTGAAAGATGGAGAGATGGGAAATGTTTTTGCATCTCTGCATATTCTCCTTTTCTTGCCTAAAACAGCTCCTGTAGCAAACAGCATTCTGAAATATGCAAGAAGTTTTAAAACATCGAAGTATAAACTTCCCTCCATACAAGATAAAACCCTAGCCAAGAAAGACCAATCATTCCTGGACTGATCAAAGCACAGACAAGGCAAAAATAATGCCTCAAACCCTTCTAATTGGAAAAATAATTTCCTTTAGGCAAACATATACATTAAGTGTATCCANTGGAGGAGTTTGAAAAAAAGATTTTTCCCAAAAAAAAAAAAAAAAAAAAAAGCTGATATGGAAGGATGTCCCCTGAAACAATCAAATTTACTGAAGGCAGTTGAGATGTTTAAGCATAAGTTGCAGTTTAGTAACTCTTAGCAGCAGTAGAATGGGATATCAAACATTCCAGAAGAGAGGTAAAAAAGCTTGAATGATGGTACAGCTTTTCAAAAAAATATAGTCTGAGTTGGGGACAGGGGAGCTTGTTGGTGTGTTAGGTTTTATTTATTTTTATTTATTCTCTCTAACCATATAATGATTTGTCATTATAGTATTCAGCAGAATTGCCAAGTATAATGAGTGCAAGTAATGTAAAGCAGATTTTTTCAATTTCTGTGTATAAAATGTAATACAATTTGAGCTATCTTCTGAGTGTCATGTCTTCTAACTGAACTGCATAGAATGCCTTGAAGAAGAATGAAATGTGTGACAGATTCAGAATTTATATTTTTTTAAATTTTTTTTTTAAATGAGCTGCTCATACTGTTTATCACTGAGCTGAGGAAAATCACCTTCGAGGATGAAAGGAATAAAGTGATTGTCCATGCTGTCTTAGTCCTGATACTCTGCTGAACACAGACTGAGAATTGCCAATTAAGCCTAATTGTGATAAATTATATTCTCTTTATTGAGGATAATGGGGGACTACTGTCTAACAGGTAATAACCCTAAGCCACTCTTCTAATTGTGGCTAAAACCTCGGGTTAGATTTAAATGACCATAGATGTGACATGCCAGTGCTCCATGTACTAGACCATTATTACAGTATCCTCATTTACATACACAATTAATTTTGGCACAGAGTTAGACATTATTTGCCATAAGTATGGCTGACTTGACTTTCTACTACACCGTGAGTTTTCATTTGAGTTTTCATTTGAACTCTCTTTTCATTTGAACTCTATCTGAATCTGTGTGAAAGATGGAGAGATGGGAAATGTTTTTGCATCTCTGCATATTCTCCTTTTCTTGCCTAAAACAGCTCCTGTAGCAAACAGCATTCTGAAATATGCAAGAAGTTTTAAAACATCGAAGTATAAACTTCCCTCCATACAAGATAAAACCCTAGCCAAGAAAGACCAATCATTCCTGGACTGATCAAAGCACAGACAAGGCAAAAATAATGCCTCAAACCCTTCTAATTGGAAAAATAATTTCCTTTAGGCAAACATATACATTAAGTGTATCCATAAAATTATTCCTTGGAAACATTTCCCACTTTTCAACCGAAGCCAGTGTTTGTAAAAGCCGTATTTCCAGTCTTTCACTGTGAAGATGAAACATTCCTCTATGAATTTTAGAAAATATGTTGTTTATGTGAAAATTGTCCATTGAGATAAAAATGATACTACAATAACCAGGTGTATTCCGTAGCTCAAAAAACGTCAGCAGCATTTCAATATGCAGGAGTCAAACTTCAGAGACCTTTTCTTCAAAATTTCATTCAAAGTATTAATCGATTTTCCCAAAATCAAGCAGCAGC
Organism: Rhabdornis inornatus; assembly: GCA_013397075.1. Taxonomy (NCBI): domain Eukaryota; kingdom Metazoa; phylum Chordata; class Aves; order Passeriformes; family Rhabdornithidae; genus Rhabdornis; species Rhabdornis inornatus. The sequence continues at coordinate 1,553,610 of VWZS01002974.1, read as the reverse complement.
AAAATGGCAAAAAGAATAGAGAGTTTTGTTCCCCAGTATCTCTAGACTGCATATGTGTTAATGAAAAGAATTTGCCGATATAAAGGAAGATACATACTATAATTTGTGGAGAACTCTAAATGTAACTGTTCTAATTTTGAACATACCTGGATCACATTTCAATGATTATATATGTGGAGAGGGAACTTGAAAAATCCCAAATAAAACTACTACACAGGACAATTCAGATTGCATCGTGGTTATCATGATTTTAATTGGCTTTTTCCACTGACAGTTTTTCTGACATGTATTTTAGAGGCCTTCTCTATTGCTTCACAGCTGGGCTACATCTATTTTTCATGCATCCCTACAAACTCTTACATTTTGGTCCTAAGTAGTAGATTTCCAACCCTTAAGCAATTCGAAACATACACACCTGAAGTCCTCAAACACCATAAGGCCAATGGTACAGTGATTTTGCTAAAAAGTGCAATAAGATTAAATTTAAAAAACCCTTTTGCTATACATACCATTATATTATGCAAAAGGCTGAATGAAATTTTAGAAATTATCAAATTATCAAATAAATAGGATAAATATTTTATCTAACAATCTGTTCTATAAAAACAACTTTTAATTATTTCTTCATCCTGCTATGCATTTCTCATTCTATTATTGTCTTTTAATGAACCTCCAATGTTTTCTCCAAAGCATTTTGCATCATGAAACCTCTGTTCTATCTGTAGTATAGAACTATATATCTGTAGAACTAGTATATCTCTCACTTTATTTTACCATCCAGATGAATATTTTCTGATAAAATGCTTTATCCTAAATATGCATCAGAATATTCAGCATTTGAAGTATTGGACTCAGTGACATAAAATAAATTGATATTTCTATTACTCCTTTAATATTTGTGTGACAGTTCTATAAGTCTATGCATGCATTGAGTGTGGAATATGATTGGGATTGAGAGATGAGTTTATCAAAGGTTCATATATTTTTGCTGACTTTTTTTTTTTTTTTTGGTTACTCCAAATTTGAAAGGTATTTTCAGTTAACTAAAATTCAGCTTCAGGTTTCAGCTCTTAGAAGTCTGGAACAGTACATAATAAGATTCTGACTTTCTTCTTCTGATATGGATAGCATCATTTAATGATTCAGATCTTTTTTCTGCGACCTACTTTTAGGAGAAATTCCAGGCTCTTAAACTCAGGGCATGTTTTTGAGTTTGTGATTCAAAACTGTATTTAAAGAACAGAACTTAATACTGGTGGTTTAGAATGAGTCAAGTACAAACAGACACTATCACAGCTTTAAATCTACTTTCTACTAATTTCTGAGTTACAGAGCAATGGCACACTTAGAATATTTATAATCTGCTTATATTTCAGAAAAAAAGTTACCGTTTTTACCTGTGTTACCTTTTTCCTTCCAGTTTCTTTCCAAAAGGCACTGCCTTTGTTACAAGACTGGGGCTTGGTAACTACCCACAATGCATTAACCATTGCCTAAAATCTGATTCATGGTGCCTGATGAGCTCAGGCACTTGTGGAGACCTGTCCTCTCCACAGCAGTCCTAAGGAAGGAGGGAGGAGGAAAAGGCTTCTCATCAATGAAGCAAGGAAAGGAAACTACCTGATGGAAAGGAATGAAGATGAGAGAGCCAGAGTCTTTCCTGTAGGACCAAGTGAAAGACCAAGAGGCAATGGACCTGAATGACAGTGTTCAACAATGGAAAGTGACAGATTCTGCACCTGAGAAGGACTAACCCGGGATGTATGGACAGACTGGGGAGTGAGATGCTGGGAAGCAGTGTCCCGGAAAGGGACTTGGGGGTCCTGGTCAATGCAAACCTGGACATGCGCCAGAAGGGCCAGCCATGTCCTGGGGCACATCAGGAACAGCATCATCCTGGACATCCTGCTACAGCCCACCCTGCCTGGTGAGTGTGGTGTTTGGGATGTGTGGACTAGATGATTTCCAGAGTTCCCTCCCAACGTCATCTCTTCTGAGATACTGTGGTTCTATGAGTTGAAGTCTCCCAGCTCTAAAATACAGCATGATCCAGATTCTGATTTCAAGGGCACTGAAGTAAATCTTGGAAATCTGATGCCTTTCCCTGAAGTCAAATAAAAACAAGGAAATAGGTTTCTTAGAACAAGATTCATAGCCCCATACAAGTTTGGGCATTCATGGAGATCTTCATTTCCAGTTGGGAAATCAAAAAAATTTTCTCCCTTAAAGAAAGGAACAAAATTAATTATTCCATCCCACTGGGAAGAAAGTAATGTGACTCAAGAAAATAAATAAGGACAAGCTTTATTTGAGCATCTGTTTGATTCTTGTGTGGGAAAAAATAACTTTTGGGTCTCCTCTGAGCAGACAGGCCCATTTTATACCACTGCTGAAATAGTCTAAAGTACTGGGATGAAAATTCATAACATTTCAGTCAATCACCTGCTATGTGAGTCAGAGAACAGCGAGCTGAGCAACTATACCACCTACGTTGATAGCTGCAATCACACTAAAGGGAAAAAGTGTAAACCTTCAAAATTTAACACAGTCTAATAACATGCACTTCACTGAGGTTTGTTTTTTCTTATACAAGGGGCAGAGCAAGATACATATCATAAAAAGATAAGTAAAATCTGACATTGCACTGAAGATTTAATACTCACTTTTTTCCACAGCCAATGTAATCAGAGAAATAAAATTCCAACTACTACAAGACAAGCATATTAAAGAAGCAGAGTTTATCTTCCCAAAAAGCACTGCATTAATTGTCTTGTCAGGTATTAGTAGTCAAGTTTTATCCCTTAACGAAGAAAGTGTCACGAATTAAGAAAAGTGAAATGTCTAGAATAATAATCATAAGGTTAAAGGAAACGAATGAATGACTTATCGTAAAAGATATGCATGATTTTTTTAAAAGTATGATGATGTGAAATAGTAAAACAAAACTAAAGAAAGAGAAACTAGTAAAGGTAGCAAAGCACAGTGAAGTCACTATGAAAATAAAAATACAAAAGCAAAAGACATATCACAAAGAAACTACGTTAGTTTAATATAAAGACAAATTATCTGCTGTAAACTCAGCAGGTAAGTATCAGTATAAAGTGCACAGAATTAACTCAGTGTAAGTAAGAGCGTTAGTCTACCTTACTCATTTCTTCAGTGTAGAATGATAAAGTCTAAACAGAATATAAAGGGATCATCAAAAGCTCAGAGAAAGGTGGAGGAACTTTGCAAAATTCCATAACACAGTCAGAAATACAAAAAGGCAATTAAAAATATACCAAGATTTTGGAAACATTTTATGTTACAAATATACTCAGTTTCTATGATAAAAGTGTTCCATGAGAAAATTGGCAGAGTTAGGCAAGCTTGCTTTAGTCAGAAATAAAAATATCTTACTTTTAGTTTATTTGAAATGTAGCTGACGTTTTCTACTGTAAATCATTAACACAAAATTTAAAAGTTGAATTAGGAAACAAAATTTTCAACTGAAAAAAAAAGATTCTTAGTGTTCTTATTCTATGTCCACTGAAACAAACTATTAATAAAGTAATATTTATGAAAGCAGTGAAAATCTCTGTCCTTCACAGCTCTGGTAATATACACTATGCATAGCAAGCTTTCTAAGAAAGAACAGACATAATTGCTAATGAACCCATGACCTCATTAATAAAGACCAAAAGGGTTTGATTTTTTTTTAATAGTTAAGAGCTACAAGCAAGAATAGTTATGAGTGTTTCAGGTAAGATCTTCAATAGGTCTGATAGTTTATATTAATATGGCCGAGCGTGTGCAGAGGCACTGTGGTACTGTTGAAATCAAAGTGATTAAGACAGCCTAAAAATGATTCTCAAAAGAGTAGTTTGGTTAGGGTTAAAGACTTATTTCTAGATACAAGTGGGAAGGAAATCAGTCATGCTAAATACCAACTAGTCAGTGAATAATTAAAAGATGTGGCTGGAGACTGTCATTTTATGGAACAAGGGGGACCCTCAATCCCTCTTTATTTTTAAATGCATATTTTGGACAAATCAAAATAGCGGTACATAATGTGCATGAATGATTTCTAGATATATCTGTATGTTTAGGCAGACAAAGAATTCTTGCATGTCAGTGAATTTTTCCAGCTTGTTGGAACTGCATTGCTACAAATTCTATGTGACAATCAAATCATTAGTTCTTGTTGCCAACAGAAGTGACAGATTTCCATTTACAAAAGAAGTTTGACATGAATTTGGTCTCTTGTCAGATTTTTCTCAACATCTTGCAAAAGAGAGCTGGATGCAAATTCACCAAATGAGATGTGCCACTGGCAAACATCAATTTGAAGAAATCAAGATATTTCATACAAGACTGCAAACTTCTACTAAGACTTTTGAAGATAAGGAAGCAGACAATGCTCTTCAGATCCCTGTGGGCATCTGACAGTCTTGGTAACCATGTTCCGAATCACAGGGCCATACCTTCAATCTCTAAGTCTAAATGATCAAGAATTCTCTGGTACATAATCTGTTATAAGGATGAAGAGTGTTATTACTTCAAAAGAGAATATTGCTGCCAAATCACTTTCTAGTATGGCTGGAGCTTTAGGGTTGACCTTCCCGGGAGAGAAGGAAAATCTGAAATATCTCCCACGGCAGGTGACTGCCATGTCACCCTGTAAGCCCAGTGCTACTGTGCTAAATGAGGAGCCAATGTTCCTGTGGACTGGCTCTCTCTGACCCGGTGGGAACTGCCCAGGGTGGCACATGCTTCACATCAGCAAATTACGTCAATGCTGTAGTGAAATATTGCCTTCCCTCTAGTGCATCATCAGTAGTAACACTGATCCTCCTCGCTTCTCCCCTTGATGGTGTCTGGCTCATGCTCTGAGAAGCCAGCTCACAAGAATTGCATAGGACTGCCAGGCATTTCACATTTTTTCCCTAAGCAGACTACTGATGTGCATTGAGTCAACCCAAATGTTTGAATGAGCACAAGTCCCTGTGGACAAGAAAGCAGAAGACATGGTGGAGCCATGCAATGGGGATGAAGAGCCAGTTCCACGGAGTACTGTGGGCTATGAGTTTGGAGACAGGGAGGGGGAGGCAGTGCTATTACATCTGCACCTGTTACACCTGCATCTCTGAAACTAGCTAAAACAAACCCACAGCTGGAATTGTCCCTATCCTCCTGCTGGTGATCAGCATCCTTTATTGCATCTCCGGATATATGTTAGCCTAAGCAGCAAATGTAGCTGAGAGATGTGGACTCCACTTTGGGCCCTGACTCTTATTCATTAGACTTTGTAGCATGTGTGGCATTGCAATGTTCAAGTGAATTACACCTCACAGACAGGTATTTCATAATGGTTTGCACCATCCAGTTATTGCCAGAACTGTGGCTGAGGAGTGGTGTATATGTACAAATCAATCTCATCTCATATAAATTCAGTAAATCTAGCCCTGTGTAATTTCCTTAGTTTGTTTAAGAAGGTGGTATGGAAAAGACAGAACAAAAGTAGTCCTTTCTCTGGAATTTTCTCTGCCATAAGCATGATGGCAGCCTTACAGAAATCATGCATAACAAGACATGCCTTTGCCTTTAATATTTATCTGTTGTTATTTGTTGCCTTTTCTTTTTTTTTTTTTTTTAAATTATGGATTAAAAGCAAGTAACTTTCATAGGCTCATTTGAAGTTAAGAGAATAAACCTATTATCATTAGATAGTTAACATTCAAATCTTCTGCTGGTACCAGGATGGTATGCTCTAAAGACTTTCTCATCTTTATTATAAACACTAAACACTTCAGTCTTTTCTCACTGTTGATTCTATTCTAATTTTTGAACACTGCTAGAAAATCTAGATTATTATGGCTCAAAAAAATAAAGCAACAGCATGCCCACTATGGTTCCCATCTACCTGGACCATGTATCGGGTGCAATTTTTTTCTTTATATATTATCCATTATGATTTTACTTCAAGAAATGGAGAAGTTGTCATGTTATACCTTGAATTGCTGTACAGAAACAGCCCTCCATTACTAGAAAACAGAGAATATAATAAAGAAATCTGAGCAGTGATTCAACTACTAGAAAGTAAATTATTTGATCCCTGAGCAAGATACACAATTTCTCATCCTGGAAAGGATTTCCACGTTAGTCTATGTGAGAAAAGTAGAATGATGCAATTTGGTGACAGATTCACCTATAACTATCTGTACAACTGCATAGAGATTGAAAATGGCTCAGCACCTGCATTCTTACAAGTTCAGTTTTACAGCAGGAATTAATTAATTAATTAATCCATTAATAACTGTGACAGCAGTGAATACTTTCTAGTAAGTTCTTATCTTTTTTTTTTTCCACAGATTCTCAACCTGTAACAGCTCTTAAGGTTTTACTAGAAAACAAAATGGAGATAATGTCATATAATCATGCACATATTCACCTGAAATACTGTAAGTGAGAGATCACAAGATACGTTCTTCTTCCTGGAGATAACTTTAACATGTAATATTTGACACAAGGGCTGATTCAAATACAGAAGTCAGGGCATTGTTGCATGACTCCAAATCCTTTGGTTCTCCACAGAGTTTGGTTAAAACTCCACATATTTGGGGGTTTTTGTCCTTGCGAGTACAAAATCAGAGGCAAAGAATAAGACTCTCATTGAACAGGATGTTAAAAAATATAATAGAACCTGTGACAGAAATCATGAGAAGGCACTCAGGCAGGCAATGTGGAAATGCCCATGTGATACTCTTCAGCTATACATTCATCCTGCCTGATTATCTCAGTTCTGGTTTTCTTCTGCTGTTAGTCTTGCCAGCTTTCATAGTGGTTCTGAGACACAAATATATTTCAAATGTTAACTGTGGACTAAAATTGAAAATTCATTTTGTCTTGCATTGCAGATCTGGAATCTCATTTGATATCCAGAATCTCAAAGCGGGTACAGTTCATTTGGGAGATAAAACTAAAGGTGTACCAGCTACCATCAGAACTTTATAAAGAATATTTCAGAACATTCTTCAAATGCTGATTCAGAAAATTTCAGAACAATGTGTCTGATAGTCAGCTATAGCTAGGCAAGACGGGAAAATACTTTCCTAGCACTCTCAGTCAAGATGGATACCTCTTTAGCAAAGTGCAAAACAGGATAAAATCACACAAAATCTTGGCTCAAATGAGAAATTTATGCCACCTCAAATTTCAGAAGTCTTTGTAAACCTATGATTTGTAGTTCATGATTCATAGCTGAGGCTACAAGAAACACAAATTAATTTGAATTTCGAATGAAATTCAAAGAGAAACCACTCCTGAACAATAACCTCAACTCCAGTTATAATTAAGGATTCTTCATGGAATATCTGTTAGCTGAGAAACCTGACATGTATGGTTTTCTCCTTCCATTTCCCATTCTCTTTCCACCTTTCCTCTTCCTGTTCTTTCCTCCTGCTTTTTTCATTTTTTCCTTCTTTCATTCTTTTCATTTTTGCCTTCTTTCCTCATCCCCTTCTCCATTTCCTTGCCTTGCCTTTCTGCCATAATATTCCCACACAGAGATACAGGATGTTCAAGAATGTTAAAAATCATCCAATATTCTGAAAAAATGCAGTTCTTCCAACTCACACTGCCCGCTTCATTCACTGGAGAGAGCAGGAAAAGTTGCAGTGAGATAATACTCATGGAGCCTTAGTACCCCAGTTTGCCATCCCTTTCTATGGTCAGTTATGCGAACTTAAAAAGACAAAATCTGAAGCAATGCAGGGATCCCCATGAGTTCCTGCTCCATGCATAGAGAATTTTTAGGCTCTACCAGAGGATCACTATCTCCTGTGTTCAGCTAAATGAAAAACCAAAAGGAGTGGAAAAACATGTGGCAATGGGTTTGTTAGGATTTCTCAAGACTAGATGAATGTGTAGTTCCCTATGTTCTCTAGAGTTTAAGAGGACAGATGGCTGATATGAAACTGATAAGGACTCTATGATTGTAATTGTCCTGTACTTTCCTTACTCTCTACACAGAGTTCGATCCATTTATGACACACTGCCTTTCAGCCCTCTCCAGCTCCAGGAGAAAGGAACACAAATCAGAAATTGTTTCTTTCTATTTATTATTCCTAGATGAGAAATGGTCTATGAAATGACAAACCTGTTAATCTGATCTGACTTTGAATTTTTTTTTACTTTTGAAAATGCTTTTTCTGAGATTCTCAAAGCTTAAGAGAAAAAGATTAAAGGTAGAACTGGTACACAGCTTTCAGTCATTTAAGCAAATGAAAGCAGAGCAGTATTTGCAAAAAGAAATGGTACCGATTAGTAATGACAGGAATGGCTTAAGCACATGGGAAAATAACCTAGGCAAAAAAAAGTAGCTAGCAGTGGTTTAAAAATTCAGATAAAAATCCCGTGATTTTAATAGTAGCAATATTTGTCTTATCTGTACTTTTCCATAAATGTAGAAAGGTTTAATGTTATTCTAAATCTTCATAGTGAGATAAAAAGAAATCAAATAAAGTCTGTCATGATTAACTTTTGGCACTAGGTTAATCATACCTGCAATGCCTATATAGCCTTGGTCTTCTTAGATTGTAAAATGAAACACCATCTCAGCACAACCCAATACATAATAAAAGACATATTTGATAATAACTTGATTTTTTTTTTCTGTGTGAACTCTTCAAAGTTTATTTTCAGTGGGCATATGGTGGCAGGAGTTTCTGTAATTGAACAGGTATTTAACAATTTTTTGTCTAAGCTACAGACACAAGCAAAGACTTGGAATCTGTCTCATTTCTGCAGATAAATAAGGGACAGAGATATGGTTCTGTTGACTGATAGAGGTGTAGTAGAATTTGATTCACAACATAGACTTGCACATAGACTCAGATAAACAAGACGTATCAGTGAGAGTGAGAACATCACAGCCTTGTTTCTAACTGTCAAATTAAATTCTCCTTTGGGAGTATATCTCTATCATAAAAAGCAGCCTGGCAATAACACCTGTGAGTTTTAGGCATGACAACATAAAGAAGACATTAAACTATTAGAAAGCATCCAAAAGAGGGCCACGAGGATGGGGAAGGGTTTGGAGGGGAAGCTGTACGAGGACAGCTGAGGTCACTTGGTCTGTTCAGCCTGGAGGAGACTGAGGAGAGATCTCATGGCAGTTACAACTTCTTTGTGAGGGGAAGAGGAGGAGCAGGCACTGATTTCTTCTCTGTGGTGACAGTGACAGGACCAGAGGAAATGACCTGAAGCTGTGTCTGGGGAGATTAAGGTTGAATATCAGGAAAAGGTTCTTCACCTGGAGGATGGCTGAGCACTGGAACAGGCTCTGACCAAGGAAGCGGTCAGAGCACCAAGCTTGACAGAGCTCAAGAAGCGCTTAGGCAATGCTCGCAAGCACAGGGTGTGATTCTTGGAGAGGGTCCTGTGCAGAGCTACGAGTTGGATTCAATGATCCTGACTGGTCCCTTCCAACTCAGGATATTCTATGATTCTATAATTCTCTCACCCTTGTAGCACAACAGTCCAGCCTAAGAGAATGTTTAATGCTGACATCTAGGGACCAAATCCATTACTGATAATAAAGATTAAAGAAAAGCTAAATATTTTAGCATGAATCAGTAAAGCAAATCGGGATTTCTGTTAAGAAATTTGGCTGTGCAAACATCCTCATAAAAATGCAGGTAGCATACATAGTAGCTTTTTGTACAGACACCAACAATTGCCAGGAAAGTTCTGTGCAAGAGAAATCCGCAACAATATAGAAGTCATTTATGCTGATCTATTTTAACATGAGCACATACAGAGCAAGTACTTCAGCTTTGACCTGAATATTTTTCTTCCTGGAACTGGAACATAGATATTTCTAACAATTTGTAATTGTGGCAGGTGAAAGTCCTCTTTCCTCTGGGCATGCACAGGTGGCTCTGAGGCTGTGTTTGTATTGCAGTCTTGTGAGACTGATAGTGACAAATGCATTGTATACGAAATCCCAGAAGATTGAGGATTCTTTTGTTTTTTTGGCAAGTGTTATAAATAAGGCATGTGGCACAAAACAGACTGCTGAATGAAACAAATGCACACTCACAAAATAAATCACAAAAACCTTAGTGGTTTACAAATGGACATTTTCAACTGGATCCAAACAGAGACATGAAGGGATTTTTTTATACAAATGAAAGAACAGCTTTAGTACTTTCTACAGGCACTTATGTGAAGAAGCTGCTATCAAATATTCATGGTAGCCTCCTGTCTACACAAGTCTGGTTGATGGAGTAATAGTGTCGACTCACCTGGCACAAGAACTCAGCCATTTTCTCTTTCCCCATCCAGTAAATCTGTGGCTGTCAGTGATAGGAGCTGATGGGAAATGATAGCCTTATTGAGCTGCCTCATGAACTGTAACTCATTTGTTCTGAAGACCCCGACTGACAGCCTCTGCATTTCTCCCTTCCAGCAAAATTGAGTATAAATCATTTTATCATTTTTTCCCATGACAGTTTATCAGAATTCTGGAGTTTTATATGAAGTCATAGAGGCTGGTGGTAGAAATAAGACTTACAATTGATCTTGTTGTTGGAGGGCACTGCATCTTGCAAAGTTTAACAATCCCACGAAAAATTGCAATTTGACTTCCACTAACCAGACACATGCATACACATACACACACCCACTTGACATGCAACAGAAAGGAAAGCTAGTCAGGCTCACTTCTATTGGGCAAATAATCTAAGCTTGTGACTCATGTGAACCTAAAATTTACAATTGCTTTCAGTTCTTGGTAAGTTAATTCCTTATCTTGACTTGTAAGTCTCCTACTAGATTCCCTAATATAATAAAATTAATAAAATCCTTCTTGACACAATACTACTTCATTGGAGAAGAAACCTTCTCTTCTAGTTTGCTTTCATTCTTAGTAAGGTACAAAATAGAATAATAGGATGGGTATACTGAAGATAAATGTAGATTGCTCCTTTAACCTATAAACTTTTTTAGGAATTTGTTATTTAGAAAAAATGAAAGACAATCACCATGGATCAGAATTACATAAAGTCAAAGATATTAGTTAAAACAAGAAAACCAGTTAAGTTAATGATTTCTCTTCATTCAAAAATCCTCTGAGTTGATATGTACTATTGTCCTGGGGTGACTCAAACCAAGACAAGTATGTAAATATTATAAATTCATTCTAGCACTAAAGAACTTCTTGTACTTAATCAAACAGCCATCTCTATTAAAAAGATAAAAGACATCAAGCTAGGCCCACAGACTCTTTATATGAAGCAACAAAAGACAGAGACACTTAGAAACATATATAAGCATGTAAAATACAATGACTTATGACTTTGGTCATTATAACTTCAAGGAAACTTAGGTATCTGATGCCCAAAGGAACACAAATCATAGTCACAAATAATCTAGGAATGCAAGTAATTATTTGAAGTCAGATTTTTTTTTTTAATTACATTGAACTAAAACTTGTTTCCTTGCACCCCCAGAAGTAGAGCACAGATGATGACCTAAGTTGAAATAATTTTGGGATCTTTTGGGCTCTATGAGTGAATTTATCCAACTGATTATTTTTAGCTTTAGAAGTAATACATAAAATTGTATTTTCTTGATTCCTGTGGATCGGTACTTAAGAATGTAAACTGTTCTATAAAAGTGACAGTACAGGAGGTATCACAGGTGGGTGATGTAATGAAGCCATGCAATCTAACATGTTCCCTGTTCACTGCATTTATTTTGTCAAAATGCAGCTCTTCCTGCTTGCCAACTACACTAACCGTGGAAAAATTCATGGCAGAACACATCATATCAAGTTATAAACTAAAGTCACCACAGTAAAGGACATGGCTCAAAACTGAAACCATTTTGTCATTAATGATTGGGCCACAGTGTAAAGCATTCCTAAGCTGAGCTTAAAATTGATTCAACAAGAGCAAAAACCTCCTGCAACACCAACCCATTCCCCTTAGAAGGCATGTTAATATCAGTAAAAGATACTTGAATTTGATGGACTTGTCAGTGTCAGGTTAATGGTTGGACTCAATGATCTTAGGGGTCTTTTCTGACCAAAATGATTCTCTGATTCTATGATACTTGTAACACAGCAGGTAATGAGCATCTGTCTTAATTACTATAAATGGCTGAATATTGACACCAGCTGGCTGTTTTCTACTCCCTCAGCACTGACTACTGTCATTCTCACTTGTGGAGCAGAAACCTCCCCCACCTTTCTTTATTAAACTCCACTAAATATTATTTCATGTGCTTTTGTATCAGGTTGCATCTATCATTAGACAATGGACACATGCTTGCCCCATTAACTCTACTAATGACATGGAATTTTGCACAGCTGATGGATCAGTAAGGTAGAAGAAATGTGCACATAGTATTCAGCAAAAAGCATCTGAGATGAATCTGAATTAAATGTAAACTAAAAATAAAGTATGGGGGTCCCTGGGAGATCAAGATTAGGACTATAAATAGAACATCATGAAATGTTTCAAAAGTTTCTCATTAAATCCAATGCCAAAGGCATTGAGAAGGCAATTTATATCCATGACATGAAGAGTGAGTTAAATTTGAATGCAATTGGATCCTCAATGTTGTATTTGTAGGAGAAGAAGAGTAGATATAAAACTGTTGCGTGTTTGGGGGGGTTGCTTGCTTTACATTGCTAAAATCAAAACACAGAGAACCCTAGTGATTAAATGCTTTAATTTTCTGATCTTACTATTAAAGCACAAATTGTCAAAATAATCCTGATAGAACTTCTCCTCTTAGATAAATTAACTTCTGAAGTTCACTGCCTCATTCAAACTTCACAGAAAAAACTTCAGAAAGTCAACAGAACAAATATTTAGAAGAAATAATATTGTGGGGCATAAAAAAGTACTTAAAAACTGAAATGGATTTTCTTTTCTGTTCATAAAAATCCAGGCTATCCACAGAAAATACTGTGCAAATGCATTTATGTAGGTGTATCTTTTAAAAATATATTATAAGGCTCTTATGAAAAATTATTAGTTTTGAATTCTGTTTCTGCCTTTAACTTCTACAAATTTGCTGACATTGAACATTACCCTTAGGTTAAAAAAAGTCAAGAAAGTAAATGTTCACAAAATACACTGCCCTGCAAATGTCATAAGGCTATTGCTGTTTTCATGCGGAGAGTTTTAAAGGCTGTTGAGATGAAAAGGAATTATAGCCAAGTCACTTAAGTGTCATGAATTTTCCACTGTGCTTCAGGCATGTTTTTTGTGAGCTTGTGTGTATGTCTTGCTAATAGCTTGACCTTCATGGATTATTAAGATGAAATTTTATGCTATGAAAATGCTGATAAATTTGAGCTAAACAGCATACTTTGAAATGACTATGTTTAAATATGCTAATTGCAGCAGTTTTGTAAAGCAAAATGTTATCATAATTGCAGAGAGGATTGAGATGCTGGCTATCACACAATGGTATGCAAGCACGCCTGTCTTAGCATTTTATGGGAGAGTTTCCTTCCTTTGGGTAGCTTATATTCTTTCCTGTATTTATTTATTTATGGATTGGAGAACACACAAGAGAAACAAAAAGCATTTCTTCAGACATTTGTCTGCTCCCACCCTATAGTGAGTCAGAAAGATAACATTTCTTAGCATATTAATCAGACTGATATTCCTTTCATCTACATTCCAGACAGAGATATGTCTATTATAAGAAAAGCTACACTGCTGCTGAAATGATAGCCCTGAACCACAACAAAGCTACTGAAAAAAGGAGGCAGGTAAATGGTATCAAGGCAGACTCATTTTTGTTGCTGTAGATGAATTGCAGGTGTTCCATGAGGGTCATGGGTTGTGATCAATGAAAAGGATTGTAACATTTCTGTGCCAAAGCACTGCAATTCAACTAAATGAGAAAGGCATTCTGATATGGAGGGAGACCAGAATCACAAAATGACTCCTGTGAAAGAAAAAAATAGATCTTTCAAAAAAAGAAAAATCAAGAGATTTTGGAAAGATTAAAAGACTGGAAAGCAACAACTGGCAGAAAAGATGGGAATTTCTGGCATTCAAAAAGCAGAGGAGGCAGATGGTACAAATCCTTGACTTTATGTATATGCAATTTGGACAGTAACATTTCACTTGCAGCATGTTTTATTTCTTCAGTTTTGTTAATTCACTTTTTTTGTTGTTGCATTTTATCTTTGCTGCAAAATTCAAGAATCCATATTTGCGGGACACCAAATGAGAAGCAGGTTTAAACAACCGATTCCAGCATTGAGTAAAAAGGTGTTCTCTTATGATATATCACTTTCAAAATTGAAGAGATTTCTTTTGCCTTTTTTTCTATATTTGATAGCATAATGATTAGAACAGTTAAAATGAATGAGAAATCCCGTTGACCTGTTTTAGACTCTCCCATCACTCAGATAGACTCTTATCAGCTATAATGTGTGTTGAAACACAAGGGTCTCAGACTTGATGGCTGAAATTTCAGGTAGATCTAATAGCAATACCTCCTTGTAAATTCATAGTTGGAAAATATTCCAGTTGGGAGCTATTCCAGTTTGTAAAATGATAAGGTAGTCACAGAGTCAGAAAGTGGGAATAACTGCTATGACCCTGTGATAAGGCTTCCTATATTATCCTAGGTTGTATCTATTCTTACCTCTCCTCTGCCTTTTGAGTGGAATCACTCCTGTGGGTTTCACTGTTAGTTCAGCTGTTTCAGAGGGGAGATTTAAGGGATTTTTTTCTGATAGTGAGATTTGTATCTCTCCCATGATTCTTTCAGGTCTGCAGCCTTTGATTTCATACATTTTGTATGTGTAGATGTATATATACATGGATATACACTCTTCTTTCCATATTCTCCAAAAGGTATGGAAACTCTCCCACAAACAAAGATGTTTTGGTTTTTTATTTCCATTTGGTAGGACAGTGGTGTTTTGTTTTGTCTTTTTCTTTAGTTGGTGTAATCTTTTTTTTCCTATGGTCAACTATATAATGAATTACAGTGTTATACATCCCTCTGCTGTGTACACAAATTTCAGATATTAGGACTGCCATGTGTTCATAACTGTGATTTATTATCCATGCACTGCAAATATAGTTCCATATCTAGTCCTGGATTCGGGGTCACTTTACCTAATTATATCCATCAAATATTAAGTTTCCTTGGAAGCAGATCTAAATAAAATGTAGTTCATTTTCTTGTAGATGCTGGTAATGATGGGAATGCCTCACCATCTGTGTCTCTTCAGGTTGTGATCTCGTCAGATCTCAGAAGGTAAGCAGATTCTGGCCTGCATAATAATAGGTTGGGACCTTTCCAGAGAAAATCCCAGGTGCTAAGGAAAGTAGCACTGATGATTCAATATTTGGCACTCTTCCCTCTGTTCAGTAGCAGACCATTGTCTCAGAATAATATTGAGAAACCATTTGGTAACTCAGTGTGCCAGCTTCCGGGGAGGGGGCACAATCAGTGTAGACAAGACTTGCAGTTAGAAAATATCTAGGGTATTTCTTGCAATATGAGCAGACAAAATAGCATTTTTGGATATAAACCAAAGATTTGCTTGTGCAGTAAACTGCTAAACTGGCTGGGAGGATTTGGTACATGCCATTGCAAAGTCTATTTTAGGGCACTGAATGAACAACATTAACACACAAACTTCCATGAAATATTGGGGGACAATTTGTGAAAACTACTCTGGACTATTGTTGGCATTAATTCCTAGTTACTACTGCTGGCATTCTTCCTAGAAAGATAGGCCAGAGTTTTTATATGCAGTGTAATTGGATTATTAGACACCCTTAAAATAAGTAATTTAGATAAAAAGAACAGTTCCCATCAGATCAAGGAGTAGCCAGGGAGCTGAAATGCCTGATTTGTCTTCCTGTTCTGTTAATACTGTGCCTGTGGCAAACCATTTGCAAAGAAAACTGCAGAGTCTTATCAGGATGCAGTTTGCATAACTATTTTTAATCTATTCATGTGATGTTTCAGTGGGTACCTTTGCATGCATTAGTTTCTGATATGCAATGAGCTTTAATTAATAGTTATTATATTGCTTGCAAATAAAAGTTTATAATGGAAAAAAAGATGGTCTTATTATGGCTAGGCACTATATGTACTCTTCTTATTCTGTAGGAAAGTTTTGTGTTTATAAAGGCAGCCTTCAAGAGGACATTGCTACTACTCTATGCAGAGACTGGAAAACCACAGAATCATCTAGGTGGGAAAAGATCTCCAAGATCATCAAGTCCAAATTTTGACTAACAGTACCACCGTGCCAACCAAACCACAACACCATGTCCAGTTGTGGGAAACTTCTGGGTATGGTGACTCCACCAGCTCCCTTGGTCAGCCCATTCCAATGTAAATTGTGTAACATGCAAATGCATATTAAATCCATATCCAGTGCAAAATGTGTAACAAATAAGTTATGTCACAAACAGAAATAACATGTTTCTGTTTTAGACCGCAAAGTTGACTTTGTGCACTTAATGTAACCATGGTCCTGATGTAAAAGTTGTGTATAACCATTTAATCACATTCTATGTAGAACTGCTTTCACAAAAGGACAATAAATTAGGGCTTCCCTTTCCAAATGCCTGAATACTAGTCTTTATAATTCAATAACATGAATTGCAATATGGTAGGGTTAGCCATACTTTTTTTTTTCTGGATATACACAAACCTACATAGAATTGAAAAATTTGAATGTAATTATAAAGTATCATGGATGTAACATTTAGTGGACCGTTTACTTGATAGTAGGACAGTAAGCACAACTTTTAAAGACAGACTGAAAACAAAGAGTACATATTTTCTGTATGAAAAGGTGATCCACAGAAAAAACAGGTATTTAAGACATGAATTATCATTAGCCTCATAAGTTCACCACTTCTCTGGATTTCATTTTCTTAAGAGAAAATTACATGGCATGTATTATAGAAATAATATCTTGATTAAGCTTCGTACACATACATGTGCATAAACATTTGTTAGCAGTTGCTCAAGGTGACATCTGCTATGAATCCTCAACTGTGGCATAGTATGCAGATCATATTTTACTTTCTCCAAAATTTATTTATGCTTCTTATACATTTTAATACACTTTTTATAAATATGTATAATCAAATAGATTTTATTTACACTTTTTTTCTTCCTCACAGAAACCAGGGTTATTGCACTCTATTTTCAATCCCTCTAGAGTTTTGCTGATGTTTGATGGATTGCACTGCCACCTCAAAATAAAAGGACTTCCAGCATACTATTTTTTGCTGGCACATTTCAAAAACACTCAGTCATCCCATTATTTTCCAAGATCAAAATGGCAACAAAATGTGTATCTGATTTGCTAGTAAAATAACACTACAAATCATAGCTACTTCCTTTGTATATGCCAACCTCATTTATTGCAGAAGAGAAGACTGGGTTTGTAAAGTGGAGAAATTAAGCCTTTTTTCCTATAAGTGCACCTCTGAAAGGGCAAAAGCAGGCATGAAAATATTAGATTTATTTTTCCCAAAGTGTTCTTTTTCTGATTGTGCTACTTTTCCGGGTTTTATTCTTTGGCACGACTTCACAGGTAACCTTTTGATGTATTAATGTGAAAAAAAATTGAAAATATTCCAAATGCATACTAAGTATTTAAAGATGTCAGAAAGGCTTTTGGTAATGCCACGAAACTGGTAACTCTTCTTCAGGAGTAAAAGCAAAATACTGTGTTAATGCCATTTCAGAACGACTATGGCTGCTCAGCTGCTGTAGAAATCATAATGACATCATGTAATTTAAAAGAGCATTGCCTGTTGACACTGCTTTACTCTGGTTGAGCATCTGTCCCTGAGATTAAAACTACATAAAGATCATGAGATTGAGAACTGTAGATCCATAATTGATAAATACTATATTTTCTAAATACAATTAAGTCTGTCTGAACCATCATCACTGAAAGCAACACATGCTGTGTGGTGATCTTGATCCATCTTCATGGTATCTCTGGGACATGCATCCTGTTATGTCCTGCCATAACAGACAAGACAGCGATACTGAACTGTGACAATGGCTTTGAAAACATACCACTGTGTCTTAGGCTGCAATACAAGATGTAGCCTAAAGTATTTATTCTATCATCATCTGTTAAAACCAGGTAGGGCAGTGATCTTTATCGTTTCCATGACCGATCCTTCCTCCAGGCAAGTATCTTCTGTTAATGGGCCATTGAGTCCCGCTGCATGACTGATAAAATTACATCATCCCACTGTTGGGATGCTCCACCCAGGGGGATTAGCCAAGCATTCCTACCTGGATGTAATCTGAGATTTGGAGCTCCACAAGCAGCCTTTTTCCACTGGATCTGCAGAAAAAGACCTGGCCTGTCTACACCACCACTGGACCTTCAGTGGATCACTACACCCTCCTGCAGGAGCACTGCTTCACCTGAACCACATCTGTGATCCAGGAGGACTGCAGCCACCATTTAATCAGGCTGCTACCAACACCCTGACCAACAGGGTGTCAGGTTATATTCTGACTGTCAGTGGTTTTTTTGTACTACTGAATTTTATTTTAATTTTCCAATTAAGTTGTAGTTGTTTTTTTATTTATACATACTAGTAAACTACTGTTTTTCCTATCCTCATATCTTTGCCTGATAACCCCTTAATTTCAAAATTATAATAATTTGGAGGGAGGGGTTCTACATTTTCTATTCCAAGAGAGGCTCCTGCTTTCCTTAGCAGATACCTGTCTTTCAAACCAAGACACACTGAAAGAGATTTTCTGAGATATGGCATAACTTAATGGAGCAGAGAAGAGTTTAAGTAGGTTGTAACCTTTCCAGTAGCATTGTCAGTATGCACTCTGTCATGAGAAAGTAAGCAATATTCAGCATATATATTGCAGATAGTCTGCCATGTGTCAGACAGGCTGTTCCATGGCCTGCAACCCGAGTCGTTTTCAAGGACACACTACACAAAACTGTACTTTCCGTTCTGTATGGAGATCTTACGCTATATTTGTAAAACATAATGGAAAGGAAAAAGAGCCGTAATTGTCTATTGTAGCATATTTTGTAAAGGGTAGATGAGATGACCCAAGTAATTATGGTCTGCTTAGATGAACTTCCATTCTCGGCAAAGTTGCAGAAAAGCTGATGCAACATAAAAGTACTAAAGAAATAAAGGATGATGGCATAATTAGTGCCAATCAGGACAGTTTTATGGAAAACAGATCTCATCAGAACTTTTGATGAGGTGACAAGTTCCATTCACAGAGGAAAACCTGTTGACATAATATGACTTCCGTAAGGGCAGTTGTCTGCACAACATTCAGATTAAAAATTAGCATTACACAAAATTCCCTGTAACACATAATAATGATTTGAAAAACTTGTTCACTCGCTAATCTCAGAAAACAGCTGTTAATTGGGAACCATTATGCAAGAAGAAAATTTAGTGGGCTAGTGCAAAGATCTTGATCTATATAATATTCATTATTCCAGAATTTGCACATTCATGTTAGCAAAAATTGGCAGTTGACAAAAAAATGGTGGAATGATGAACACTCATGAGGCGCAGACATTTTTACACAGATACCTACATTACAGAGTAAGGCAGATTTTCAAAATTTTAATATCTTAGAATGAGGAAGAAGGAACACACATCACAGATGATGGATGCCTGAATTTTGGAATCCATAAATCATTGAATGGTTGGAGTTGGAAGGGACCTAAATACGCCAGTACCTCTCCCATGAGCGATGATACCTTCCACTAGACTGGATTGCTCAGAGCTCCATCCAACCTGACCTCGAACACATCCAGGGAGCAGGCATCCACAACCTCTCTGGACAACCTGTTCCAGTGTCTCATCACCCTCACATAAAATAATTTCTTCCTAAAATTGAATTTAACCTACTCTCTCTCAGTTTCAAATCCTTCCCTGTTTTCCTGTCACTACATGTTCTTTTAAAGTCTATCCCATCTTCCTTGAGGACTCCCTTCAGGTACTGGAAGGCTACATCTATGTCACCCCAAAGCCTTCTCTTCTCCAGGCTGAACAAACCCAATTGTCTGAGGTTTTCCTCTTAGGAGAGGTGCTCCATCCCTCTAATCATTTTGGTTGCTTCCTCTGGACTCACTCTAACAGGTCCATGTCCTTCCTGTGCTGGGCCCCCAGCTCTGGATGCGGCGTTCCAGGTGGGATCTCACCAGAGCAGAGCAGAGCAGAGCAGAGCAGAGCAGAGCAGAGCGACAGAATCCCCTCCCTGGCCCTGCTGCCCTCACTGCTTTGGATGCAGCCCAGGATACAAGTGGATTTCTGGGCTGTGAGTGCACATTGCTGGGTCATGTCCAGCCTCTCACCCAGCAGCACCTCCAAGCCCTAAGCAGGGCTGCTCTGATCTGTTCATCCCCCAGCCTGTGTCGATACCCACGATTGCCCCAATTCAGATGCAGCACCTTGCACTTGGTCTCGTGCAACCATGAGATTCCCATGGACCCAATTCTCCAGAGTGCCCAGATCCCTCTGGATCCTGTTCTTCATGTGTGTTGACAAATGCTCTGCTTGGTGTCATCTGCAAATGTGTTGAGGGTGCATTCAATCCCTTCATCTATGTCATCAATGAAGATTTTAATTAGCGCAGGTCCCAGTGTAGGCCCCTGAGGGACACCAATTGTCAGTGATGTCCATCTCTGAGCCTTTGATCACGACTCTCTGCATGCAACCATCCAACCATTTTCTTATCCATTTAAGAGTCCACTCACGAAATCCATCTTTTTCCAACATAGAGAGAAGGAAAATCATTCTCTGGAAGGATTTTGAGATCCATAGTGATCAATGAACTAGAATTCCCAGAATCAAATCATGAAAAAGAAAGTATAAATCCCTGAACATATAGGTAGGATGTGTATGTTTGAACTGAACTTTTTATTTACCCTGTTCTTTACATTGCTGAGACCATTACTGAGAAAAAGCTCTCACATCTCACTTTTGAATGGAAATTGGAAAAGAAAAGAGTTCTGTGAAGAGCTCAGAAAGTTATTCTGGATCTGGGAATTCTGGATTACAGAGATCAATTTAAGAATTTTAATCTATATCACTTAGTCATTTAATAGCAGTAATTTTATAGTTGAAACTTGGTAAAGATGATGCAGGACAAGTGGTACAAGAAGAAAGACAATATGAATATGAACAGAACATTTTTGACAAGACACTGCGTTTAGCAGACAAAGGCATAACAAGATCCACAGATTGAAAGCAGAAGCTAAATAAATTTAGATGAGACAGGAGCACTGTTTTAACCCAGAGATACCTACTCAATAAAACAGAGAACAATGGATTTTCCACCATTTAAAATATTTTTTGACTACAGTGAGTTTCTTTCTATAAGATAAGAGAAGCTCCATCAGAATCTTAAAGATTACTCAGGGAAATTCAAAGGTCTGTGTTACTCAAAAGATCAAACTAGAGGATCATAACAGGTTCTCATAGTCTTAAAATGGATTACTTACATTTCTGCTTACACGTATGTAATTTTAAACAGAAGAGTACATAGCAAGTGTAACAGCAAAATTACCCTAACATTTCAAGTAACACCTTTGACCCTTTTACTATTTCCCCACAAAATATGGGTCTATTTTCTTTCTCAGTACAATTTACCATTCTAATGACTTTTTTCTGACAGACAATATATCTGATGAGGCAAAGCAAGGCCAAATTTATAGATTTTCCTATTAAAAAGCACCACAAATCCATGAATATAATATTTTTTTAAAGACAAGTCCCATTATTTTTAAACTGGGTTACTTAAATATGTTATCTTTACAGTAACAATAAAAATTTATTTCCTTCTCTCATTTAAAATAATTTTATAGCTCTTATAGTTCAGCATTGAAGATCTCTTGTAATACTTTTCAACTCTCTTTTTTTCTTAACTTCCTTTCTTTTCACATACTAAAATTTTCAAAAGCAGGTGACTGCTCACAGTATTGTTACACTTATTACATTATAATTACTCTTAATATTCTAAATTTAAATTTATGTCTGCAACCTTTGAAAAGAATAAGAAAAACAAGGGGTTTTTAAATGAACTTCCTTAATAATCACAATTTA
Organism: Rhabdornis inornatus; assembly: GCA_013397075.1. Classification (NCBI taxonomy): domain Eukaryota; kingdom Metazoa; phylum Chordata; class Aves; order Passeriformes; family Rhabdornithidae; genus Rhabdornis; species Rhabdornis inornatus. The sequence goes on along the minus strand of VWZS01002974.1, from coordinate 1,531,495 downwards.
TGTCATCAGAAATAAAAACTTTGTCTCATATTCTGATGAAACATCATTGTTTTCTATGGTCTCTAAGGTAAAAAGAAAACCCTAATGTATTTCAACAAAAAGATGTGCTACAACAGATCTGTATATATCTATTGCAACTCTCAAATGTGAAACTAGAATTACAAAAGACTAAATACATGGCTCAAATTTTAATTTTTCTAAATATTTTCTAGATAATAAAGGAACACAAAATTCAGTATAGAATCTGAAGAGAAACAATGCCTTCTTTTATCATGACACTACCCAGGCAACGATTTGTTGAGATAATTTATATCCTTTACATCTCAGACCTGTCAATAAAGGTTTCCAAAATGGTGTCTAATAACATTCACAGAATTTGAAAAGTATAATTCACTAAATAATGCCAACGATTAGAGAAGGAAAAGACTCAACCTCCCCTCCACCTGTTCATCTATTTGTACCAACAGTGTAATGAGGCAACAAAGAGGAACATACACCAAGTTTGTCAATAAAACAAAAATACCCCAAAATATCAGACCAGTTGAAGAAAAATATTATTTATTTTTCTGCATAGAATATTTTATACACCAGTTTTTATTATCTTATGCCTTCTTGTGCTAGTATGTACACCATAAAAGTCACCCCATGCACAACCATCATCATTCTCAAACAAACAAGCAACCCGTATCCAGAATTTGTTATTTGAACTACTTAAAAATATGTCTTAAGCAAAGATCAAGCACACAAACTTCGTTATTACATTATTTGTTCAAGAAGACTAATTCCACCATACATTGCCCCACTCATGAGGCTGATGATTGAGTTCTACTTTTGGCTGTGAGATATCCTCCTATGTTAAAAAGATTTATTGCAATTTAAAGCGGAAATCTGAAAGTAAAAATTCACATAATATTTCATCTACATGAAAATATATTCAATGGACTTCCCAATACTGTGCATTTTTATTGCCACAAGTGTTATTTATGTCTAAAGTGCTAAACCCTTACATTCCATGAAAAATAAAAATTGTGGTGTTAACTACCAAATCAGTTCTACGAAAATATTTAGATATTTTTAGTGTTGCTCCATTAGTGGAGAAAAATTTTATTCTTCTATTGTGCATATGTCAAAAAGATTTTTAGCAGTCCAACAAATTACTAACAATTACCACTAAGATGCAGATGGTTTTTCCAGTTACTGCAACATTTAAGTGTTATAGCCTAAATCAGCAGAGGAGGGATCATTTTATCTTCTGCCATCATAAGGGCATTGTATATTGGAAAGTCTAAACAAAGCCATGAAATGACCTATTATAAGCCAAGCACTGTAAATGCAGTTCTTGATGGCTTTTTATATATGATGGCTTAAAAAAATTTACAATATTTCAGCATTAAATTCAAGATCTAATTAGTCATCACTGGTACACTTTTCAAATAGTAAAAATGACATGTTCTTCAGAAAAATACAGTACTATGGCTTATCAGGATTTTCTTCTCTTAGCTTAATACTTATTTTAAATGCATTGCTTATCATTTAAATTGTGCAATTAATGTCAAAGTACTGAAAACAGAAAAGACTCTTAATTCAATGTTTTCAGAATTCTATCTTCATTAGTTCGTTTGGAGTTTTTTTTAACATTTCCATTAAATTATAAAAAAACAATTGAGAGTCCTCCTAAACCAGCCTACAGCGTATGTATAGTCTGAGTGCTTCGTACACTCTAAGTCATCAAGCACAAAGCCTGCAAAAGGAACTGGTGAAGGGAAGGTATCTCAGTATCGAAGGGGATATATACTAAGGCTCCCAGCAAACATTTCACATCCAAACTGATGCTCTCTAACACTCTGGCCTATCATTCCTTCATCTTCTCTTCTACAGCACATATCAGCAAGGTGGCTCCATTTCCTTTTCTGCAATCCTGTGTTGTTGAAAGCAGAACTGCATAAACTACATTTTAAAAGGAGGGGAAATAAAATACAATTATTTAAATCTCCCCTTCCTCCAACACTTTCAATACTGAGATCATGAATGGCAATAACCCATATAAAGATTACCAAGACAAGCAATCTTCAAGTGGGAGCAAGCATGGCTCAATCTGTTGGCATCAATTCACTGGACACTATCTTACAATGGTGCTTCAAAGTAAACATAACTGTGCTCAAAGCACAGCTTTTTTAAAGGTAATGCATTCAGTCTCTAGTAGGGAAATGGACTGAAAGCAGTATTTCCAGCTTGGGGAGCTAATCTGTCACAGATGGAGCACTCAGCTTTAGGAGAAAGCTCACAATTTAAAAACATCCATGTGGTACCATCTGGTAGTAGAAATATCTAGCATTAGATGGGTTAATGGGTTCTTTTTTTTCCTGGTGTTCCACTGCAGCCTTCTGATTGCACATTAAGACATAACTATGGATAGTACATGACAGAATAGGAAAAACAAAGTACAATATAAAATATCCATAAATTAACATTTTTCATAAGAATTTTTATTACATTCTGTGTTAAAAATCAAGAAATCAGAAAACAATTTCACTTTACTCTTTTAATACTGTCCTTTAAATCTCATATTGTTTGGATTCAATGTTAGTATAGGTTATTTGCATTGTTATTCTATGTAGACTGAAGAATTTCCAAGCAACAGACTGTTTTAAGCATAAATTTGACATATCTGAAAGAAGAGAGTTAAAACAGCTTATAATCATCAAATCAGTTTCTCATTTTATGCATGTAGTTCTTACATTATTTTCATTAGGGTAAGAAAAATTCTGAATGTTCTCAACAGTATTTTAGAATATGCATTGATTTGGATAAGAAATACAGAATGCTCTTACAGTTGCATTTCTTGAAAATTAGGCATGTTCTTTCAGTGACAGGTTTTAATGAAACTGTAATGTTTAATGAAATTATAGGAATCCACAAAAAGTAGATATGTTTCTCTTGCAATATTATACCCTTTGCATTTATTAGGATATCCATTTATTAGCATTTTATAGTGGCTGTAATGCTGATCAATTACAAATGCTTCATCTGGCTTAAAACATTAAGTCGCCTAAAATTGCCTTCATTTCCTGAGAAAATGCAATACCTCGTACTAACTCCGTAAAGGTTTAACTGAAAAGAGTAGTGTGAACTAGTGAAAGTAAAATCCCCACAACAATTAAACAAGTTCACAACACAGTAGCTGCAGGAGAATATTAAATTTAAGAAAAAAGCAAAAAAATAATGTGGTCATTGCTTCTGTATTAGCTGTTCCTACAGAAAAAGTATTATTACTATTGCTTCAACAAGGCTCTGAATTGTTTAGTGTGCATGCAGAAACACTCAGTCCTTCAGTGAATCTTCACTGTGCTAATCCCATTGGAATGAAGCATTTATCACCTACCAAACAAGTGTAAAATATTTCCATCCAGAAGGATTATCACCACTGTCTTCCTCTCTGCTTTACTGGAGCAGGAGAGGAGAGGGAGGGTGGGCAGGCAGAGTGATTCATCAGCTACAAACAAAAATCCAATTACAAGAAAATTCCTAAATAATTTGGTCCAGTTGTCTTTATCATTCAGTTTTTTATGATGGATTTTTTTTTATTGCTATTTTAGGAGAACAATATTTACAAGCAACAAATCAGAACACATTATATTTCCTGAAAATCAAAACACATGAGAACCAGAGCCTAAGCTGAAACTACAGCCCTGACACTCTAAGTGTAAAAATGACACTTCAGGAAAACATTCCTTACTCCAAGAAATTGTGACCATCATGCATCCACGATGAAACCAATCACCATCCCCATTCCTTCTTAAACAATTCCATACATTATTTCTGTTACAAATGAACAGAACTGGTTTCATTACCTAATATTGGAATTTACTGTGGTTTGTCAGTAGTATGGCATTACTTGCCTGGTGATCTGTTCCTTTCCTGGCAAGTTTTAAGATTGTTTTTTCAGTGTTGAATTGATGATTTCAAACAACTAGTCACATGATAGATCTGCTTCATAAGTGGTAACAGGTAATTTAGAGGCATTTATCGTCAGGGCCACCTTGTCCTATCAGGTACTTTGCAAAATACAAAGACTGTGAGATTATTCTTCAATTCTACCTAGACTCTTAACTTTGGAAAGCCTGAAGTTCTTGATATACTCCAGAACTCCTGCCACCTTATTTTATTCATCATTTTTGCTTGACCAGTGCTGAATATTTTGCTGGAGAAAAGGTTAGCACAGATCTTGCTAGGATACATTGGCCAATTCTACCCTTGTGGAAATTCTCTCTTTGTTTTCTATTTTTGTGTCCTATCTGCTAATTGATTACCAAATGATATTTTAATTAAAAAAATAAGTTAAAAGGCAAATAAAAAGTATTTTACATGGGGAATATTACAGCAAAGTCTCTGGCTTTCTGTCTGATAACATTTGCACCACTGAAATGACATTACTCTCTAGGTGTTCTATCCTGTGGGAAACCCTCAGGCCTCCTGGAGGGGTAGCTGCAGGTGGAGGTCACACTGAGCTGAAAAATAATCAGATTTCTGATAGATTTCCCTTTATTGATGGCTCTGATAAATTATCTAATGCTTAAGCATCTGTGATTGCTAAAAATCTCATCATATTTTTGTAGAGAGGCATTGGCCTCTGTAGCAAGGTAGATGACCAGAAACATTTAATCATATTCTGCATAGGTAAATTATTTTTCTGATTATATCCCTCTTCTTCTCTAAACCAAAAATTATTGTTCATACCTCTGCCTTCAGATACTGCTATGGTTCAGCTGCAAAGTATGTGATTTCTGTAATCTGTTGTTTACAATACTTCAAAATACAAAGTTATGCCTAAGCATAAATCAGACTTTCTTTTTCCCTTCTGAGATTCTTGTTAAAAATGTCAGCTGTACTTCATTTCATGCCATAGGAAGGACTACTAAACTTCCTTTTCTCAAAGTGACTTTCCACAGTATTTATCAAGGAAAATCACTTTTTCCATAGGAAAATGTGACACCTTAAAAAATTACAAGCAGAAACTTTCAGTGAATCAAAATTAATTTAAATTGATTGCTGTTGATCTTCATGATTTAAGGCAGATTATTTCTTTTAGGAACTTAGAATACTGTACAAATGTTTAGCTTGCATAATCCCTAAAGTAAATATAATTTAATAACTTTAAGCAGTTGTCAATGAAATTGTAAAAGAAGCTTGTTCAGTTTATCATCCTCTTTTTTCCCATTTCCTCTGTGCCACAGAAAAATAAATGAAACATAGATATAAGGATTCATTTAACCTAGAAGACTGCATCATGAACCACTTTTTATCTTTAGTTAAGTGGGTAAGTATACTGTTTCCAGAAAAATATTGTTCATATCACTTCTATAACATAAAATGCAAATGTAACAAGGAAAAAAAAGGTGCAGTTAAAGATGAATGTACTTAATACAAAATAGACTGAAATGTTGGTCTGTTCTCCAAGTCTGTTTTCCAGATCTGATCACCCAAAACTTTTGCCCAGGCAAAAGTTTCCCAGGCAAAAAGATTAAAGACCATTACGAGGACCCTGCCAGATTTTTACTATCTCTATTGCTTCATTAACTGTCATTCTTGTAAACCCAATATGCCAAATAGACTCATGTAATCCAATCATAATATTCAAATCAGTAAAAACAAAAAATATTTTGTATCAAACTCCAAACTCTCAGCCATTCCGTAAACAGCTTCTAAAAAAAAAATTTTTCCCCATAAAGTTCAATAAATAAGTTGAATATACAAGTATGATAAAGCCATCACAAACATTAGCATAAGAAATATTAATTATACTGTTGACTAGTTGTCTTATTAGCAGTAGGCTGGAGATGTACTGAGAAAGGGAAAAATTCATGCATGAGAAAACTTAGAGGGACCAGTTTCTATGATCAAGGCTTCAAGTAATTCCACTTTTATGAACAGGACTAGACATGGTGAACCAGCAGAGTGGGGTGTCTCCACTAATACTGTGAGGCACTTGAGGAATACTGATTTAACCTCACTATGGCGGTGTCCTTTTCATGCAGGCAGCTGCAAGCACCTTTGTTTTACAGTAGCAAGAACTGACAGGAAAAGCTGAGGTAAAAGCTGTGATTTGAGTCAGAGCTGAAAGGTAGAATTAAATCTCCCAAGGTTCAGTAAAGTGATTTGAACTACAAAGTCATGTTCCTGTTCCACAGTTAAATAACTGGCTTATTCGATGAGCAGATGATATTTAATGGGCAAATAAATGTTTGCTTCTTCATGTACATATTCAGATCCCTTAAGATTTGCAGAACTTTTATATTACAGTTGCACTGAAATATGAAAGCAAAAAACCAAAACAGAACTCATACTATTAGTCATATGTCTATCTGTGTTTTGTGATGATGAGTACATCTTTTTCACTAAATCTAAATTAACATCATTTTGGTGAGGATGGAAATTATCTATGCATGCCTTCCATGGTGTCAGTTTAGGCACGGAATGCTTTCATGATGCATGCTCCATAACATGATTTCCATATCAATGAAATGAAAATCTTCTCTTTATATTATGAAATTGTTTGTGATGTGCAGAATTCTTAAGACATCATTGTGCTTTAGGGGTGAAGCTTGACACTTTGAGAAGCCCTTGAAGAGTCTGTGTTAGCTCCTGGTGTCATTGTAGTAAATGGAATAAAAAACACCCCGTGTATTGACTTCAATAGTGACATGATTTCACCTGAAGCTTCTGACTAAAAAAAAGGAAAAAAAAAGCAGAACAAATTAAAAAAAAAAAAAAAAGCTGATGAAGCATCTGCAGAGTATCAGAAAGACAGCCATTGTTTCCACAGTTTTAGAAAAGTGAATTAGTAATTGATCCTGAGGTTCTGTAACAAAATTTTTAATCCATCAATCCCTCTGCACCTATGAAATAGTAAAATAAATATGAGTTTTCAAGAGCAAATATTCCTAAAATCACTGTCCTCCTGTGACTGGTGATTTGGCTGTGGTGGTTTTGGAGAGGCAGAACAGTAGATAGGACCTGATTTATTCCAGTTTATGATACTGGGCTGTGTGATGTCCCGTATATACAAAGTACACAGTGCATGTAAATCACCAGAATAACTTCCATGGCTGGTTTAAAAACGGTTCACAAAAAAAGAATTCATCAGGTGTTCAGCTGAGAAAAAGTTTGAAGAGGAAGGTTGGTGTCCACTCCCCATTCAATTGAATTAATATTTTCAGTAATGAATTGGATGATAGAATTTAACCCTGTTTATATTGCACAGAAAAAGGATAGCAAATGCTGCAGAGGGCAGATCCCAGCAAATTGAAGAACAACAAGGTGAATTAAATAAAGAAAAGAGCAAAGTGCTTCCTGTAGGCAGGAGAAATCAGACAGAATGAGAGCAAGTAACATTTGGCAAGGTAGTAAAATACGGCAGAGAACTGCAGGAGATTGTAAGAGTGACTCAGAAATGAAAACCAACATTAGCATTGGGAAAAATAAAAAAAATCTCATTCAGTAACACTTAATGGCAGTTGTATAATAAAATATTAAAGGTCCTGTAGGTCACCTTTACTTGGTGCTGGTGAAGTCTTAACCGAAATAGCTTTTTTTTTGTTTTTTAGATATTCCATACTAGAAAGACTGCAGAGTATATGGGAAGAATACAGAGGACCACAATAAGAATAAAATACATAGAAAATATGAGCAATAAGAAAACATGAAAAAAAAAAATCCACCTTGTCAACAGAATAAAAATGAAGAATCAACATAATAAATATATTTTAACATGTAGATGGTATAATAAAGGGGATGTTTGTCCTGCTTATTAAGAAAAAGTCCAAGACAGTAAAACCATTTTGGTTGGATACTAGGAAGGATTGCATGCATGTAAAATGGGTTACTTAGTAATGATACACAATTAATTTATTAGTTTATAAGAAATCACTTAGCTAACCAAGTATTAAAGAAAGTCCAAATATCATTACAAATTTCTATGTCCAAGAAATATTACAAATATTATAACCAGATATCTTCCATCTTCATGTTTCTGTAATTCTATTTTGGGCAATTTAACATCACCTTAATAGAGGAGAAAAAGAGACAGGACATTTTGAGCTCATAGGTTTTTTTTCAACACTTATCAATAACACATGAATATGCAACTTGGTTTTCTGTTTTTTTTGTTTGTTTGTTTGCTTGTTTCTTTTTTATTCTAATGATAAAGTAAATAATCCCAAAGGAGTTTATACTTAACATACTTTCCATGTATAAAATACAGGCGTTCTACATTCCTTCAGTTTGATATTTAATTCTAAAAAAGTAAAATAAAATATTTATTCACTCAAAGACTTACATAGTCAAAACTTTGCCTCTTTCTCCTTTTTACCTCATCTAACATATACCATGTAACCCATCACAAAGGAAAGACTACAGAAAAGAAACAGCTTTTAATAAAAATTTAGTCTTAAATTTTTCGGTATGCCAAATATATGTCCCTTCCTCAGTACTAGGAATCTTCATATCAGATCTTTTGCTTTGAATTTTTCATGCAGTCATTCCATTTTTCTTGTTGTAAGTGTCTACCAGTCAATACAGAGCTGCAAATTCTTGACATTGCTCTTTGCTTTGAAGCATGTGCATTACTTCATTTGCCTTTTTAAGGATTTCAGGTTTTGAAATTCAGCTATTCCATGTTCTGAACTGAAAGCTTATTATTCGTATGCATGTCAGTATGATGTTTTTTATTAGGTTTCCAAGACCGACTCACATTGTTTCATGGATATAGTAGGCAGGTTTTTAATTTATTTCATGTGCAGCATCACTGCCTTACTCTGAAACAAAATTATAATCAATGATGGAGGAGAATAAAGTAAGCTATGCAACTCCAATTGAAAACAAGAAGCAGTTTTTCAATATGTCTGTAAATGAAAACTCCACCATTGCCATTCTTCCTCCTTTTCTCGAAGGCGAATAAATAAATGCAGGATTTTTAAGAAAGGATAAGTATTTTTTTGCTAGGACTCAAGCCTAATTTTCAGAAATTACTAATAGACTGAACACTTAAATTCCTATTTAAATGCAATTTAGGCTCCATGCCACCAGATTTTTAAATATATTAGGAGCTCAGTGTTAAAGGAAGGTATCCTGTTAGTGCCTAAGTACCATGAATTCAGTGGGTGATAAGCACTTAGGGTTGGATTCAGCACATTTAAGTTCAGGTGCCTAGAAGTCAGGTATCTCCTCTGAGCTATGTTGGCACTCTAGGCAGAGAAGCATGGATCTCCAAAGAATATTGCAGCCCGGCACCACCTGCATCAGGCAGGTGTCCAGGAAAACAGGGGCAATGTTAAAAGAAGGAGTAAGAGAGACTAAAGAATTACACATGGGAAAGGGGCATGTCCTACGGGTATGGGAGGATAGCAGCACACCAGGACCACACTATGTCCTGCTTAGAAGAGAGATTGAGTATTTAAAAGTAATTTTTAGATTTAGGATTATTAAAGATCTAAGTTATAGGTGAAAAAATACTCTACTTATTACCAATTTGCCTCAAGTCCTCCTAGTATTTTGTACTGCCTCTATGAGATGGTACCTGACACTTAACAAGTCTGAAAGCATGATTCTTTATGAAAGGAAATGAAGGAGTACTGTCTTATACACAGAGATATCAGCATAAAAAAATATATTATTTTTATAAATTATTTTTAAGAGAGACATTACTGTGCTAGTGAAGAAAATGAAAATATTGCCTAAAGCTAAACAGAATGTGTACAGGAATCAAAGGAATTTCCCATGTAAGCTTTTTCAATAAACTTTAGTCTTCAGTGACTTTTCATATAGCAGCAACTCTTCTCTTCAGAATCTCTCATTAACGCTACATGCTGTGACACAGACAAACATCCTTTAATGGCAAGTTAAAGAACGAGTGCTACACTTGTCTTCACTTTGAGACCAGAATGAGAATAAATGCTATTATCTCCTGGAGATGTTTTGCCAGAAATTTAACATCAAAATTAAGTCTCTAGTCTGCTACAAGCTCTTCTTTCACTATGCAGACAGAGACATGTCTTGAAGTAATCCCTATTACTTTAGATTTTTACTTTACACTGTTTCTAAGCGTGAAAACCCAAGAGTCTGGCAATTATCATTATATTCTCATTCCTGTAGCAGGTTGTATATGCTAATGAAGAGAAAAAAACATAATTATTTAGTATCATAGTCTGTTGTTACTGAGCTCTCCTGTAGCTTCTTCTTCCAAACAGCTGTCTGAACTCATGACTTTTTCCTTTATTAAAAATTAAAACCACAGAATTCAGGAAGGCAAACACAACAGCCAGAGGTTGTAGTTTTAGGAAATATCTCATGCTTTTAACCCCGTCATGGTCTGTTAACTACGAAAAATGCACCACTAGAAACTCCAAAGATTTCTAATTCTGTGCAAATTATGCTGCATTGTATATCCTTGTGCTGAGTTGGATGTAGTTTTGTGATTTAAATACTTTACAGGAAGTGGAAAACACTGATCTAATATACATATATATATATGTATGTATGTGTGTATGTATGTACAAGTCTGTTTCTGAATAAAAACAAGTGGTTAGTTCTGTAGGCTTAGGGAGAAGATTTTTCACTGGAGAAACCTCTTTCAGTATTGCTCTTGGCAGTGTTTCTTACACGGCCATTTGAACACCTAGGATTACATACAAGTGGGTAGATGATAATCACAGATAAGCTTTGCACAACCCTCAGCATCAATTTTTACATAATTCTTATGTGCATACTTGTGCAAGTAGTTTTTATACTGTGTATTACTTAGATTACACCAGCAATATATTTTACAAGGTTTTGTTACAATTTCTATTATGATGTCATACACAGTATGACATAAACTTCATCTTGGCATTCCAATGAGGGAAAAAAGATGTCTTTAAGTCAAACTTCAAGGTAAATGTGTTCCAACTGCTTAACTTCTCCACCTAATGCAAATCAATCTCCATCACTGCAGCTGCAGGACAAATGTCTTGTACTTGTCATTTAAGAGCATTTGTGGAACACATTGAATCTAGTGCACCTGGTTCCAATGGGCAAGAGCAAAAACAGTTAGTGTGTTCTGTAAACGGTGATTAAAGAGAAATACCTAAATGGACATGCCCTCAAATACCACGTTTCCCTGTGCTCTCAAAAAAACCCCACCTCTGGCCAGTTTAGCCAAATCAAGATAGAATACCTTTGGACGTGCTAAGTGTCAGAGGAATGTGCTAGAGGTGACCAAAGCCAAGATTAAAAAAGTGTTCAGTTTTAATAAGCTGACAGAGGAAAATAAATGAGTCACATGTATAAATTTGCCAAGAAAAGAGGGAAAGAGAGGAATTGCTTTGTACCTCTGATTGGAAGTCACTGAAGGACCCCTTCTATGAGGCTGCCCTATGAAAGGAGAACCCTTCACTTTTAAGATGTGATCAAAAGCTTGATGAATCTAACCTCTTTTATTTTTTTCATTTGAGTAGTGGGGTATATCTCAAATTATCCATAGAGGAGGTTCTTCAGATATTTTTTAAGGCTCTGATCTTATTCTCCCTCTGCATTGCAAACAGCAGTTTTTCTATAAAAGGATTCATTGGCAGTTTAAAGATACCAGTGAGATACTTAGACACAGCACATTACTGATCACCTCATTATTGTGAATTACCCACCTGTTGTAGGTGGGGTGGAAGAAAAATAGCCTGAGTTACACTGTGGCCTGCTGAAGAACAAGCTCTTAGTATGAAACCCACAATAAACCACACTTTAGTTCAATTCATAAGGTTACTCAATCAATCAAAATCCTACCCTCAAAACAGGGAATCCAATTTCTAAACAAACAGGTATTTGTGGTAGTCTGATAAGTGGGATGTGGTACCATACTACAGCACTCCTGAACAGATAGGATGCCCCTTAAAATTACTATCATTGAAGTAGCAGCAGCAAGTTTTGAAAACAACACTAGAGTAAATATTCTCTGGGGATAAATTCACTAAGGTAATCATTTAGTTTAATGGATTATTAGAAAAGGGCATCAAATATTTTTCACAGCTAATTCCTCATTCTGAGCATACAGAATCAACAAAATAAAACCAGCTGTGGATGTACTGTCAACTGCAGTGTGACAGCACTGAAGTGAATGAGAGAGAATATTGTTTCTGTTTATTATGGACAATTGCTAAAAACTCATAATCTAATCCTACACTGTTATTGAAGCTGACATTAGTTAATTCACTTATCCATATACCACAGACCACTGCCTTTCAGTACCAGTTTTGGAAAAATCCTTTTCATGGGAATGAGAAAGGAAGAAAACTACATGAAAAAGATTACTAATATTTAAAATGATTCTACAGTTTTGAGGTAGCAATTTTACAGGATGAAAAATTAATTTCTGTTTTGTTTTGAATAGTTACATTCCAACATGCTTTTTGAAATACCTGTTTAAATGTTCAAGGAAATTTATATAGTGAGTACAAATGCTCTCACAGGGCAGAAAGCATAGTCACTCTGTGACTAGGGTAGACATTCTCTTTGAAATATTTGTGACAGTTTAAACACATTACTGTCTCCTTAGCTTTCTATTAGTGCCTTTTGTAGGAGCTATTCACATGCTTCAGTGCAAAGTTGTGTCCGTGTAAGCACGAATTTTATGTGGCTGCTCAAAGTGCCTTAAGACACACCTGTGTTTTCAGCCCAGAGAGAGATCATGAGTGCTCAAGTGGCAGGACCATAGGAGTGGGGGCCTCCAGCAAAAGGGAAACTGCAAACATGGAGTGTTATAAGATGATGAATCCCTGTAAGAGGTGATTAGTCACCATAGCCATTTTCAGTGCATGGCCTGTGAGCCCGTTGCTACCACTGCAGTGGTGAGAAAAAAGTATGGGGTTTCTATATGAAACAGGATCAAAAAAGGAGAGCACTTCACGGCTCACATTGCTTTCCTAGGTTCAATAAATGCTCATCCATATGTAAAAAGATGCTGAAGGCAATATAGAATTTCTCTTTCTTACTGGATTAACACTGGCATAATTTTTAGTGACATAAGGATCAGAATGGCTTCCTTCAGAAATTCCAAATAACACAGAGCTCCCCAGAAAATGCATGGGTTTAGGGCTGTCTTGAAATTTTTGGTAGACCCCTGGTTCACAAGATGGAGTTTATTTGATAGATTCTAATTAGAAGGTTAATTATATTTATAGGAAGAGTAGATGTGGGGAAAGTATATTCTAGCCATTGCATCCATATTTAGAACAAAAAATCACTAGGGACTGTGTTAAAGTATTGCATTTGTACCCCAAAAGAATAAATAATGAAACACAAGGCTGACACCGTGAGACAGTGAAAATCAAAACAAAGCATATTTTTGTATGTTTTTATACTTACACAAAAGATGAGTGGTTTCTCTGGCAGACCCCCCTACTTTCAACTATTGTAAATCCCCTTCAGCCCTTGTCCAAAGCTGACTCATATAGCCATAGCAAAGGTACTGTGTATGAGAGGCATAGACCACCCCCAGACGATCTGTCATAGCAAACATGCTTTCTGTAGCTGTGATCTTCTGAGCATCTGCCTGACTAGAAATAAATTCAGCTTCTGATCTTTCATTTTAAGCAAAATCTACAGTTTTTCCCCCAGTGCCTTAAACAACCAGTGAAATGTTAGCAATGGTGCACTAAAACATACAGAAATGTTTTCCTCACCAAAGTGGACCATAAAATGTTGTAAGAGCAGGGCTTTGTGTCACTCAACTATCAATCCTCACAGAGATGAGAAACATGGAGAAAATAGGACAAGAAAGTTGTGAAAATCCAGACTTCAGGAAGAACTCCAAACATATAACATTGTTTTGGATTCTCACAGCAGTCTACTATTTTTTGGTTTCCACCTCCCATTCTCACAGAATTACAAAGTAAGAGTATGTACTGTTTACAATAAAGTTTATTTATATTACGTGTGTCTAGGGCTCATAGTATAATGGCACCCTGATATCAAAATGGGGCCACTAGATGGTACTGCAATATAATTAATAAATATCCAAAAGCAATCTCATAAATATATATTTGGATATTTTTCTGCAATATCTTGGCTGTAACGTTTGAAAGACTTGCAGAAATATCCATGGCACTGCCTTTAGATATATAGGAAAGCCTCCATGTAACTATAATATATGCAGCTTTAAGGTACATGCTAAAATGCATGCTTACCAATCTTAACAGTATAACTGAGGTACTCAATATATATGTAAACACACACATAAGTAAATCATCATATGGAATAATCATCTAACCAATCACTACACTTATTTTCATGTGTTCCTGTACTCAGTGCAAAGCTATTAAATTGTGGGAAAAGTGAGCATATATAAATCAACAGGAAGACCTATGTTTATTCATAAACTCAATATAAAATATGTCCCAGGATTTTAAAAGATAAAATTCTTCCTATTAGCAAAATATATACAATCATATTTCATATTTTTCTATACTTTGAATGATTTCCTATCACAATTTACTTCACCATTAAAAAGATGAAAAATTCCACTTTTATCTAAATGTATTCCACCATATGCTATGTCTACAGTATTAAACAGATTACATTTTATAATCAGTTATCTTCCAGCTGGTAAAGATCTTGAGGTTTAAAAATTGCTGCAGAACTAAATTTTCTGAAACCATAAGCATGCTTAATAGTATCTACCCATGAAACTACCCCCTGAATAACCTAACACTGCTGGTTGCCAGCACTATTTTCAATTTTCATCTGTTAGATATATGATCAAGCATGTCAAATGTGCCCTAAGTAATAGAAGTGAAAAAATAAAGTCATTTACTTAAAACATTCTGATAGCTATTTATCTGAAAACCCTGGTCAGATTTTCTGCTCAAAGGCATTTACCTACAAAGTTAACCAGATGCTTTGAGTAGAAAACTAATTTAATTTCTCTGTTATCTTAACAGGACATCTGTTAAAACAACATCCAAGGAAGGTAATATTAACAAAATTAACCATCCTGCAGGTTGTTTTATTAGAGTAGGTATGACATTGATATTTAACTGCTAATGACCACTGCTTTACAAAAATAATTAGTAAATGTGGAATCAAAGCAGTTTGACGATTATACTAATGGACATAAAGCAATGTAGAACAAATGCATAACTGGTGTAAGTTCAAACTTTTTGTCAAGTTCATTGCTTTGTTACAACTGAGTTATGCTGAGATGAATTACCCATTTCTTTTGTTTCATTCTTTCCCCAGCTTCACTTATGTATCAAGCCCCCCCTTTAAAATCAGAGCATATTAGATGCATAAAGTGTTCAGCCCTCACAGACAGCATGTTTTTTTAAGCAGCTTGAGTGACAAACTATGCAAATCATATCCTGAAGTAATTTGCATTATTGCAGCTAATTTGCATAGGGATATAAACTGGATTTCTGAGCAACTAGGTATCAATCTAAGCAGTGGTATGTGAAAGTCAGACACATAGGTGGATATGTGCTTGTGAAGGTTGGGATATTCAAGTGGAAAAATACTATTTACTACAAGGTGCGTATTTCTGTCTGGTCCTTTTAATTTTGCACAATGAGATGGTAGGAACAAGACAATAAGATGGAGGGAAAAATAGGCTCCGTATTTCCTCCCACTCTTTCAATTTATTTCCACCAGCAATGCAGGACTGGTGCTAAGCTGTTTACAGGAGATGCTATGACCATTGCTGCCTCTTCCTCTTCTCATTAGAGTCACCCAATAGAAAAGAGAAAGAATGGGCTGCCCTACAGCCACTAAAAGTCAGCTGTATCTGGCTAATCCTGAGCTAACATTTCAGATCAACAAGGGAAAGGAGGATTTATCAGTGATGAAAAGTTGCTAAATGCATTAGCATCATTTGTAGGTGGATTTGCAAAAGATCTCAAGGAGGAAATGAGCAGTTTGGATCAGCTGCTCTCCCATAGTGCAGGTTGGTGGCTGGGCCTGGCTGGAGACAGGAGAACTGATGGTTGTGTCCCAAAGCCCCTTCTGGCTTTACTTTACTATGAACCATGACCATGAGTATGTAAACACTGACTTTAAACAGAGTGCACATTGGCAGCTGGACATGATTTCTTATATTTGTCTTTAGTCCTTTGATTTCATGATATGGAAAACAGACTAGCTTGCAGTTCAGCTACAGAGTGGGCAGTACTTGCAGATAACAACACAGCAGCAAAAATCCCTAAATCTTCATTCCTCCAGCTTTGCAGAGCTGACTCTCTCCCCAAGGGTATTCCCCAACAATGCCATTACATTGTCTTCCTAGTGCTCCCTAGCAGTTACCCAGGAGCCTTCACCAACTTTTGGTTAAACTTCCTGGTTTGCTTACCTCAGCTGGAATAGGGAAGAGTTACATATTTGCAGCATTTTACTGGACTGCAGGGTTTCTACACAAGATTTTCAGTAGTGTTATACACAATATAAGGAAACTTGAATATCAGTTGCATTGTCTTTGAACTAAAGGACTCAAATTCTTTTTGAATGTGTTACTACTTTTTCTAAACACAGACAACCGACATCTTTCCATGTTTTATATAAGGTACTATATAGCTTTGCATATATATGAATACCCTTCATTTTTCTTCCATAGTAAAGCAAAAGTGTGAAAAGTGAACTGATTATTTATTACAAGATAATTAGCTTTTTTCTTGTGAGGTGCAACAAACTATCTGTGGTTGGAAATAGGAAGTAAACTACAGAAAGAACAAATAGAAAGCTGAAGTAATTGGCTTCACTTAGGCCTAAAGGAAATGTTAGAAAAGGTGGAGCATGACTCTTCTCAGAGGCACACAGTGAAAGAACAAGAGGCAATGTCACAGATTGCAGGAATCGAAATTTCAGCTGCATAGCAGGAGAAAATTTTTCGCAATGAGAATGGTTAAGAAATGAAGAAGTCGTGAAACTTCCATCCTTGAACACTTCTAACACCCAGCTAAAACTCTGGGAAACATGATAGAACTTTTAAGTTGGTGCTGCTCTGAGAAGGAGGCTGGATTAAGTGACCTTGAGAGGGCTCTTCCAGCAAGAATAAGTCTGTGATTTTGTTAAGTCTAAGTTATCTTATATTTCCAGTTATTTGTGGTGGGGAGGAGAGAACGTCTTCAGAAATCTTTACTTTCCCTTAAAACTTCTGGCAGAAAACAACCTGATTACATATTTTCCTTTAGTTTACATTTTAATAACTACAGCAAATTCAGTTCTTTGTATTATATTTAACAATTTCAATTTTAAATATGTGCATTTTTAAAATCTTATTCTTTCATGTTCCCCCTGTTGCAGTACAGTGCAATATAGGAAAGGAAGCAACATGATTTGAATGCAAAAAAAAGTTTTGGGTTTTTTTTGTTTGTTATTTTGTTTGTTTGTGTGGTGGGTTTTTTTTTTGTTTGTTTGTTTGTTGGTTTTTTTTTTGTTGTTTTAATTAAGAACAGTTGCTCTGACCTGCAGAATGAGTAATGAGGAACCACAGTTTGACTGCACCTAGTGATCTATGTTCACAATATCACTTCTGTGCTTAGAGATCATAGGTGCCAGAGTTCAGTACCTAACCTTTCATATTCTTATTCTACATGTTTTCAGATCAGAATTGAAGTACAGGATTTACATTTATATTTGCTATTAAGCTTTTCTCTGGCTGCTTACTGCAGCCAGAAAAAGCTTAATAACAAATATATGGAGTAAAATCCAGTATGGCAGCTTCATTCAACTGCCAAAACTTCATCTCTGAAACAGGCTATGTGGTACAGAGATTAAAGAAAAATATACACTTGTGACTTCATAATTAAAAGGTATGTAAAAGTCAATGTACAAGAGAGCTAAATCACTCTTAGTCAAGTAAACTTAATTCTGGCATTTCTTGATGCTGGAGCGTTTGACTTTCAAACACCTAATTTTTGTGTCAAAAATAAATAAATATAACTTAATGATTTAGTATAGTAAATGTAAATTTTGTATATTATTAGGTTTAAATAAAGAAGATGTCAAAAATGCCACAAAAATAGAAACTAAGCCAATTTTGACAGTTATAATGAGATTTTCAGAAGCATAATCTTGGTCATATTCACATAGTACACTTGGGACTACAGTAAAGTGATTCCAGAGCTCAGCCAGGTGATTCCAGTTCAGCCAGTGAGAGGAAAACTCTTGGATCTGGTCACACAAATAGAATTGGATGCAACAAGAACCAGAAGTATTGACTCAAAGATGGGACCCTGTGCAGCAAGGGCTGCTTTGGACCCTGAGGCCCAGCTGGTGCCCCTTGTTCAGCACCCCAAACCCAGCCTCTGCCTTGAGTTCCAGCAACTGACTGTGACAGCATCTCCACTCCCATGATCGCCATGGGACCAGTGCAACTTCAATAAAAGGTTTCTTTCAGCAAAAAATGTTTATTCATTTCAAAACCAAAAAATGGGAGGATGATAGTTCTCATTCTGCTTATTTTCTGCTTGTGGTATTGTTAGGCATCATTAGGGCAAGCTTTCAAATGCCTTGAATCAAGAGTGCTATTCTTAATCACATGAGTATTTTCTGTTCTTGTTCTGAGATAGCTGAATCTGTCTCCTTGTGTACTTTCCTGGCTTTAAAAAAATCACAGGAATATTACATTTTCTCAGAAATGCTTTATATTATGTTTTCCTTTTTTTTTCTTTGTTTCACTACTGTACTTCAGATGTGCCTCATTCAAGATAAGAGGTTATGCTTTTCATGTGCTACATTTGCTTAGCCACACATCAAAATAAATATTACCAGTCCTGACACCTTAAAGTCCTCTTTATAGAGTATGGCAGTCACCAGCAAGCAAAACATCACACAGACTAATTAAATATTTTTGAAGAATAATATTGAAAAGTAAGTCTGAGAAGTGGGTTTTCTAAGCATTTATTCACAGATCCACATACAAATCAAGGTTAAGAACAAGTGATTGTACTTCTTTGTTACAAAGCTTTCTTACAAAGCCATAAATACTCCATCTTGCTGTGATAGAGTTTCAGCAAACATAACTGTACCTCAAGGACAGAAAATATTTGATGTGACACCATTTTTCACAATATATCTATGATTGTAATGGTGTATAATGCAAACAGATTTACACAGATGTCCACAAATAGCCCTTGAATCTCCTCAATCTCTTTAGAGATTAATATCTCATTGTTCTAAAAATTTCTGAGTTTTTACAGGCCTGTTTCAGTATAATAAGGAGAAGCTGTAAAAATGTCATGACCTCCACCCCCACAAGTAAAATAAGTATATTAACAATTGAAATATGTCCTCTTCACTGTCTCAGCAGGTGATGATGGAAAAATTGTTCCACACGTAAAATAAAAGCTTTCTCAAAACTTTGGGGAAAAAAAATCAGCCTTATTTTTATTTTATTTGGTAGCAAGCTATAAATAATACATATAAAAATAAACTATACCCATCTGAACTATTATTAAGCTGTAATTTTAACCTATCAATTCTTAAAGCCATGCTGCACAGGAGCCTCTCTCATGGTTTACAACCTCAGAGGCATCCCTCTGGTACTTGCCTAAAGGTTGTTTTTTATTCTCTATTTAGAACTAGTTCAGACCCAGAGCTTTTCTCAAGGTTCTACATGCCATTCCAAACAAAGAAAATATCTAGGTTTATCACCACAGATTTAAAATTGCTGTTATTCCCAGATAAAAATATAAATAAGAGAGAAGATTCAGTGCAAGATTTATGAATATGCCTGAGAAACATTACACTTGAAATGATCTATTCTCTAAGATACCTACATCTCTACGTCTGTAAAATAGCCAAAGCCTCTGAAGGGTCTAGAATGGGGGGGTACATTATATCAACATGAACAGTTGGGTGTCTTTCCATTAGATGTATATTTCCAAGTGCTAGATCTTCTAGAATATTTCCCATGTGGGGAGGTCTTGACATACCATTTGAGTTGAAAAGGAGAAGAGAATGATGCCCCACAAGTGAATTAGATCTTTTGTAGGTAATGAGTTGCTCTCTACCATGTTTTACAATCCATTTTTCTCAGAATTTTTCCTTTTCTCCCTCTCTTCACCAACTCTGGTGCTCTGAAAGCCAATTGAAGTGGAAAGAATATACTCTACTGGGTATTTCAAGGCAGATCGTATCACTGGAACAAATAATATCTCTAGAGACTAAATAAAAGATTAAACTGCATTCAAATATAGACCTGAACCCTACAGTTGTTTGGGAAACATTCCAGATGATGAATTCTAGACTTCAGAAAAAAATAATTTCATGGCTTAGATACTGTTTGTGGCCCATTTTTATTCCAACTAGCACTTAGTAGTGTTCTTACGCTGTTTTTATACCCAGTGCTCAAACAGCTACTTCTCCTTTCTCCATTTTTTCCCACCCCCATTCACTTCCCAGGGCAAGATAAGCAACCCAACATTTACAAATTTGGGAATGCAGGTGGCTGAAACAAGCAGGTAGCAAGAGAGTGGACTGGGTTGAGTATAACTGTACAACACGTTTCAGATTTGTTATATATGTTAGTTATCCTAGCAACAAAGAAAGAATATTGACCAAATAAAAGATTATACATGCAAGTTCTTTTTGTTTGCTATGTTTTTGCCAAGCTTTTAATGAGATTGGGCCTGCCTGAAAGTATAAAACCAGAAAAGTGTAACGTTTTACCTGCAGAAAATTACTTTACACCCTCAGGAAATGAAATTCTGATCCTTTTGAAGTCAGCATCTTTTGAACAAAAAGAATACATGGGGATGAAATACCTTGTCTCTAGTAGTTTGTACTTTGGGGGTGATTTGAAAGAAACAACAGGCAAGGAAGTATCTCTGCCTCATTTATCCTTCCAATAATTGTGTTTAACCTTCTGCATAATAAGGTATCAGTAACTCACAAAGGATCAGAGGATTACATCTGTAATTTTAAGTTGGGCTAAGCTCCCTATAATCAGGAACAAAAATTAAAATCTGAGACAAGAAGAGAATGTGATGTAGTTGACACAAGGGATTCTCCTTAATGGTCAGTTCATAGCACTGTGAGCATAATTCAGCAATATCTAGACTCAGCTGAAGCATATTGCCCTTAAAAAAAGTTGTTGCCACTGCTAATCTTTTATTCCACAAATTGCCAGTTTTCTGCGAACACCTTAGAAAGTGGGAGTTTGAGGTTTGAGGCCATTACCAATTGCCATTTATGTCTTATGACACTGCCAATAAAACTCTATAAATATGTCATTCTTATATTTTTTCTATGGACTTTTACTGCGTATAAGTGTTCAAGGAAAACAATTCTAGCAGAAGCACAAGCTTAAAAAACACTGATGAAGCCAAACGGCAACCTGTTCTGGCACCTCAGTTTACATCTTAATTTAATGAAAGACCCCTTCTTTTACAACTATTATACTATGTATACGACTCCTGAAAGGAATCCAGCTAAGTAACAGCAAGCTTAAAGGTACAATAAATATTTGTTTGCCCCTGAGATGGCAATATTTTGTATTCATGAAATCATTAATTAATGTCTCTTGCATAGGTGAAATTTGCATTGCAGGGCTACTGAGGGGAACAAAAAGAGGTGATTTTCTTTTAAAGAATATATACAATTATTGTTGTGGGCATCAGAATGCATATGCTCATTACTGTCTGGTTTAAGAGTTTCTAACATACTCAGAGTACTCCAAATTTCCATCATGCTAGAACATTCATTTAGGTAACACTAAAAGAATGAGTAAAAAAGAGCACAGCCTGGGGCATGTTAACAAAGAGTTGATGGCTTAAATGTATCCAGTGGTAAATTACCTTTGAAAGGTCTCCAGCCTCCAAATAGAAGCAGATAACAAACACGTTCCATGTAACCCAAAGGACCAGCCAGATAGCATACTGTAGGGAGGAAGAGAGAAACACAGAATTAACAATTCCCCTCCCAACTGAGTTAAACTTAGTTCATTAGCTCAATCCAAGACAAAACCAGATTATAAGTATGGTGCCTACGAATAAAAATGTTACACATAAGAGAGAATCACAAATAAATTCTTCCCTTTCCCTGACACAGTGTTGGGTGACCTAGTGAGCACTCAGTCACACCAGAAAACCTGCATCTCAGGAAACAGTTGATAAATATTACATTTTAATTTGAGACTAATATGTATCTCTTTCTTTTTGTTCTAATGGGTAATGCTACAATAGAGAGGCATGTAATATCAAAGTTATTATTAGTAATTATTATATTATTGTATTAATTATAAGTGCAGAACTGATTATTCAGACATAACTTACTAAATAACAGCCGAATTGAACTAGCACTAGATCTTTTCAACACTTCAGATTTAGTCTCAGGAAACCAAGCATATATATAACCTAAAGAAAATATGTCTGTCTGTCTATCTATCTATCTATCTATCTATCTATCTATCTATCTATCTATCTATTTTTTGCAGTATTTCTAGAAAATATGGGGGAATTTGTTCATGAACTCTGCCACAATTTATTTTGTGACCTTACAAAGCACGGTTCATAATTATTCAACACCTTCAAGAGGCAGACTTCATTTTAAATTGCCAGTTTCTTTGGGGTTTCTGAATATTATTTTAATTTTCTTTCATTTTGTCTTAGAGTGTACAGGAGAAGAGTTCATATTTAAGCAATATCTGTTCATTGGTAGTTGCCAAATGTCTTATTAATGTATCTGATTTGAGTAATGGAATACATTTTTTTCTCTCCTCTGTCCACTATTCTGCTTCTGTTTTGTATTCATAAGATCTTATGTGCTAGGACTGGAAAGTACATTTCCCTGCTGTAATGCTGGAGGAGCCTGTATAATAAAGTTTGACCTGCTGTTGCTACTCTTATGTAGCGTTTGTATTTAAGAACCTCACTTGACAAATTATTCCACCATCTAATAAACTTCAGGATCTTCAAATGTTTTTATGATGGCTGCTGTAGCCATCCTCTAGCTCGCAATTCAATTCTGCATGTTTTTTTATTTCATTCCACAAGGCCTTGCATACATGTGAGATATGACAGCGATACCACTCCCTACCTGCTATAGCTGAGAGCTGCTTTCTCCTTTTGTACCACCACCCCACTTCTCACAAGTGCTTACAGACTTACTCTTCATGTCTTGCATCCTTTTCTCCAAACCATACTGATTACATTTTGATAGCTCCTTTTCCAAATCAGGAAGCACTATTTTCTGTACACGTGTTCACATTCTGAATAAGCAGACTGTATTTTGGATTGTATACTATCCATTCCATACAAAAAAATACATGACAAGCTATTGTTTGTCATGAATGACAATTTCATTCAGTAACAACATATGCAGGATTCTTCTTGCATTTCTCTTGCAAGTGATGTTCTGCATTACACTGTCTATTATTCAACATGGCATTTTCAACCTAATCTAGATATTGTGAAAATAAAACAATTCTGCCATTTCCCAGGATCTAAAGTGAGACTATATTCAGTATGACCCAAATTTAGACCTGTTCTAATTTCTTATTTTTATAGATAACAAAATGATTTCCAGCCAGCCTAGCTATTAGTTGGACCATGTTCAGATTTTAAAAAGTTATGATAAAAATAGTTTTGATTTAATGGAAGCTAACACGGCTATAAATGCTTGAATTGCTTTATACAGAAATAATTTCAGGTAATTTAAAGAATACAGATTACATATACTTTATAAGTCAGCTCTTTTTGGTCACAGACGACAGATTTATTTAGGTCAGGAGAAGTCTCTGGAGGTCACCTGGTCCAATCTCTGCTCAAAGCACAGCTAGCATGGATCAAGTTTTGCAGAGATTTATCCAGTTGATGTCAGAATATCTCCAGAGATGGCCCAGCTAATCCACATCTACACTTTGAATGTGGGCTGCTAATAAAACTTTGGGAAATAGGAACTTAGTTCAGCTGGAGAACATTTTTTTAAACAAAACTTTGAGACATTAAACATAACAAGCATTTCATTTTTCTGTAGCTTTCTCACAATACACCCCTCTTCACACGTAACATGGAGCCTTATAACTAGAAAACAAGAGAAGAAAACATTAATTTAGATCCAATAATGTTAATATGGCTTTGTTAACCAACTTTGCAGCACTTTACCTTGTTGTTTTTTGCCAATTATTGTAATACTTTAATATATATTTTTATATATTCTCATGTACATAATAAACACACTCCTTCTGACACATGAAGATAACTGGACTTCTTAAAGTGAAAAATTTAAATACTACATTTAAATTGGTTTCTCAAAGATGTGAAATGTGCAATTTCTGTTGCCTTGAAAAATTTTTTATGCTCCAGAACAATTTTAAGCAAATTGAACAAAAGAAAGAAGATTCAAAGATACTATATCCACAAAAGTTTCAGGAAAATAGGGGTGCAAATGGGAATAGACACTATTAAGTCCTTATACGGAGAAAGACCTACAAGATCATAATTTATCGGTCAACGTGAAGGGGGAAAAAATGTGGGAGAGAGACACTGGAAATTAGGTTTCATTAGGTCAGCTGTTCATAGCACAGCATGTCCCTTTAGGTGTAAGCAGCAGCTGATTTAAAAGCTCAGCATGCACAGGAAATTCAACAGAAGACTCCAAAGAACTTTGGAACTGCTTGTGCCAGCAGAGAACCTTATTACATGAAGAAGCAAAACTTTTTCACTGCCAAGTTTATCACCAAAAAATTGACACATTTATCTGCCATTTAGATACACTCTCTTAACAACAATCTCTTGTTATTGGACTACAGATAAGGCTAAAATTGTCTTTTAAAAGTATGTTTTAAACTTTATCCTTTTGAAATGTTGTATTAAGTGCTTGTTGCCTGAATTCTGTGGATAAACACTGAGTTTAGTTGTCTTGAAATACAAGGATGTTTCTGCTTCCCATTGCTTCTTATTTCAGAAATTTCAGATGTAGCACATCTCTTATCTCTGCATCACATGCAGTCATAGATGCCTCTTATTTTCTATGTGCTTCAGCAAATTGTTGAAGAAATTCAGCACTGAAGGTCTGTGACAGTGAATAAATCCCTCTGACACTCTCTATTATATGTATCTAATTAGAAGCACATTTTGCAAGAGTTCTTCAAAGGGCTATAGCTGTATTTTTTTCTCATATGTGCGAGTTCCAAACAGCTGCATTATCTGACAGAAGCCACCAGCAGTCACATAACAGCAAAACAAGAACTTTGATGAATACACACTTGACCAAGCAGGAGATATTGAGAAGGCACACAGCAATGACAATGAAGCTTAATATTTTCATGGAGATCCACACTGGAAAGAGGTATAACCAGAAGGTTAAGGCTGAAGACTTGAATTGTAGACATGAATTTCTAATCCTCTGCAAAGAATTTTGAGAAGAATTAGGTACTTTATGATTTACTGATACAGTGTATAAATCATCACAAATTAATATAGTATGTATTTTTTTCTCGGGAATGGAAAACTGAGATATTAAAATATTTGTACCAGTACTGAGAACCTATACATTTCTCTTCACGCTTCTGTTGAAGTTGCCTAAGTCACAATATCTCCAATTTACTAACAGTGAAACTGGAGGTCAAAGAAATTAAATCACTTCACTTAATACCTAAGCCAAATGGAAAAATGGTCACAAGGGCACAAGAGCAAAGGTTCAGGTAGGCCACAGCTGCCTTTGATATAAACATAGTCACCAGATCTCACATCTAATACTCTTGTCACACTGCCTGAAGGAGAAATATGTCCCATATCTTTCAAGGATAAATAGTCAGGAACTCTGATAGCTATGAGTATTTTAAATTAAAGCATTATTATTATTTTTTTTCCACAGAACTTTACATAGCTTTTCTCTTGCATTGCTCCTAAATTATTTTTTGATATGTGAGTCAGTTACAAACACATTTGTCTGAGGGATACATGGGCCAAGACCAACATTGTGCAATTCAAAGCAATTTAATTGTTCTTCTGATTAATGACTTGCTATTAATTCTATTTTTAGAAATGCATACAATTTTAGTTTCAGATTCGTCCAAATCTGAAAATATTCCCCAGGATCCTTCTGTGCTACATTCAGGAAAAAGAAACTGAAGGAATTTCTAATATTATAAAGACTACATTTACCACAGTAATTAAATAAGTGATTATTTATGCTATCTGGACAACAGTTCTTGAGTTGTTCAAAGATCACCTTGAGCCCAGCATGTCTGGGAAGAGCATCTCTTTCCAGTAATGCAGTAAGAACTGTCCACAATATAATTATTTTTGTTTCTAAAGTTATTTTCCCTTAATTTCCTCAGTCTATGAAGATATATCACTTAGAAATACAATTTTCAAACCTATCTTTTCCCCATTAAATATGATAAAACAAAAACTGCAATTCTGAATACTTGGCAGCAATATACGATCTCTGCCTCTTGTCTCCATATGCCTGGAATGCATAGAATCACCTAGATTCCCCTGTGAGAAGTCCATCTGAAGCAGAAAGGACATCAGTCTACAAGGGGGCTTCACATGGCTGCTTAGTAGGCACCATCTCTGACTTCATCTGCTCTGTGCATTTTGCTGTTTCCTTCCTATTCCCATTTCCTGATGCTTTTCCTGCAGAGCTGATGAGGATATGGGCAGCACAACATGCTGGAGAGTCCAGTTCTAGAACCCAGCAGGAGCCACACATCAGTGGGAAGCTTCCAATGCAGAGCAGGATCAGAAACCACAGCCTGACTCCAAAGAGGACTCTCAAGTCAAATTCTCACCCAGCAGAGATTCAGTGGCTGAATGCATGAGAACCAGATGTTTTAAGCCAAACTGCTGCTCTCAGGAACCTAACACAGAGTGACCATGTTCTGCTTTTAATGGTTGAGATGAAAGTCTTCCCTGCCCAGCAGTTCCCTACAGGCCTCACTGGAAGAGAGCTCAGGGCCAACCAAACCAGTAATCTTGACAACAAATAATATTCCTGGCAGCAGAGGACTTTGTGTGACCAGTTCAACTTCAGTAAATGTCCATTGACTTTCCTGAACGTACTGGGAAGCTCTTGCAGAATGACATAATCCTCTGGGGTTTTTTTTCATTGTTTGTTGATTGTCACAGCATGCAGCTTGCACTAGTTTTGTTTGGCTAAATCTTCCTATCATTAAGACTTAGATATTTCTTTCTAGGTTTTATTTTTTTCATTTTTAATTGTGGCTATGGTACCAGAGTCTATCCTTGATCCTGTGAGCAGCTGCTTCTAAGCAAATATGAATTGATTCTGTAAGCATCCATTTTGAGTTGCTGTAGTTTTGTGTCAAATTCCAATGATGGTCTAGTTTTCTGCTTGTGTTTATCAAGGCATTTTTTACTCATTAGCATTGTGATTTCTTGACTCTTCAGGCTTTCATCAGTCACACATTTATGTATTTTTTTTCTGCTTTCCTTTGTTCCCTCAGATAAAAAAAAAAAACAACAAAAAACCCGTCTTATATTTTATTTCCTTGTCATTACACTTTAATAATTAGTGTCCTCTGCCAAGACTGACTGAAAGATGCTGAACTTTCAAGTGCATCAGAACTGATCACTACCAAACAGAACATTGCTTTTGGAATGTCTTTTTTCCTCTTGAGCAATCAGTGCTTGCAGATATAGAGCAAATGCTGCTTAAAATTTCTTTCCAGAGGCTTCCATATACCCCATGGCTATGTATAAACTTTGAAGCTCCTTGAACTCAGTTATAAGCCCTGATTTTATATTATTTATCAACTCTATTTCCCCCTTGATGTGCATGAGAAGGATTCATATGCATAAAAGGTAGGAGGAAAGTAGAGGCATGTTCTGGTCAGGTCATAAATGGATAAAGGCACAGCCCAGAGCCCAGTACATTGATATGATGTGCAGTCAGCCCTTAATCTACTCATAGCCAGGGAGTTCTAGCTTGAGTGGGACTCACTGGGCTTCTTCTTTCTTTTGGCTGCTTCTGTTTTGTTCCCTCTTCTTTGTGTCAGAATCATGCTGGGAACAGAAAGCACAGCAGAGATCTGCTTTTTGTTCTGAAGACATGGCTCCAACTCCTTTTGCATAAAATAAGTTGAATTTCTACAGAGTACATTACTGTCAGAGTAGTATCCATCTGCCCACATTTAGATGTCTGCAACGCAGATGTCCTCCTCTGAGCAGCATCTAGATTCCCACTACATTCAATTCAGAGGAAAGGCACTTTCAGGGCTCGGTTCATTTCCCAGTGTCTGACAGAGATCACTCGACCCTTGCTGTTTGAAAAGCCAAACTTCTCAAAGGCAAAATTCCCAGTGTCACAGAGCCCATTAAAAATCTTGTACTGGTGACATAAAGAATAAGATAGTAACACCGCACTGTGCAGATATATACTCCTTTTTTTCCCACATAAACAAAAAGACCAAAGTAATGTAAACATCACCAAGGTAAAATATCATAGATGGACTGCTGAAGACACATGTTCTGAGAACTACTGTTGCCTATATCCTACACTTCCTGATGGTCCATTCATGCTCAGGCTTGAAACATTGATTTGTTCATTTCCTGTTTTTTTGATTCACAGCTCTTTAGGCTTTAGTGTAAAAGACTGAGAAAAGTGGTTTTTTTTGTACTGCATCACTTTCATTTATTCTTCAGCTTCTAAATCAGTGTTCAACTAAACCACTGAATATATAACCCCCAACACTAAATGACAAATTTCCATTCCAAGAAACTACTAACAACTCTGGAGATACATCAGCCCATTCCTACAGCTTTCCTAAGGAAGATACATAACATTTTCTCAGTGTAGTCGCTCTATTCTTACAAATAATAATAACAATTTTTTTGAATATGATGCTATAAGGGTGAATGGCCCAAATGTAGAAGAACTTAGTTTACATTGTAGCACTATAGCACTTTTCAGTCAATCTACTGTGTTACAATAAGGGAGTTACAAATAGTCTGGACCCTCAAATGAAAGCATTCTGGAACTGAGGAGTTACTTTTAAAAAAAGTTTTCTTTAAAAAGGCAATATTTCTGCCATTCTTACTCCAAAAGGGGAGCAAATAAATTTTCTTCCTTTCATCACAAATCTTTTATTCTTGTCTTGGTTAGAGGATTTTTTGTTGTTGTTGTTGGTTTTGGTTTTGTTTTGTTTCTTTGTTTGTTTCTTTTTCTTGTTTTGGGGGGCGGTTTGGCAGGGATTTAGGTTTCTTCTGCATCAATATGTTACAATTCTTGAGCTTTTTAACAAAAGTCTATTTTATGTATAAAGAAAGTAAGGTAAGACAGAAATTTTAACAGGACATATTTATTTGATCTTTTGACATAGCAGTAGAAATTTAATTGGTTTGGCTTCACTCATCATTCAATTCCTGTATATCTTTTGATCACATCTTTGCTGTGAAACATTTATCAGCAGGAAGTAACTTCAAATATCTGAATACTCAGTGTACTGCAGCACAGCACATATCCAACCAGCTGCAGACACATGAATATACATACACACATTCACAGATGGACTGAAATTTTTCCTCTTATGCTATTTCCATACTTTTTCAGTATTCTTTCTTTTGTTTGCAGAAAAGATTATAAAGTCTGTCAAATTAGAAATTACTAATTAAATGCAAGTATCAGGAAAAGGATAGTTCTCATTTAGATAAAACTCAAAAGGCTTTCTTCGTAACAGAATTCTTGTTATATCTCTATACTTCAAGACATAACTTGAGCTGTTTACACAATAGTCAACCTTAAAATAGCACTGCTTTGAACCTTTTTTAACCTTTCTGCTTCAATTCCAACATTAATCTACCAGGATCTACCTCAAGAGCTACTAGCAGTAGAAATCAATGCTGTTCAAGATATAAAAACTTGAAATAATGGCTTTGAAATGACATTGTTTTTTGACCACTTCTAATCAGCTGTTAAATTGATATTAAAGTTGGCATAGAAAAAGAAAAAGAAACCAAAATGTTGTGATTTTGCCATTTGGTTCTTCAATTACATGGCTAGAAATATTTTGAAAAAAAAGTTTCAAACCCCACCTTCTAAAACACTCCTAAAGTACGAAGCATTTCAAGACCTGGATTTCCTCAGAGGTAATACATAATTATCAGTGCTGAAATTGCATTCACAGGAATCCAAACTGGCTCCAATGGATATTTTTTTTTAATAACAAATCATAGGGGGAAATTGCAGGAACTGTTGTGCTAAAATTTCACTGCAACTTGTGGCTCCCTAGAACATTTTACCAATTAATTGCCAATGAAAAGTAAACATGAACAAGATCATTGGATATTATAAACTGCTTTCACAAAGGCTTCATCTAAGAGTGAATACTACTGTGGAATTACCACACTGCAAAATAGAAAAAAACAATTAATTAAAAAAAATTCCACAAATTTAGCATGAAATAGATAGGTGGAAGAATGTTTTTTTATGTAGAAGTCTGCCTCAGTTGTTAAGAAATATTTGAAAACATGCTGAAGAGGATTATGTAATTGTTTTTCTGCAGAATATGTGAGTACTCCCTTGCCAAGAAGTGAGGTTGCTCTCTACTTGCCATTGTCCAGTCCAGGGATAATTTTGTTAAGAGGCTCTGCTGATGGTGCCAGTTCAGGAGTCCATGCTGACGACCCAGCTCCTCTGCAGGGCAGCAGTGCTCCTCCATGTGGGCTCTGTGCTGTGCTCACCTTGCCACGTGCTTGCATTCCACCCAGGATGGGGACCCCTTCTCCGGGCCCTTTTCAGCCTGAGGCAATCCTAGGTGGAATCTGCCTACCCTGCTGCGTGGCCACCCCTCAGGAGGAATATTTCACTTTCTCCAGTTGGGACTGGACAATGTGGAGTGAGGAGGGAAAGGTGTTTTTCTCAGCTAAAATAAACATAAGACACATATCCTCACTGTAATCTAACAAAAAGGGCTTCTCACTGGAAAAGTGGGAAGCTGTAATTTGCTTCAGACGTTAGCAATTGATGGAACTAGACATGTATTGACTGTTTCCTTGGTGTCTCTGGGCTTTTCAGAAACACCCAAAAAGAAAAATCTTGATTATAATTCAGTCATTGAACAGTTTATTTTAATGGAACGTTTAGCAGCTGTTCCCATTTGAATTCTCTATTAAAAATACAAATCAGGACAATCAGAATTCTTTCAATGTTCATTTTTAACAGAGTGCAAAAAATAAAATCAATAGCTACTGTTGCTAGGAACAGAAGTCTACTGACATTTATTTAGATTCGTTTATTGATGCCTCAGTATTTGAGTGCCAACTACATCTATTTATAAAGGGAATCCATCTCCCTCAGAGAATATATTGAAATTCTTGCTAAAACTAAAACTAAGGCATTTATAATAATATATTTTTGTTAAATTGAGATGTTTTTATTCAGCTTCCCAGCTATTGTTTTCTTTCTTCAGTTTTCTTTGGCTGAATGCCTTAACAGACAAAGTCATGAGGAGCCTGGTGGTTGAGTCCACAGAGCTTTGAGTGTGGTCTTTAATGTTCATATTCCAAAGGAGATATAGCTTTAACTAAAGATTTACCACCAGAAAAATAAATGAGGACCATCAAATTCTTTCTTGCCTCTCTCCAAACTGTTTTTCACAGCACAATTTTTAAGAAATTCCTTAGACCACTCCAAAATTTTGGAAAAAAATGGGACTTTGTGTTTCAGAGATGCAGAATGGAGCACACAGACTTTCAAAGTCACTGGCTGGCAACTGTTTTGGAGGCTAGTAGCTGTTTTGAGAGTACCAATCAACGGCAAAGGTCACTTCCCATTCCTTGGAGATAACACACAGAAACTAGATCTGCAGGGTGTTTACAGCCAGCCATGCAATGGAGCCAGGCTGAATTCTGTTCAGGAGGTTAAGGCAGCTGGAGGGGATGGAGCCAAATTCTGGAGGCACAACACCAAGCCTCATGGAACTGCATGGGGAGTACAGGATTAGACACATTTCCTTGTGTAGGGGTGCACAATTGCGAGAGTGTCACTTCTGTGGGGCGGGCTCTCAGAGTGAGTCTAATGAGCCAGAGCAGAGGGAGAGAAGACAAAGAATACTCTTCCAATTCTCTTATTCCCTTCTAGTAAATCTGATGGGCAAGTCTGCCTGATTTGGCAAGATCAGTATGTTTTAATACAACGAGGCTTTTTTTTTAGTCTTTTTCAACCCTGAAGGTATTGAATGAAACAAAAGAATCTGAAGCTTTAACAATGAATGTAGATACACAAACATCCCTTTCAAAAAGAGGATAAAATACAAAATGGACTTAATTTTCTAGTTTCTTCAGGGAGACTTAGGACTGTGTTTGTCTAAAAACAAATTCATTTTGTGCAGAAACTGGACTGCATATTATATTCAAAGGAAGTACTATTTTAAAAGTATTTTCTTTATCAATCAATCGATCTCTGATTTTTCTCAAATCATCAAAACACATTACACTTTGCTCATTGGATGAATTAGGGCCTTCCTCAAGGAGGTTTATATCTGACTCTGTGTGCAAGTTACCTCTTTATTACTCAGGAAACACAGAAAGTCCTTCTCTTGGATGATATTAGGGAAACTGCCTTTCCCTTCTGTCTCAACTTGCATCCAAAAAAATTAGCTAAAAAACATTCCATGCCCTAGGTTTTTGCAATTCTGAGAAGAAACTAGAGATGAAGTCAGATAATGTTATGGTCCAGCCCTCTTAATAAACACAGACTGTTCAAATTCTATTTCCCTAAATGTGATATGATCAAAGAAAAGCATAATGTTGTTTATTCATGCCTTTGAGAGTCTTCTTTCATGGTGCTACCTCCAAATCCTTTTATTGGTAATATTACGGTAAATGTATATCTGTGATTGTATTTTATTTTCCTTCTCTTAAAGTACCTTTTGCTTCTCTCCTCTGCATATCTCAAATACCCTGAAAAATGCTTTCACTTTCTGGAATTTTTGTTTGCTTAGTTTTGGGCAAGAACATGCAGCTGTCTAGGGCTGGGGAAAGTTACTGCTACTGTTTCCTTTACTGCTCACCTTCTTGTTCCAAGTATCTTCTAGGTCAGGCATTCACAAAGAATTCCCTATAATTTATAAACAAACCGGGAGAAAATTTCAAACACCATTCAGCAGTAAGGCTGGCATCTCTGTAACTACAGATGCAAAAAACTCAAGACATTTAATCGTTAAGACATCAGTGACTGGGAAGCCTGCCACCAACATCCACACTTGATGCACATACATTGTCTTTTGGCTCTCTACAGCTATGCCCATCTGCTTCAGTGGCATGGTGCCTGCTTATCAGCTAGTTGGACGATTTCAGTACACAGAGGTGCCAAAAAAAGGTTTTACATGGGTAGCCTGTATAGCCACAAAAGTGCCATTTCTTTTGTCGGAAGAAATGCTAGAGCTGAAGATACTAATAGACTGTGTCTTTGTGCTTTTTTCCCTTTTTTTTTTTCTATTTTTTCACTCGCTGAAAATGGCCATCTTGCCATCACTATTTTTGTATCTCTTTTGCAAAGAAAACTACGGTACTGGGAGTGAAACAGAATAAAAGCAGAGAAGACACTGACGAACACAGCCACTATGAGATAAAATGACAGTAGGACAGGTTAGGAGTGTAGTTTAAGTATTGTGCACCATATGCCTCTAATTCAAAGGAATAAAAATAAGGCAAAAATATATACTCACCCCATTTTACAAAATTTGAAACCAGGAAAACTTTGCAAATGGAATTGGATTAGATCAAGAGGAAAGTAGGTAAATTGTTATATGAAATCATAGAGCTGAGATAGAAAAATAACCCTAGTTTGTCCTAAAGATACGGCACACAATTCCGACAGAAATTCAAACATCATTTGTTAGTTTTGTTTTCAGGACCATCGTTCAGAGTAGATGTTATTTCAGTCTAAGACTAGACCTCATATTCTTTTTATAACACTCCTAACTCAGCAAATTGGAATCTAAGAAGATTATTTAAGCTTTAAATTAAACAAGTCTTCAAAAAAATTCTTGAGAAATACATGATGAGGGAATTAAACTGACTTTCAGTGTAAAAGATGTGCATGAACTTGTCACGTACCATAAATACAATCAATTGCAGCATAATTTTTGATGTAAGAACATCAGGAGATACAGCAAATATAGTCAAGAAAACTAATGATGTGACTGTGGGTCCATAAGCTGCCTTGAAACATCAGATTACAGAACTTTGTTTCACTATTAGAGGGATATTTGATAAAATGTTTATCAGGGCTTTTTTCCAACCCAGCTTTTCTTCTGGTTCTTTGATTCTTACATATCTTTCTTGGCATTATGACCTATGCACAGCTCATATGGAAAAGCATACACATTATTTTGATAAACACTCAGTGCTACATAGATCCTTTCCCAGAGCTTTTCAGAAAAAGTAAAAATAGCAGGTTGTTGAAAGGATGATAGCTCAAAAAACTATAAGAAGGTAAAAAGGTCAACAGTGAGGGAATAAACAGCTGATACTTCAAATGGGGTGGGAATATATCCAGATGTCAAGATGGCATGTGATGACATTAGCAATGAAAGGAATGGTAGCTTCCACATTGTGGCAGAAGAGCCATGTGACTTTCACTGGAGCAACCCAACTTGCCATGCAAAATCTGAGCACAGCTGAGCCAAGAAGCTTTGCCAGTGCCCCCAGCACTGCCACATCAGAGAGACTGTGATGACAGTTTTATGACAGGAGACAACATCATGACAAACTGATAAATGTGCTTGGAAAAGCATTGGGTTTTTTTAAGCAACCAGACTGAATTATTCCAAATTCTAGAAGGTATAATGAAAATTTAACGGGTTTCTCCTGCTCTCAAATTTCATTTCAAAGTGCCAGAAAGAGCACATACTTCACCAAGTACGTGGAAATTAGTACTGAAACACCCAATGGCAAAATATTGTCATTTTTTAATTGCTGCTTCCTGAAAATCTACAAGATAATTTTGTGACCATTGAAAAATCTTGTATCTATGGAGGCTAATGTTCAGGCTTATATTTCATGCTTCAATTAAATTAGAATATTCTGATGGTCTGATTGCTTGGATATTTCAAAAGTATATTTCCGTCCAAGCACAAAAATGTATTCCCTGCACAGACAAAAATAAAGAAGAAGGAAAATAAAAGATGTTTCCAGATGTCTCCAAGCATCCAAAGGCAAGTTTAAGTAAAGTCATGGAAAATTTAAAAAAGCTACCCACGATAATTTACATCAACATCCAATTCTTTCTCATGTATCATAGTAGAGGTTCACTGAATGTTGCTGTTCAACATTTCTTTTTGCCTTCCTCACTTAGTCCATATTTGTGCTTTATTTACTGAATATCATCGAAATTCACCTGTTTGTTGGATTTTCTTAGGCTAGCTGACTTACTGTAGCTTCTGAGTGCATCTTAAGCATGGATTACCTTCCTAAAGCACTGGCTGGGCAGGATAATAGTTATTAGTCCCATGTCAGAGATGAGAAATTTCTGCTGCAAATGTGTCTGGGGTGCTGAAGGCAACCACGTTATTCATTACCAGAATCAGAAAACCATGTTGTGCACTAATAAGGAGATGCTCACTTTGATCACACAATTAAATGTAGCATAATTCAAAAACACAGGTGGCTAAATAAAGGTCACACAGGCAGCCTCAGTTTTGGAAGTTTCTTGGTCTCAGATGCCCCATTTGCAGCTTTAATAGACTTTTGTTCCAGTGTATGTGTAGACTTTTGAAAAAGTGTATGTGTAAGCATTTTCTCAACTGCACTTGTACTGTGGGTAGTGGGTGTTAGTCAGTCAAGTAGCCACAGTTAATAACGTGTGATGAGCAGTGTCTTCCACATGAGCTGATAATAGCTCCCAGATGAGTCTTCTGTTAATACATCGGTATAAATACTTCTATGTTGTTTAAAGGACACATTGAAAACAAAAAGAAGCCCAAAACCACTGTTACACAGAGATGTTGATCAACGTGTGAGCCATTAAGAGACTCTCAGCCTCTCAAAACAAAACTCTGCCAATCAAGGCAACAAAATAGCAGAAGGCAACAGCCCACCACCCACAATTATATGGACTAGAGACTTCTGTGCTCTGCCCTCCCATCTTTCCCCACACTGAATTATGGTTTCCTGCCTCTCCCCCTCAGCACTGGTGTGAAGAAAAATGGTCTTTGCTCTCCCTTCTACAAAGGTGCCAGTTGCCTGAGCCAGGAGAGACATGGGTTGAGTAAGGGCCTGAGCAGCCCCCAGGGCTCATCCCCTTGTTCAGCAGGAGCAGAGCCTGCTCCCTCAGCACTGTGGCTCACTTGCAGGGTGGATGGCTCCATCCTGGCTCTCTTGCCTAGAGTTTGTTGCCATCCCCTGATTTGAAACCACTGCCCTTTCTAAAAAATCTAGATGAATTTACAGTGAGGACAAGGGAGAGCCTTAAATGATGCCCTGTGGCATCTCTTCCCTCTTTCTTTCCACGTCAAATGTCACACTGACTTTGCAAGAAAGAATTATGAGAACATATTTATGTAATGGCTGTCAAAACAGCAAAAAAATTTGTTGTTGTTGTTTGTTTGTTGTTTTTTTGTTTGTTTTTGTTTTTTTTTTTGGTTGTTGTTTTGTTTTGTTTTGGGTTTTTTTGGTTTGTTTTTGATTGTTTGTTTTTTGTTTGTTTTTTGGTTTTTTTTTGTTTTTAGTTCCATCAATATAGATGATCAGAAAGGCTGAGTCCCTTTGATGGTAAAATAATAAAATTTAGCCTGTTCATAAAAGTGGTTAAATATCAAGGTTCTGTAACAGAAACTGCTGGACAACTTTACATATAAACAGTTATTGCTAAATCTGACTATCACTCTGGAAATCATTAAATAGATACAGTAATTTCTTTTTCCCCAGCCTTGTTTTGAGCTCCACATGTTGAACAAATGCACTGCTGGGACTTCAATAATATTCAGCAGATATGTCCCATTCATTGATAAGAGAAACAGTCCCACAGAAAGGATCTGCTGTCCTTTTTCTACAAGAAATTTCAATAATTTGCCCAAATCTTGCTGCTGTTCTCTGTTCATCTCTCCACATTGTCAAATATTCCTTTGCCCTCATTTCTGCTTTAAATGTATCCTGTAGTAGTAGTAATACAGAGAACAAACAGGACAACTTCCAAAGCAAAGAGGGTAAAGAAGACAGTAGTATTAATACTGCAAAGAGATATAAAGTCTCAAAACAGAAAGAAGTGAAAGGTTAAGTAAATAAGATAATGCTCAATATGTAAGCCATAAGAGGTTATTGGAGAGTATGGTAACATTTAAAAGAATTAAAGCATAAAAAGTGTGATTTTACTGTCAGAAGAAAAAGATTATTCTAAAATGTATACAGGATCTGTGCCTCATGAAAGCACTTGGGAACAAAAGCCAGAAAGATAAGTATAAAACTGCAAAACTCCAAGGGGTAAAAAGAAAGAAAAAAAAATAAGAGAAAAGGAATTGTCAGAGTACCGTTATCAGGTCAGTAGTGATCAGCAAGAAATTAGACCAGAAGTATTAAGAAAACTTCCATGGCAGTTGGATTCTGTCTCAGCACACTAATGAAATGGCACGAAAGATAAAAGAACAATTAGGTTATGTTTGCAATCTCAACTGAAGGACCACCCTTCCAACAGAAATGCAGTGAAATCAACTGCAAAGCAGTTTGGCATTAAAATGAAAAGACGGAAATCTAGAACAACCATAGACTTGTCACATACATCTAGTTTTAAAATTAGAAAACTCTCCCCTACCAGACAGAATTGGTCCAAAGGAATCAGAAAGTCTTGGCTGAGCCAGTATAAATATGGATTCTTCTGGGGACTTAGGTAAATTCTCATTGTATTAACTGGGTTTTTAGCACATGCAGACCTAGAAAGAGGAAAATACTTAGAAACCTCTGTCCTTTCCCATTACTAAACACCTTCTTGTCTCACCCAGCCTCAGACTGCACTTGCCTGGAGGTGCATGGATGGGGAGAAAAGGATGGTTAGTGCACCCTGGTACTCTGCCAAGCTCCCACACTTGTAGTGTCTTTGGCTGAATTAATTCTGTGGCCTCCTTGTCTACTCCCAGTTTAAGTGAGAACCTGCTGTTGTGGTGACATTCCCACGGCACTCATTTTTGAACAAAATTCTTCAGAAAGCAGATGAAGCAGCATGAGAGGCTCCTGTGCAGCCTCAAATTCTAACTTACATTCCCTATTTCCCTCAGCACTGCTCTAAGTGTGTTGAAGATTTTGCCTGCTGAACATGTATTAGGAAGCAATGAAGTGGATCTTTTTCGAGTTATCCCATGGGATATACTTGCAGAACATTCAAACTAATAGATGGCAAGTCTTAGAGAAGGTGTCAAGTGCAGATTGCAGATGTGATCCCCTAACTTTCAGTGAAGAGAGTACTGGTCTGTACAATTGTTTTGACTCAGCAGGGATTTCTGTCTTAATATCTTATTTTGCTGTGGAAAGTAAAAGACTGCTATATGTCTAAACCTGCAGAAATTAGGCCTTAAAAAGCCTCCAGTGAAACATTTTTATTGATGAAAGAACAATATGGGAACATCTACCTAAACAGAAAAAAGTCCTGCATCTTTGACTTAAAAGAAACATGTTAGTCCCTAAATTCTTGATCCTGGCATGAATTGCAGTGTTAAGAATTCTTCCTCAAAATTATATGCAGCCAGCATGTATAAATCACTGATATGACAGATCAAGTGAGAAGATCTGTTTGTGTGGCAAGCTCCTTTCCATATGTTTTTTGACATCCAACCTTGCAGATCAAATATAGCAACAAACAAAAATTGCAGGAATTCAATGGAAAGAGACAATATGTTGTCTAGCAAATTCAACATTTTTTATATTATTAGTTGGCTACCTCTGTTTCCTACATATTGGAAAGCAATTAAGAAATGGATGCTAAACTGGATAGGTAAAGTATAGAACTATGCCTCATTTTCTCATTTTATGTTAATTTTAAGCAGAAGACAAGGCTTGGGCTCATTTAGTTTCACAACTGGAAGACACCAAGACTATTAGCCACATAGCTATATTTTGAAAATGCCACAAGGGTTGTAGCATTTCCATAGATTAACAGTTATTAAAGAACAGTATAAAAACCAGCCTTGATTATATATAAATAAATATATATATATAAAAATGCTGCTTCATTACCATGCTATCCTCCTTTCCATTAATGAGATTTAAAACAAAATTATACGTACAAAGCTCCTGGTCCATTGTTATTTATAAGGATATTTTTGGTTTAGTTCAGTTTCATTTAAAATGATATGATGAAAACTCTATAAATATAAAGAGCAAAGACTCCAAACATCACCTGTGCAAACAGTAGCATTCAAATATTAGCCTAACACCATTTCTTTCCAACACTGAGTTTACAACTGGTCTTTATTTTTTTTATTCTATTGTCAGACATGCTTTTGAAATATTTTTTAGTTTGTAGCTTTGCTTTACTCCAAGAATAATTTTATACTTGTCAGTTGCTTCTGGCATATTTAAAGATTTCTCAGCAGTATGAGATTTCCTGCTTTGTGTTGCTATCCTAAGAAAGACCAGGTAAGCAGTCTTCAATGTTTTCCCTATCTTAGTGACTACTTGTGTTCATTTTTATTTTTTTTTATTCCCATAACGATGTCTTCTTATTTTCTTTTTGTATTTTCCTTACCCAAAAAACCCAACAATTGCCTTCCCCCAAAGCCTACAGTTTTATCTTTAAACTTCTGTTTCTTTGTGACAAAGTATGTGAGAAGCTTTGATCATTTTATTGACTCATTTTCAAGCACAAGAACCAGAAAAAAAAATGTTGCCATATTTTCAAAGAGATTCCATAAATTAAAAAGAAAAAAAAGCAAGCAACCAAACAACAACCTCAGCATCATCTCATTATGATTCCTGGCAGAAATTCTTCAAGCCTTTTCTAAAGGCAGCAAAGGTTATTGATGTGAAAGAATTTTTGAACAGCAATGAAATGTTTGCAGTTATTTCAACTGCAACACTTGTTTAGGTCCTGAGCTGTCTGTTCTTTTCCTAGAATATACAGCTGTAAACAAAATCATGACTTCACAAATTCATGGAAATCAGAGGATGCAATACCTGCTATATTTGTCCTTGAAAGCAAAACTGGATAGCTGTAGACTGTGAAGTTCATCATGTTGGGATTTTTTTCCCAGCACTTTTTTCTGTTTTCCTTTCGCTTTTAGCAATATTGTCACATATCGGCTAAGTTTTTTAACTCGTTCCACAACCTGCTCTCTCTGTATCTATGAGGATGGTTTCTACCTTCATAACAGAATCCTTGTGTTTCTCACCACCCACACAAGCATTCACTAGTTTTGTTTAATTTCATGTTTCCCAGTATCTTCGCTTTTGCCACCCAAATGCATTCATGATAAAACCTGACTCACAGTCCACTGGTTTCAAGAGCTAAAACTCAGAGACACAACACTGCAATTTATCGTGACTTCTCTGCAAAGTTCTCGTTTCTTAATGACCCATACTGGAGTTTCTGTGGAACCTGTTTACTAGTGTTTGCACTCTCTCTCTGTGCACGCCATACATCACTCCTGCATGACTTTTTGTGCTTCCCCTTTAGCAAGCTCCACAAAGTGCAAAATTTAACAGTACATTTTTCTATGGTGGTAAGAAAAGTAGAAAAATATTAAGCTGGCACTGAAAACATTTACACAGCATGCTCAGGAATTTCACACTGGATCCTAAATGTAGGTCCAAACATATACAGATTTAAAAATTTCTTAACCATTTCTCTTCCGTGACTGGATCAAACAGCTTCAGTTAACAGCAATAAATGAATGAATTCTGGGATCATCATCGGGTAATATATATTGCAAGGGCTAAGACACAGTTTTTTGTTATCTAATGCTTTAAACTAGCA
The DNA here is from genome assembly GCA_013397075.1 of Rhabdornis inornatus. Classification (NCBI taxonomy): domain Eukaryota; kingdom Metazoa; phylum Chordata; class Aves; order Passeriformes; family Rhabdornithidae; genus Rhabdornis; species Rhabdornis inornatus. The sequence continues at coordinate 1,490,611 of VWZS01002974.1, read as the reverse complement.
GGATAAATTTAATCTTCATTTTAAAATATATGTAAATATAAATTATTAATTTTAAGGAAAGTCCGTTGGAATTATTGGAACTTAAGTACTCACTATGCATGAGATAGCTGGTAGAACGAAATGCAATGTTAAATGTTATACTACTGAAGAATGAACTTTGAGTTTTGGTTTTATTAAATTCAGTGGCTGTCACTGACACTACAGACACTACATATATATCAAAACTTAATTCCTTTAGCAGTGTTTGCAATGATGTTATGAAACCTCATCTATAAAAACAATAGAATAAAAAGAAGCAAACAGAAAAGGAAAACAAAAACAAAGAAAAAATATATATTAGAAAACTTCCTAAAGCATCAGATTATGCTGGAAGAAATATGTTATGCTTATATCTCTGTATTTATTTTTCAGAAATATGACCTAATTTTCTCAGTTTTAAAATGCTGATAATGCGAAATATTTGTGAAACACTTAGAAACTACAGTATTGAGTGCTGTAAAAATACCTGTTTTGATCAGATTATATGTGGCAGACAGGCCAAAGTTTGAAACATTCTGCCATGGAAAATTTACATACATTACTACTGGAACTAATCCACTCTTCCACCTATTGGCCTAGGTTGAGCTACCTGTCAGGTTATAATGCAGATGCTAACACAGATGTCAATTACAGTATGCTCGTGGCTGTTCAGAGGATAAAAAAAACATGACTTAATTTTTAATGCTATCAAGTTGCCTCTTTCCATGATAATTAAACTCATGTAACAAAAATAAAAAGCAAGTCCTGAACCAAATTCTGCACCTGCAATATCATGAGATTTTTGAAAGAGAGGAAGGTGTTGACAAAATAGATACTGGTTATTTACAGGCTCTAATAGAATACTCCTACACTTATGCTGCTAATTTGGTGGTGGCGGTGTTGACTCTTTTCATTTACCATGGGGAAAAAAAACCCTTCTTATCAGCTTTACTTTTAGACCTTAACAACAAATTCTTAGCTAGTACATTCAGTTAAGTTCCACTGAAAGCAATAGCTTCCCACGTATTTACACCAGGGCTATAATCCAGACAAGGATTCTAAATCCTCGTCTCTGCTGGCCTATGATAACTGTGTCATCTCTTTGTGACATCCTGTATCTGATACAGGCTAGACATTTAATAATGTCTATGGCATCTAACATGTCATCTAGTTAGAAAAGGAGACAAAGCTGTAAAGACACTTATCTGCAAGGTCTTATTTTTAAGATTATCAATAAACTCTTCCATAATAATTGTACCCCAGCAGGCTTCAAACAGCAGACACTGGACAGTCACAGTGATCCCTCTCTGTTCCCCAGGCAAATGAGGTAAAATTTCAGAGGCACTCTCCTGCCTTTACAATCACAGAAAGAAGCCAGACAGGGAACATCAGAGTCTGAGACCTTTCTGCAGTTATGACTAGAATCCCCTGTGCTGAGCCTCTGCTTGTCAATGCTTTTCTCTTCTGTTCCAGCAGCATCTTTCAGCATGCTGAGAGTGTGCATTGGTAATGCTCCCACTTCCAGAGTCTTCAGGGAGTTTGACAGTCACAGGAAACCATAACAAAAGTCCAGTCTCACCTAGTGCGTGGTCCTTAGGTGCTAGGATCTAAAGGGAGAACCCTTTGGAAAATGGCAGCCTGGTATATGCCTGCCATAACACACAGGTGTCTCCTCATTTGGGTTGGCTCTCGACTTTGTCTGTGTGATTGCTACATTCCCTCACTTTTAACTTCTCTCTCCAAGTTGGCTTTATTTATATGGCTGTATTTATACACTGTTTAGCACAACAGAGCACCTTCTTGGTTAGCTCTTAGAATTTACTGCAACTAAAGTGATTAATAATGATTGATATTAATAGGAGCAGCTTTACAGACCGTGCATTTTACTGTGTGATAATTCAAATCCCAGCATTCTGACAAGAAAGCTTAGTTAAACTAAAAGGTGTGAAATTAGCCTGCAATTTTCCATAGAATGTATAATTTATTACTCGCAAAAGTAGGTGATAATGCTCAGAAATGCATAGAAACAAAATTTTTTAAGCTGGACTTTTTTACTTCACAAATAATCATAATGTATTTTTGTAAATATGTTGTATATACTCAAAGTTTGACTCCAACATCATATAAGAAAATTTCTTGATACGTTGGCTACTAGATACCAAACTTAACGGTAATAGTTTGTTCTTCTCTGTTGTTTTGGTCAAGATTGTACCTAGTTCTGTTGTTCAGGCTGTTTCAGAACTCACATGAAAGCAAAGCTGCTTGACTTATGTAAACTATCAATACAGTGAACTAAGAATATTCCACATGAATGTAGGATTTGCTTTCAACTTCAACTAATATTCAAATGTACAGGATTATAATCATTGGATTGTTTTGTCTCTCAGTTTTGAAGTTTCATGCTTATTAAGGTCATTTAAAGGAATACTCCCAGGAACGAAGACATAGAGAGCAATGTAAAGTCTTTGATATGTTGCATATATACTATGAAAAGTGCTTTTGCAAGATTTAACAGATATATTGCTTTGGTAAGATATCTTCAAAATTCATGCTACAAGTGCACATCCTCCATAGATCTGAAATGCAAAGTCATCATTCTGTTTAAGAAGATTAGAGAGCTCAGTAGGCAAAAAATGCTTTCACATTGTAGATTTGCATTTAAATTTGATTTATTTGAAAAGAGAAGTTGTTTTTTCTCTTCTGCGTTAGTTCTATAATAAATTCCAGCAGAAATTCTCTCTTCAGTCAATCATAATGTGGATCAGAATTTATAACCATAATTCTTCAAACATGGTCACACTTATCTTTATACCTAAGTAATCCTGCTAAGTTCAGTGTTTTGCTGATAAATAAAAAGTTAAAATGTGCATGTAGGTGTATGTAGGATTGGTTACTTAGTTGTCTGAATATCTTTGTTCACTTCAGCAAGCATCTCATGACTCCACACAGCTGTCTATTCATAGAAAATCAGTAGTTCAACTACATTAATAAATAAGTGAAATTAAAACCTTCTAATTAAATCTTGTGTTAGCATCAACACTAACCTTTTTTTACCTTTAACATTCTTAGTAGCTTGTCACAATACTTGTTATACTTGCTAAAGACTGTGGAAACTGGTAAAATAGTGATATTCTGTACCCATTTTATTCTTCTAAAAGGGCCCTTAACTTTTAAAGAAAAAGGTAGAAGTTAATATTCAAGTTATGCTTGGCATTTTAAGGGCTGAAATTTTTACTAGAATCAAATTGAGCTCACATGTAATTCAGTTACAGCAAAACTCTCCTCATTTGGTAAAAGCATAGGCAAATTTTTGGATAAGTGTTTACTCTGGAAGGACATACAGAGAGAAAAAACTTACAATTGGAGAAGTATTTTAAAATAAGTACCTAGCCAAACGGCAGCTATTTATTTTTTAAGATGTTGTTTATTCCCTGGATTAGTGAAAGGAAAGAAATAGAATTTCAATTATAAGTGTTATCAGTTATGTATATTAAAGGCTTTCCATTTTCACTGGTGACAACCACAGCATACACACAACTATTGAATAAAATCTCTTCATAAGGAGTGGGTTAATAGCATTTCGCCTTCTGGTAGATATAAATATTTCATCTATAGCTCAGGAAAACTTCAAATAGTTCAACCATTAAGGATGTCATTCTCCATTCTCTTACCATGCTACTTCTCACAGAAGCTTTACAGCAGGGAAGCCTGAGACAGATGAGAATCAGTTTTCACTGCAGCATAGCATACTCATTATATGCCCTGGCTTTCTAAATGTCCCCTTGTCATGTGGTTTTCTTAGGTTTGTTAATTAGAAGTATAACTGAAAGCAGTGCAGTCTAGCTTCAAAGGGAGACATAGTAAGACAGAACTCAGCATGGCTCTCTTATCAGATGCACAGAATCATTTATATTGGAAAAAACCTCCAAGATCATCGAGTACAACCTTTGACTGGTCACTATTTTGTCAACTAGACCATGGCACTAAGTACCACTTCCAGTTGTTTCTTGAATGCCTCCAGGGATAGTGACTCCACGACCTCCCTGGACAGTCTACTCCAATGTTTAACAACCCTTACGGTGAAGAAATTCCTCCTGACATCCTACTTGAACCTCCCCTGGTGCAGCTTGAGGCCATGTCCTCTTGTCATGTCACTAATTGTCTGGAAGAAAAGATCGACTCTCACCTGTCTACAACCTCCTTTCAGGGAGTTGTACAGAGCAATAAGGTCCCCCATGAGCTTCCTTTACCCCAGGATGAACAACTGCAGTTCTCCCAGCTGCTCCTCACAATACTTGTGATCCAGACACAAGTGTGCCTTCTGTGGGCACACTTCAGCCCCTCAATGTCTTTCCTGAAGTGAGGGGCCCAGAACTGGACACAGTACACTAGTGTGGCCTCACCGGTGCTGAGTACAGAGAATCAATCACTTCCCTGGTCTTGCTGGCCACACTGTTCTTGATACAAGCCAGGATGGAATTGGCCTTCTTGGCAAATCTCTTATCCAGATATTATCAAGGTCTTTACCCATCCTGCCATAATCCTGTCCTTAAAGGCATGGGAGTAACCCTAGTTTCAAAAGATTTGATGCAAACCTCAACCACTTTGAATAATTTGAAAAGGGTTTTTACTTTTGGTATAAAAGATCAAAAACAAGTAATGTGATTCCCTGTCTATGCTACACTGATCAGCTATCAAGTCCTAACGGGCAGTAGATCTTTGAAGAATATAAATAAATATATTCTACTAAGCAATTAATTTCCATATATAAGTTCTCAAAAAAACATTGATAAGTGTAAATGCTTTCTAATAAGTGAGTAGAAATAGTTTCAAGTATCAGTGAAATGAAATAGCAAACTATGCACAAGCATATTAATGAATATTTCTGGCTGTCTTAACACAGTTGTCATTGACATTCAGCACTCAGCACTCACTATGCAGCTTCAAATAGATTACATAAAAATGATGGAGAGACAGATAATAGATTATTTATTGAGAGTCAAGCCCTACTGTGAGAGGGCTAACATTTCTCTGATTTTTGTACTCCCTCAGGATAAAGGTTACACTGTAAAGAAATGGAAACTGTCCTCCAATTCAACTAATGGCAGGATCCTACTGTGACCACTTTGATAGATTTAAATGAAATAGGAGGCAAAAAATGCTACAGTTACCTAGTCTAAAACCTCACTCAAAAAATCCAAACTCAAACCGGCAAACAATCCACTACAGGATACTAAATACCAAAGCTGGACTACCCTCCCCCCAAAAAACTCCAACAAACACACAAACAAACAAACTAATCAACTAGAACCAAACCAAACCAAAATAAACAAACAAACAAAAAAAAAAAAAACCCAACCCAAACCCATTCCAATTAGGCAAAATGACATTTCACATTTGAGATTTGTTTTCAAGGAGTATTGAAGAGAAAAACAACCCAGCAAACTAAACCCAAAAAGTGTAAAAAGATAACTAAACAGAATTCATCAAGAAACTGGCCTTATAATACAGCACCAGCCCAGGATGTGTAGGAGAAATTCAAAGCCTATAGAGACTTCGATATTTTTCCCTTATATATCAGCTGAACAGTCATTAATGTATTGAGTAATTCTACTTTCCCCTACTAACCTCCTCACATAGCTAGATTTGAATTATCTTGGTAGAAAGTAATTCATTGTCAAAACAAATATGTTACTATGTCAAATTTAAATTGCAATAAAATTAGGCTTCAAGCAATAACAAAACCAAATGAAAAATGCTAGTGAATGCGAGCTACTTTGCTTCTGTCATGAGGTAAACTCATGGTCCAATTAGCAAACAAATACAGCTTGAAGCATTCCTATCTCAACTCAGATTTCATAGAGAGAGACTGATGAAAGCAAATCCTAACCATTAACATCAATAAATGCGAGTTTCTGTGAAAAACACACTGTACACTACTGATAGGAAAAGCAAATTGCAAAATTTGTTGGGCTAAACCTGTATAGTTGCTAGATGTCAAAGCTGACATGGGATATCTGAGTTAGTGTTTTGAAAGCACAGACACATACTGAAATATTTTGCCATTCAAATAATGGCAAAATACTTAGTTACTATTAGGCAACTAATTTAAAAATACTGTCTGTCCAACATACTGTTCTCTAATGTACCCCAAACTCCCCGGGAGTATGGGACTGGAGCACTCTAGATTTCAGATCTGCAAAATATGACAATATTTTGCAGCTCATTTCATCAGCATTGTTTAAATGACCTGAGGAATAAAAAAATGTGAAACTCGAAGAGTCTAGCAGTTTATCTGGAACACATAAGTTAAAATTCAGATGTGAAACTGAAGTCAGTTATGTTCAACATGTACACCACCCAATTTGAACCGGACTTGGAGGAAATTAGCAGGGAATAACCCAGCCGTAAGGAGTAGCAGTTATGCCAAGGAGGCAGTCAAACAAACAAACAAACAAACAAACAAACAAATAAACCCTAAAACCAACCAAACAAAAAAATCGCTATCCCATTTGGTTTGTAGAGATAGGAAGGAAAACTTAAATTTCCAAAACACAACAGATGCTGAAAGATCACGAAAAACTATTGTACTTTATCATACAAACTTGTTTTGCTTGGTATGTCCAGTAAGAAAGTTCAACAGAGACATGAAGGCTGATAAGACGATTAAAATAAATGGAAAAACAGAAGACACAAAAAGCTCACAGTGTTGAACCTTGAAGGAATAATTTTTACAGATAGGTGAACTGCAGCACAGATCCATAGGCAGCAGAACTGAATAGGCTCCATTTTTGAGACTGGGAAGTGAGCAGAGAATTTGCACCACAGCGAAGTCCAGGAGAGCAGAGATGGAAGAGTATCTCATTATTGCCTACATTAAGGATCACAAGATCAAACACGGAGACCTAAGTCATTCAACAGTGAAGACAGAACATGAATTACATTTTGCAACTACTAAATGAAGGTTTTCTATAGAGAAACAGGGCCAAGAGTAATACAGTGTGATAAAGTCCATATTCTATTTATTTGATTTCAAGACAAGAAAATTTTACTCTCAGGATCACTCTGGTGATACGCGCTTCTTTAAGGCAATAAAAAATGCTCATGTATTTCAATGTGTTTCAGTCCTCATGATTTTCAATGCTAGCACTTACTTGGCAGTTCTGTTTCCCAGATGACAAAAAGGGATAAATCTGAGAGTATCATCATCTCTCCTACTAGTGGAATGAAGACTAGTTTTATGGGAAAGGCAACACTGTATTAAAAATTCCCAGTCATTGTCATGCATCAACATGCACAACACATCCCTGACTTAACCAGAGCTTTTTCGTTTCTACAGAATCTCAGTGATGTGGTTTGTACAAGAATCCTCCTATTATGCACATCTTTAAAAGTGCAATTGAGTCCAAATCACAGCATATAAGGATCAAAACTTTTTTACCTCATTCCATGGTCAGTGCCTATTTTCAGAGCTTTTGTGACCATAAATAAAACTGGCCATTTTTAGAACCTGTTATCCTAGAACTCAAATATCGAGTGGTGAAAAGGCAGTGTCAATCAAAGGGACTTCTCACACAGAAACAACAATGTATTTTAGAAACAGACACATATGACAAAAGGCTGTTTATTCACGCCGTGTCTACACCTATGTGAATTTAACATGACATCTTTATGAGGGAAAAGCACTGTCAATCACCCTAAGACATGCAGACAAATCCATTAATAATGGTAGTAATTAAATTTATTACAAGGGTAAGTCTCTCAAGACAGAAATAGGATCTCATCTTGCCACAGAATTCAGAGCATCAATATGAAATTAAAAAATTGGCTTAACTAGACAATTAAGAGGTGTAGGATCTAAAACCTTTGTATTCTTTATGTCACTAAAAACATTTCAAAGCTATGAATAGGTATTTCAACAAGACTAAAGACAGGAGAGTGCTTGTTGTTTCACAGAAAGTAAAAGTAGCAGCTAGGTAAAACAAAACTCACAAAATCAGTGACAGGCTTGTTTCAACATTAAATTTCGAACAGGAATTTGCACTTCAGGCAGATGCAAAATTAAATATGTAGAGTGTTCAGTGCCATAGGCTATTAATAACTTTTTGTTTTTTACTCACTACAGAAACATTTGAAGATTACTTTAGATCTAGACTAAAAAAGCCAATATTATTAACAGTGAGCTGATAAAATAAATGACGCCAATTTAAAATTCATGATTTTGTTTTCAAATTTATCACCTATTCAAGCTATTTATCAAAGGACACATGATTTTGCGTGTTTATGCATTGCTTACGTAATGCTATCTTTCAACAAAATTTTTATACAAGGAACAACATATATGCTCTTCCAAAAGTTGGTGATTTAATAAACTTGAAAACTTATGTAGGTATTTCTAATGAGTTCTGCATTTTTCCAGTTGGACAGTAAACCCACTAGCTAAATGTTACATTTTGTGAGTCATAAATGAAAAGTTTCAGAGTACAATCAGCACAGAATATTTAACTGACCTACTAGCTGATAAAAACAGCATGAAACCAAAATTATTTATGTCTCATTCACCCAAAATTGATACTGAAATCAATGAAAACAGCTGCAGAGCTTAATATCATAAATAAAGAAATAGAAATCTAACAAACAGGATGATTGGAAATAGTTAAGAAATTACAGCTAGGAACCAAATTGAGCAGCAGCACTATTGGTAGCTCGAACAGGTATAGAGGGAATCATACCATTTAATTGTAGAACTAAAATGTTACTTTACTAGACTTGTTTAGAAGTAAAATTTATATTGATATGCAAAATTCTGTCCTTAGAGGCATTTATAATTCAAATCTTACCTGCTGAGTTCATAGCATGTAAAATGCTGCTTCACTATGATCTAACTAACATGAATGTATGTAGCATTAACATCTATGCCTAACATACATAATAGCCCATAAAACAAAATGCAAATAAATAGTGTCCTTGACAGCTAAATTATAGAAGTAGAGAGGATTGGAAATTTTGGAATATGTTTAATAGTGCATTTTACAACTCTACTCATTGTTTATCCCGCCTTTCAGTGTCATTCAGAAAATGTATCTCTATCAGTAATGTTCTCACAGCAACAGGCAAAACCTGAAAGAATGCCCTGTTTCTTGTGGAGCTTTGGGAGCTGAAAACCATAATGAAACCATCAAAAAATTTAAAAGGTAAGTAGAGATGGGAAGAGAAAAACATCTCTGAAGTTCGGAAATGGAGATCTGTGACATGATTTACAAATTATTGTTATGCAGGTTCTTGTTCAGATGGAGGGGAAAAAGAAAGGCCATATTTGGAATATAACTGAAGAAAAGTTTCTCTATCTTCTCTCAGAATTGGAAATGGGTATTTGTAAATGAATAGGGTAGTATAGCTTTGTGTGATTCTTAATGCACCTTTCTTGTAGCATGACCCCAGGGTGACAATGAAGCTCACAAAAAAGAATCAGCCACATTTCCTAGAAAAGAAACCTCTTGAAAAAAATATGAGGGTGGACTCCGGGTACTTTCAGGTCATCCTGTGCAGAGATATAAGACAACTATGACTAAAGTAATCTTCATTCATATTACTAAGATTCCATAAATCTTAATGAGTTGGCCAGAAGAACAACATGGTTTCAGTACAGTACTGGTAAGCAGTTCTGCTCAGACTTCATTTAATTTAAAGCCAAAACTTAATTTTAGCTACACACAGTACAATACCATTTCAAATATACATGTAGAGATTAGCAACTGAATCAAGGTGAAGAGATTAGACGGAGACACAGAAGTACAAAAGGAGCTAGAAAAGAAAGGACAGCAGCAGAGTTGCTCTGTGGTAGTATTCCACAAGCCCAGAGCCAGGAGCCAGTTGCAAAGGAGAGGCAGCACAACAGAGGAATGTGAGATTTGAGCAGGTAATTTGTACTAAAGGCAATGTTTCCTGTTGTTTTCTAATGTATATTTCACTGTGCTGTTAATTAAAATATATCAATCTCTTGGAAGGAGTGCAGCAAGGGATACCAGTAGGCATTGCAACAGCCACCAAGTCTGACAAAAGAGTTATCACAAAGCCATGTTCAGGCATCAGCAACTTTTCCCTTGCTGAAAGAATGTACCAGCTTTGTCTGGGATAGTTTTCTTCAGAGTAGTTGGTATGAAGCTATGTTTTGGGTTGGTGCTGAAAACAGCGTTTATAATACAAAGATGCTTTTGTTGTTGCTGAGCAGTGCTTGCAGCCTGCTGAGGCCTTTTCTGCCTCTCACCCCACCCCACCAGCAGGGACCCAGCCAACTGACCCTGGGAACATCCCGTGCCATATGACATCATGCTCAGTATATAAAGTGGGGGGAAGACAGAGGAAGAGGGGGATGTTTGTAGTGATGGCATTTGTCTTCCCAAATAATTGTTAGGCATGATGGAGCCTTGCTTTCCTGGGAATGGCTGAGCTCCTGCCTGTACAGCAGGACAGCACAAATCAATTTGTTGCTTTGGTTTGCTTGCATGTGCAGATTTTGTTTAATCTCTTAAACTGTCTTCATCGCAACCCATAAGTTTTCTCACTTTTACCCTTTCAATTCTCTTCCCCATCCCAGCAGAGGGGAGTGGCTGTATGGGACATAGCTGACAGCTGGGACAGAGAGATACTATCCAAAGACTGTTTTATCTATTTATTTTTTCCCACAGAAGTATTCCACACTGTTAGGAAGCTGTGATTCCAGTCTTTATTCCTAGACTTTATAGACAGTTTGTGGCATCCCAATGTTTGCTGGATGCATTGGGTAAAACACTGGCTTGTAACCTGAGGAAAATGGATTCACATGATTATCTGTCACAGCCTTTCATTTGATAATGATAAAATGTCTCAGACCTTTAATGTTTCAGCTCCCACGTTTTAAAGCAGTGTAGGGGAATACTTCCCTACTCCAATAGCGTGACACAAGGACAGAGACATTAAAAGCTCTGAAGTGGACAGGTATCTCCATGAAGGCATGCTATAAACAAATAAAAGATAAAAAGACAGAGCTATAACCTTTTAGACAAGCAAATGTCAGCATAATTGATATACACCAGCTGGAAAAAAAAAGCTAAATAAATAATGTGAAAATCCACAGGAACAAATACAGAAGTAAATCTGGGAAATCTGGGAAATACAAGGAAACCTGATTACGCTAGATAAGAGAAATATTCAGTACTAACTACAGAGGTCATCTCAGAGCAGTGGAAACATTACCTTATCCTTGCTTGATTTTTAGTTATGTCTAGCTGGCCAGGGCTATTGGATGCCTAAGAGAATTTTAATGCTTTTCACTTAAGTTTAGGTAGAGGTAGCAAACCCCATGGATTTCATCTCTAATCTCTTCCTCTCTATATCTGTTTAAAGACTTCATCAGCTAAGTCATTCATTCTCCATGCTCTTTATAGTATTTAAACTACAAAGTGCCAATTAGACATTATTTTAACAGAAAGGGTTGCTAGTTCTTCTAAAGAGAAAAATAAACAATTAAAAAAACGAAGCACAGACCCCACTGTAGACTAAAATCCACTTGTTATTATGGTGACAAAACAGAGGATCTATTCTAAAGAAATGCAGAGGAACTTCATCATTTCAACTTTCCATGGTGATCTCTCTAGTTTGAATGGAAATAAAATACAATATTCGTTATACAATATTTTCAGTTCTACATGGAACTTTACTCCTCACTAACAACTCCCTGGAAAACCATCTTCCTCTTCTGTGGAATGAGAGAGAGAACCATTTTGAATGGCTACGTTTTAAATGTGAATACAATTCATTGAAAGGGGATAAAAGCTCTAGGAAAGGATGAATGTAGCTGAATTCTACACCAGTCGAGCCTGTCATGAGACTAGTAAGTGTAGATTTAAATTGAAAGTATCAGTCATTTTCCTGCACTGAACAGGTTCTACATAAAATTTCCTGGGAACTAAAGCTGCACTTAATTACATGATGCAAATTATAATCTTTCATCTTTTAATAATCAACATTTTAATCACTAAAAAGCAGTATTAGCTAAGTGTCTTTAAATGGACTTTTTTTATAATGGGAAACTTAAAAAACACTCTAAAATTATTGAAAATCCATCTCAGTCTGAAAGAAAACAAAACTCCGTGCAGAACTGTTCAAGTAAATTCTGTACTGAAATCTTGTCCAGAGTGTCTTTAATAATTTTTCTGAAAAGATATCAAAGTAATTTTCTGGAATCAGTGGCTTTAAGAGGCTAATAGATTTCATGCACAAATAAATTAGAAGAGTATATTGTGTTTTTAAAAAGTTTGCTTTTTAAAAGCCTCTTGGATTCTGGCAATTTCTTTTTTGCTCTTTAGTACTTTGTTTTCTGATAGCAGGGAACTTCTGAGAAAGTAAAGTCCTACACAAAATTTAGAGGAATCAGAGACTAAGGATCTCTTATCTGGAATCACTTCCTTTTTATGACTTGACTAGTTCTCTGATCAGCAGAGGTTTTGTTTTTGTTTTTGTTTTTGTTTTTTTTTATTCCATTGTGCTTTTCTAGGGCTGGCAGATTAACTGTCTGAGTACTCTTTAACCTTAAAAGAATATTTTACACTTTTTAAAGAGGAGCCATCCTTTACGTAATTTCCTTTAGGTTAATTATTTGTACCCTCAATGCCTCACACGTAAATAAGTCACAGTGAAGAGAGAAGACGAAAGTAGCCAAACTTCATGCAGACAATTATAGGGGGAAAAAATACTCTATCCTAAATAATATGAAAAGTTTAAAATCAAGAGCCAAAAAACGACAGAAAATGCAGAGAAATTTACTGCAGACTATCTTCTTTCATCTACTTCCATACAGTCAAGACAGATGCACTCTGTATAATATTATACTGGAAGCGATTCTTGAACATATTTATTCAAGACTTAGCTGAATGTCCAGGGTTTGAGAATTTGAAATCCATTGAGATGTCTTGCAAGTTACCAAAATATATCTAGAAGGAGAGGTCAAAAGCCCTGGTTCATCAAATCTTAGACCAACTTTCTGGACTGATTATCAGGTAAAAAACAAGACCATTTGTTTTAAACTTGTATTTAATACTCCACCAACAAACTAACTGATAAGCATACAGAAAAAGTTACTTTTTGAAAACTGGAATACTTAAGCTTTTGCTTGATCAAGTTCTGTAGGTGTTAGCCATTAGACTCAAAATTTGGATTAGTGCTATGACACTGACCAGCCAGCTATTCACAAAATTCTACTCCCTTCACATTCCCATCCCTAACCTAAAGCAGGTGAGATTCAGTTACAAAAGTACACTGCTGAGCCTGTCCTTTTAAATATAAATTAAAGTACATTTGAATCCACAACATACTAAAATCTAGTCTTTTAACACAACAGCAGCAAAAGCACTCTATTAAACAGCATTACCTCCCTGTGAATCAAAATCCCTTTCAGCATATGTTGTTCAAAGTCCAAAGGGCAGTCTTCTACCCACATCCCTACTGATTTTTCACAGCATCTCCCAGAAGTGAGCAAAACCCTCCAATAAAATAACAGTTAGCCACGTTTAGAGAGGTCATTTGTATGGAGGTAGCAAAATGACAGGCTATAAAAAGAATCCCTACTCTACTCTTCCTTGCCATCCAAATTGTGTCACTAATCTTTTATGAGAATTTTTAAGAGAAAAAAGTTGCAATAATATGCTCTTGTTCCAGGTATTTCTGAACATGGAAATATTTCAGAAAACACTGACAAGACCTGAGAAAGGACAACTGAAAATGTGACCAGAATAAAGGATACTTTTTAAGAAGAAGAGCTTTGACAAACAGCAAGCATTCCTCAACCAAAATATTAAGTATAAAGTCTGGAATGAAAAAAATACTAATATATTGAATACTTATAATAGAAAATTCTAAGGAGAATTCATGCTGCTATTTGTGGTGTGGAAAGCATTTCAAGAAAATGTCCCTATGCAGAAACTAGTACACCATAAAATACCAGTGCTTCATCAGCATCAATTTATCAGGCACAACAAAAATTAAACCACGAACGAAACAAAGCTAATTCAGGGCTGAGGTGGATTCTCCAGACTGTAAGAGTCTTAATTCATGTTATGGAATTTTACCAGTGTCCCAGACAAGTTTCTGCAGTGTTTACTACTGCTCTTTTAAGTTTACTAGTTTTAGTTTGTATTCTTTTTTTGTCCTCATCTTGTCACACATTTTTCACTTCAAAGCTTTTATTTACTTCAATGCAATCCTATGCTGCAATAGTTTTAGCAATTTTATTTCTTCGATTATTTCATCAGACACAACCCTTCTCAGAAATGTTTATTATAGTTAACTGTCTCTACTAGCTAGCTATATGAGTGTGCTGTTTCTCCCGTGCTTTGTCTCCTCTTTAATTTGGGAGTTTATAGGGATCCTAAAGCAATATTCTGTTCACTCATCCCTGGAAGTGTTCAAAGAAAATGCAAATATGGTGCTTAGAGAGATGGTTCAGTGGTGGTTCTGGCCATGTTAGGTTAATGGCTGGACTCAATGATAACAGAGGTTGTTTCCAATCTTAATGATTCTATCATTCATTGGTTTTTCACCATGATAAGGGTTAGCAAAAAATATTTTTTTCTTGATACTTCCTGCGTACCAGTGACCATTAATATTTTAGCCACTGTTAGTTGGTGACTAGATATAATTCTGTTTTTAAAAACTCATCTGATTTTCTTTCAGCTGAAGGAAAACAATTTACATAACTAGTTTTTAATTAACGGCCACAGAAATAAAACAAGCAAGCATTGAGGAACTATTTTGTTAAAATTTCACCTGAGCACTAGTCCTATTTAGATGTAGGCAGAGCTTTCCATAATGGCCACTTTGGAGGTTGCTATCACCTCCTTGATCTTGCATCGTTTGTATTTTCTGAATCTTTAATTTTTCGGATTGAGAATGAAATTGATGCCTTTAAGTTTTAAGTTTTTCTGTTCTGTTCTGTTCTGTTCTGCTTGGATGTGCTTTTCTGTTGTGCTTGAGTGATGAAGACAAAACAGTCCAATTCCACCTAAGGACTCAAGGATAATATCTTCAAACTTCAAGCCCTAAGCATAAACACGTGAAAAGAGAAGGGCGGGCACGCAAGCAAGCAAGTAGGATGAAACTTCCCTATTTGAGACTATTAATTGGACAGTTGACTCCTGCATGCAAATGGACTAAAACCTATAGAGGTGTGAGAACTCGTGACCAACTCCTTCTTTGCTTCCATCTTGGAGCCATCCAGGCAGGAGCCATGACTGTGGCACTCATACTGCTGGGGAGTTGCCTCTCAATAAATACCCATTTTATTCCCCTTAACTCTGTGTGTAGCCTCTGTTCCAGCTCCTCTAGGCATCAGAGCTGGTGACTCCGCCAGGACAGGTGAGGCATCTGGAAACCCCCTGGGCTGAAGCCCTGCTGGCAACATAATGGTAGTGTGCTTACCATACAGCAACTTGAAACTAATGGATGATGACCTCCACTTTTCCTTCCTAAGTGTAAGAACATCTTAATACACATGTAGTTCTCAAATAAAATAGCTGTTCTGTCCTCCCTGTTTAAGGCACATGTGAAGTTTAATTCCTGGAATTCTACTAAATCTGGGGAAATTGCTATCCTGTTAACATTATCTTTCATTGCTTATCCCTGAGATATCTATCTTGTTTGTTTTATTTTAATTTTTCCAGTGGGTAGGTGTATATTTGGATTACTCCCGACATCTTAGTAATTACTTAAGTTTTCACTGACACAGATTTTCCTGTTAACATGGAAATACAACTGTGGTCACACACTTTCTGGTTGATCTGGCTTGTAAGTACTAAAATATAAACCACCTTGCATCACACTATTTTCAACCTGAGTGAAACAAATAAATCCTGGAAATTTTTACATTGAGAACAGCATGGAAGATGAAAAATGTTTCATACAAGTACCATTTCCAGTTTTAAGTGGATTTACTCCAGTTTTGTTCAGCATGCTTTCTAGCTCACATTCAGCAAAGATTTTAGTAAATAGAGTGACAGAATATGCTAAAACTTAATAATTCTGTTGCTGCTATTAGTGATAGTTGCAGGAAATAAATTCTGTTTTTTTAAGCCCAATTGTGCCAGAAATACAAATCTAAGGAGCTGGTCTTCTCTGAAATATAGTAGATATAATAACTAACTGTTTTGTTACTCAAATTACAAAGGAAATTACCAGAAATCTAGTGAGTATTAGAAATAATTCATTTATTAACTAAATACATTGAAATACAGAAATGAATATATAGCTGTGAACACACAAACAAAGGACAGAGACAAGACCGGGGTGTTTAATGCATTCATTCCCTCTACCTTCAACATGGAGGATGGACCAAGATGGCCTCAGTGCCCTGAGCTGGAGGACCATGACTGAGAGGATGGTCAACTCCCAATGGATCCTGAACTTTTGTGGGATCTGCTGCTACAGCTGGATCCCTGCAAATCTATGGGGCCTGATGGGATTCATCCAGATTCCTCAAAGTGCTAGATGATGACACTGCAAAGCCTCTCTGGATGATTTTTGAGTGGTCTTGGGAATCCAGAGAGGTTGACTTCCAGTTGACTGGAAGCTAGCTAACATTGTCCCCATTTTCAAAAGGGCAAAGAGGACTCTGGAAAACACGTCTGTCAGTCTCACTTCAGTGTCTGGTAAAATCATAGGGCTCCATCCTCAGCCCTGTGTTCGTCAACATCTTCATTTGTGACTTGGATGCAGGACTCAAAGGAATATTAAGTAAGTTTGACAAGGATGCCAAATTGGGAGGAGCTGTCGACTCCCTCAAGGGTCGAGAGGCCTTGTAGAGAGACACTGACAAATTAGAGAGATGGGCAATCACCAGCCATATGAAGTTTAACAAGGGCAAGTGCCAGATTCTGCACTTGGGATGGAGCAGCCCTGGCTGTGTTTATAGACTGGGGAATGAGAGGCTGGAGAGCAGCCCCATGGAAAGGGACCTGGGGGTCCTGGTCAGTGGCAAGTTGAAAACAAGTCAGCAGTGCCCTGGCAGCCAGGATGACCAACCCTGTCCTGGGGTAAATCAGAAACAGCATTGCAGCTGGGCAAGGGAGGGCATTGTCCCACTCTGCTCTACACTGAGGTGGCCTCAGCTTGAACCCTGCGTGCAGTTTTGGGCACCACAATATAAAAGAGATATTAAGCTACTAAAGTAAATCCAAAGGAGTGACACGAGAATGGGGAAGGCTCTGGAGCCCCTTAGGAAGAGGGGCTGAAGTCACTTGGTTTGTCCAGCCTAGAAAAGAGGAAACTGAGGAGAAACCTTATTTTGGTCTTCAACATCCTTACAAGGGGAAGTGGAAGGATAGGCACTGATCTCTTCTCTCTGGTGACCAATGACAGGACTTGAGGAAATGGCATAAGGCTGAGACGGGGGAAGTTTAGGCTGGATATCAGAAAAAGGTTTTTCACCCTGAGGGTAGTTGAGCACTGGAACAGGTTCCCCAGGGAAGTGGTGACAGCACCAAGCCTGACAGAGTTCAGCAAGTGTTTGGACAATGCTCTCAGGCACCAAGTGTGTGTCTCGTGCAGGGCCAGAAATTGAACTCAATGATCCTGATGAGCTCCTTATAACTCAGCACATTATATATTTCTAAGATTCTATGAACCGCAGAAAAAAACATTCCCATTCATTATTATCCATGACGAACTACTGAATCAAGGAAGAAACTGAAGAATGTTATTATGTGTGCTTGAACAAACTTGAACAAACAAATCATCTTTCCAATGGCTCAGTTTGAAATAGAATCAGTAACTTGATTCACAGCCTCCTGTGACAGCCACCAGACAGAGCTACTACTAAAATGTTCAAGGTCATTTACTTAATTGTACTTATAATATTATTGGGCATTAGCTCAAAATGATTATGCAGAAAATTATTGCTTATGTTCCCAAATTATCATTTGCTCTGAAAAGTTGTGTAGAGCAGAGAAGTACTTCCTGTGTCTGTGTGCCTCCTTCTATAAATAAATGTCTGCTTTTCAGTTGCAACACGGTAAATCATCACATAAGTTCAATTAAGCAGAAGCACTGAATGGTTTGTCTCTGAATGGAAAAGTACTTCCTAAGAAACCCTTTTAAAGAGAGCACATTCAGCTAGGACTCTGACTTCACAAACTTCACGATTTTGTGTCTTGCAGGCTGACAAGGATGCACAATGACCATTCTATTTAATTTAATCATCCTTTTTATTAAATGGGTTTACGTTTTTTTTTTCTTAACACCTAAAAGAAAGCGAAAGTAAAACAAGAGGAAAAGCTTGTTTCCTGTGCAGATGAATGAGCACTAGAAGCTGCCCAGAGATGTTGTGGAGTCTCCCTCACTGGAGATATTCAAGAACTATCTAGATGCAATCCTGTGCCATGTGATCTAGAATGACCTTGATTGAGCAGGGAAGTTAGACCAGATGATCCATTGTGGTCCCTTCTAACCTTACCCATTCTGTGATTAATGAAAATATATTTTGCAACAATTTCTGTACTGAGCTTGAGTACACACACTTTCTTATTATAAATAAAGTCATTATCTGGAAGATAAATCAAATTATGTCAATAAGGTGTATTAATGCCAGAACTCACTTATTAAAAATATTAAGCATATTTTATTATATTTATATCCTTTTATTATAAATAAGTGTTTTTTCTGACAATTGGTTCTCTTAAGAAGATTTAGCAAAACAGTCTTCTGAAATATTTTCTCACCAAAAATCCTGACCAAATCATTTGCCATATGGAGAATCTCTTACTGTCTTTAAAATTCAGAAAGGTAGCTCAGAGGCTTTACAGTTTCCCATGGCGTGGTTACAATTGTTGGCTGGTATCCTTGTATGTACGTATGGGAGATGAACTGATGCACATTTTCATGTACTACTTTAAACATGTTTTAAAAAAGGAAGATAATACATTTCAATTTGCAACAGTAATACTCTGAACCTGAATTGGTAGAGTCAGGGCTGCTTGTCATATAAGACATTAAGTAGATCTCACTAGGTGTGTTGAGTGATTGACCATGTCTAGTCTTTAAAAAGACACAGATTAACTCAACTGTACTCTCTGGGGCCTAATGGTTTGGCAGACTGATGATGCTGCAACAAGCTCAGACATAAGGCAATTGCCTCTTTCGCTTTTTTCTTTTTTTTTTTTTTTTCACATGCATATCAGCACTTGCATGTTAAGTAATGTACTACTTATAATCTATCCTTTTCTCACAGACTTAAGGTGACCAGGTGTAAGTTTGGAAGGGACCTTTAAAAATCCTTTAGTCCCCTGCCATGGGCATGGGTGTTTTTCTCTAGATTAAGTTTTTTAAAGTCTTATCCAGCATGGCCTTGGACACTTCCAAGGATGGGGCATACACAAATTCTCTAGCTGATCTGTTTCAGTGTCTTGCCATCTTCATTGTAAACATTTTCTTCCTTATGTTCAATCTAACCCTGCTTTCTTTCAGTTTAAACCTATTGTTCCTTTTCTGTCACTACAGGCCCTGGTAAAAAGACCTTCTCTATCTTTCTTTTCTCCAGGCTGAACAATTCCAACTCTCTCAGCCTGTCCCCAGAGGATAGATGTTCTACCCCATTGACTGTTTTCATGGCCCTCCTCTGGACCTGCTCTAACAGGTCCATGCCTTGCTTGTACTTAGGGCCACAGAGCTCCTCTGTGAATCCAACTAAATAAAGGATGAAATTTTTATCACTGTCTTCTTATTCAAACAGTCTGTGGTAACTGGCACATTCAGGTGTCTTTTACAAACTCCGAGTAAGACAGTTCAATCTTAGATTCTATCCAAATCAATGAGATGATGAAGAGAGGCAAACTCACAAAGCCAGATGGGCTACACAGTTGGGGTGAGCTCTAAGAAAGATGCATGTGAAAATTAGTTAGAACAGTGTTGCACAAACTGTATCATTCAGAAACTCATGTGAATGCACTCAATTTATAAAGCTGATGTTCTTCCCCATTCACAATGCACTTATCATAGTAGCAGGCCATTTAAATCTAACTTTTTGTTTAGCTCACCTATGCTGCATTTTATACTCATGCTTCATTTTATGCCACAGAATAGTCTTGGGATGGAACATTTAACCCTGTTTTTTTTTTTTTTTTTTAAAAAGATGCTTGAATTTTGCATTTTTATTTCCAGGTCTTTTGTACTAGTCCAAGTACCAGAAATGAAAGGAAACTCCAGTTCACATGACTCCCAGTGTTGTAACTCGAAGGAAAATGAAATATATTTTCAACATACTTTTCAATGTTGGTAGTAAATTTTTTGGAATATATTAAATTGTGTGCATGCATAAAGGCATTGCATATATGGATACAAATTTTCTGTGTATAGGAGATCACAGACACAGACACAAATGTTAATGTATTTCTCCTAGCGTCACAGTTTTGCAATATGGATGGTAGCACAGGGATAAAAGCAAAATCTTTCCATATTCTGACTGATTGCTGGTATACAAGGGAACAGTTAAGAAAGAGACTCTGCAGAAGTAGGTTTAGATTAGATATTAGGAAATCTTCACTGTGAGGCTGGTGAGACACTAGAACACGTTTTCCAGAGAAGTTGTGTATGCCTCATCCCCGGAAGGGTTCAAGACCAGGTTGGAATGGAGTTTAAAGCAATCTGGTCTACTGAAAGGTGCCCCTGCCCGGCTGGAATCAGATGATCTTTAAGCTTGCTTCCAATGGAAACCATTCTATCATTTTAAGATTCCCTTGTTTTCATCTGACATGAAAATATGGTTGGATATGGGCAAACTTTTCAACTCCTGTCCCTGAAATGTATACAAGCTTTATGTGAATTAATAGTCAATTTTGGCAGTAATATTGTTACGAAAATCTAACAAAAGATATTCTGAATGATGGTTTTCAGAGTTGCTGTTATTCTTTCTTTGTAGAAGAACAAATGGCAAAAACCCCACAAACTCAGAGTATGAAATAAGAATTTAATTATACTGCATTGTACCAGAGAGTACAGGCATACTAAGTCTGTGTATAAGGGGTGGCTGAATAAGGAAAGAAATAGATTGAAAATATTAATTAAGGTCTAAATCCTTATTTTCATACTGGAGTCCTCAGTCCATTATTTCTTACCATATCATCATACCCCCCTTTCAGGTTGGATTATAAATTCTAGGAGGCATGTACATAACAGATAAGCACTCTAGCAACAGTAGTTAACAATAATGAGTAACTATAATGAATCATGCCTCTGTTGAGGAGGTCCAATGTATCTAGGAAAGTTATGGCTAACATTTAGACTGGCTCTAAATTCCCCTAATACTGAAGGTGCAATTCCTAAAGCTGACTCCACTTGAAAGTTCATATTGTTGTGCAGCTAATGATCATATTGACTTTTAACTTTTGGAGACTGTTACTAGTTGATTATTGCAGGTGTCCCAAAAGCACAGTAAGTAAATGTAAAATGTTACAGAAGAAAATTAAACCAAGATAAGATTTCTATTTGCTGATGTAGTTTGGAGCCCTTTTCAGTTTGTTTTTTTTTTCACATGCACATCAAAGGAAGTAAATTAAATTAAATACTCACTCCTGTTATGTAACGAGGTCTATACTGGATGGTTCCAAATAAGCCAAGTATGACTATAATAATGTGTATAAAATTTGCGAGGATGGGTGCCCACTGATAACCAAGGAAGTCAAATATCTGCCTCTCGAGCACAGAAACCTATGATTAAAAAGCAAAAGCATAAATAGATTAGAACAAACTAGAAAACATATATCAAGATATTTCCCCTTCCCATATCAAAGACAATTGCTCTGAGTTAAAAAAATACCTGTAAGCTGTAAAATGAATTTGGAAAGTTTTAACTTCTCGTTTTAATAAAAGCTGCACTTCTCACTGGTTACTGAGTTATATTCTACCAAGATACAAAACTAGAATGGTACATTTGCAGGAGGAGAACCACACTTTGCTATATGCACTAGCAAGTGCTATAATGTTTTAGGGTATCAGTGCTGTGAATATGTGATAGGTTTATGACTTCTTATCAGCTACATTGTTTCCATTCATAACACCATCCTTTAGCCTGGTCCTGTCTCTTCCACGATTTCCCCACACTTTGATTTTTATCTCTTCTCTCTATCCCAGCTGTTCTGTCAGTGAGCTTTTACCTGTAACCAAATACATACAACTTTTTGACCCGTTTCTACTGATAATGATTCTAATTTACCTTTTTCCACTGTCACAAACATCAGCAGAAGTATAAACTCCCCCAAGACTAGATAAATAATTTTAAAAATCAATTGAGGAACAATCCCAGGCTGATGATTACTGTTTATAAGCAACACCATTCCAAACAGATAGATCAGATATTAGAAAACAATGCCTTTCTAACAGTATCAGTAGAAATAATTTCATAATTCCAAAAGCAGGTGTCCCTTAACTGGTGTTTTGACATTATGTAAAAATACAGCTCTGTAGCCCAACGCATAGACAGAATGACATGTTTTGACAAAAATAATATTTACATTAATATTAGAAGGCAATGTAATGGTGAAGTGAATTTAGACCAAAAGATCAAGGAGTTTCTTTTACAGCATTCCAACAATTTCACTAACTGGAAAGGTGTATTGATGAACTTCATAAAAATGCGAATAATTAAAATAAAACAAAAAATTTTTATTACTAATAATTAAGATAACAGCAATGTAAACAGCAAACAAAAAAAGAGAGAAGGAGAAAGAGAAAGAGAAAGAGAAAGAGAAAGAGAAAGAGAAAGAGAAAGAGAAAGAGAAAGAGAAAGAGAAAGAGAAAGAGAAAGAGAAAGAGAAAGAGAAAGAAAGAGAGAAAGAAGGAAGAGAAAAAAGAGCGGGTTGTTGTTTCTTGGTAGTTTCATTAAATAACAGGTGACTACTGAGTTTATGTTATGCTGTGGATGAACTGAATTATGTTTATGTGCCAACCACTCTGCTCATTTAAAAAATAACACCTTTTGCGATCAAGTACTAAATGTGTAATTAACTACTGTTCTTGTACGATATAGCTATGGGAGAATTTTTCAATTTTCATGCCACAGTCCACTATCACATCAACATTTTCTTTTAGAAATTAAGTAAGAAAACTTTTCATTAAAAGACAGCCTACATTTACATCAGCATTGCAAATGTAAAAAGGCTGTTAATTATATACTATGTACTGACACTTGTTGAACTTTGAGATGGAGACTGCCAAAATAATCCTTGGAAAGTTTGTCAACCATGTAATTTAAAATTTGAGTGTTCAGGTTTGATGTCAAACATTGAATTTCTCTTTTCAACAAAGACCCCTTTCACACAATGCATCCTGCTTATAACCAGTCTTAGTATTTTGACTACCATTTTATTTTACATATTTATTGAAAGAAATTCTGTTCTTACATTATCCAAATTTTTTCTGAACTGATTTGTGCTATCCTACAACTCTCCCTAGCAGAGGAAAGTCACAGAAGAATTCCCAGAATCCCAAGACATGTCTAATGGTGACAATGGGACAAGGAAATAAAAGGAAGATCAAGCTGTATTAGGAACTTCATGAAAACTCAGATTGCTTGCGCTTCCAAGTTTGTCATTAAGAAACATTTCCTTGAATACAGACACAGTAATTTATATTTTTAAAAAAGGCCAACACGTGGTATGAAGCACTATTATGTAGGTAGGTCAGTGTGAAGTCTATTAGGTGTATCAGGAAAAGACCTGTTACACCCAAGTGCTGTTAAACAGGTAACAAAGGGAAAACGTTCCCTCTGAGCACAGAGCTGTTGTTTTCATCCGATAAACAAAGAGTAAACGAGAACTGCAAGGCAGTAGCAAGGAGTCTAGACTGTACTCACTTCTAGTTTAGTAACAGTAGAGATTCAGCAAGCAAAAAACAATACATGTGAAGATGCAAATCATTCAAACAGCAGGAGATCACCCAGTTAAGTATGCCAATTATAGAGGAAAATTGCAGCATGCTAGTTAATTGTATAAAAAGTAGAAAACCTCATATCCCTGACATGACTTTTAGTCTAAAAAGAAAGTGTGCTATCATGCATCAACATTGTTTTGCTTGTCTTGATGAAAGATGCAGTTCCACCAAAACTGGTTTATGGGACTGTATTGGATAAATAGCTATTCTGTGAGAATCTTTCCTTTCCACTTACCAATGTACTCTTTGGTTTTTTTCCCCATTACTAGCAATTCCTTCAGTACCAAGCAACCACTCTCAGATTTTGTGGTCATGTTGAACTTGGGGTGAGTAAATACCAGAAAGCAGGACACACAAGGCAGGGAGTAAATACAGAAGTAAAAAGACAAGTCTGTACCACTTCTGTCCATGTATATCTATCTCTCATTTACCATAGGCAGACTTGCTATTAGACTTTCTCACATCACTTCAAGGAATCAACTGTGTGTGAGGACTGCTGGATATGTGAAGTGGCAGCATTCTGGTTGGGTATGCACAGATAAAATGCTGTGGAAATGCAACTCTTCCCTAGAAGGTCACACTAACATGGCAAGGTGCATTGTGGATTTATCAAATGGAAATTACAGGACAGAACCAGATCTTCATTCACACTTCCTGAAGAGATGAGGGTGGAGAGAAAATAAAACTCATCCACAAATGAACATAAATATAATACAGACTTTCTACATGAGTTGCTTTTAAAAAAATCTTATTTGGTCTGTGTTTCTAAAAGGAGAAAAGTGGAAAGTAGGACAAAGTAGTGACAAAGACTATTAAAAATAGTATTATGCAGTTTCCTCCTCTTCCACAGATGTCAGAATCATAAGGGATTTCCTTACATAGCAAGAGAAAATATAGATCTGATTTTGAAAGCATTTTATTCCGTTACTTCAAATTTTTTGGTTAAACAACTGCACTTCTTCAAGCCATACCCACTAGCTTCAAATGTTTAATGATATTTCAGGGATATTACAGAGAGAAAGGAAAGAACTAACAAAGAAATATTAATCTTTAAAGTCAAGGAATTTTCTTTCTTCTTCCTCAGGGGTTGGTATTGGTATTGGCACGTTTAACATTTTTGTTTTTGACATGGCCAGGGGGGTTTTGCACACCTTCAGTGAGTTTGTTGATCACACCAAGCTGTGTGGTGCAGCTGACATTCTGGAAGGAAGGGATGTCATCCAGAGTGACCTTGGCAGGCTTGAGAGGTCCATTTTGTGTGAACCTCATAAAGTTCAACAAGGCCAAGAGCAAGGTTCTCCACCTGGATTTGGAAAATTCCAAGCCCAAACACAGACTGTGCAGGGAACGGATTGAGAGCTGCCCTAAGCAGACAGGCTTGGATTGTTTGTGGATAAGAAGCAAAACACGAGCTGACAGTGTGCACTTGCAGCCCAGAAAGCCAACCCATCCTAGGCTGCATCTAAACCAGTATGGCCTGCATGGCAAAGGAAGGGATTCTGTCCTTCTGCTCTGGTCAGACCTCACCTGGAGTGCTGCATCCAGCTCTGGGGTCCTCAGTACAAGAAAGATGTTGACTGGTTGGAACAAGTCCACTAAGGCCACTAAATTGGTCACAGGGCTGGAACACCTCTCCTATGAAGACAGGCTGAGAGAGTTGGGACTCCAGCCTGGAGACAAGAAGGCTCCAGGGAGGCCTTAAAGCAGCTCCCCAGTAGCAAAGGGGGGCTTACAAGAAACCTGCAAAGGGATTTTTTTAACAAGGGCATGTAAGGACATGACAAGGGGAAATGGCTTTAAGCTGAAAGAGGGTAGGTATAGATTAGATATTAGGAAGAAACTCTTTCTTGTGAGGGTGGCAAAGCATTGGAACAGGTTGCCCAGAGAGGTTGTGGACTCCCCAGTCTCTGGAGGTGTTCAAGGCCAGGCTGGATGAGGCTTTGAGAAACATGGTCTAGTGCAAGGTGTCCCTGTCCATGGCAGGGATGTTTGAACTAGATAATTTTTAAGGTCCCTTCCAACCTAAACCATCCTGTGATTCTATAGTTCTGGAAAAGAGTTTAAAGTGAGAAAAGCAAAAAGGAAAAATGGATGCTTTGGATGAAAAAGTATAGTATGGTTAGAAAAGAAAAATATGTTTGAATTCAACATCACACTAATAATGGAGTGAACTCAGAATGTAGCATTAGGGACAGTCAGGTTCTAATGTTAGAAAATAAACACCCACCACATTGTGTTCTTAGGCAGATTATTTGATGTATTCACTGATAAAATTACAGAAGACTTTATTTAAAGGGAATTTTACTAATGCATTATTTTTTTTCCTGCTAACTCTTGTAAAAATAAATACAAAATAAAATGAACCCATATGCTGTCAAATTGACATAGCTCAGAAACTTTCCAGATTGTTGTCAGAGGCTGGTTGTTAATAGATTAACAGTGTTACTGACCTTGAGGGATCTATGAATTGAATTTCCAGAGAGAAATGAAAAACATTTGGAGATGATTCTTAAAGTATATGATTGGACTAGAATTTCAGATAGCAACCACAAAGGAGAACCAGTCAAAAGATGATTTATAACACAAACTCCAAAATGGAAAATGACTAACTGCCTTTGCTCAGAAAGCTCCTTGAGAAAAAAGTCAACCACGACTACTTTACAATGATACAGCATCTAAACTTCGCACTGATATAAATTAAAGTTCACATAGGCAGACACACACAAGAGGATATGTACTGCCCCTGCCAGCCAAGGTCCTTGGACAGCAAATACAGCACACAGGCACTCAGACCACCAGGGCTGGGGCAGGGTCACACAGCTGGCTGAGTGGTGGTAACAGGCTCTCAACAAACTCCAAAGGAAGAATACTAATTTAAATTACAGTGCAGGAGAATTAAACAGCTGTGGTTTATATCATTGACTGGTGCATGCTAAGAATGAGCTAAAGAAATTAAGCTCTAATCACTAGCTCATTAAGTCCCCTCAACAAAACTGTGTTGTATCAGATGCCCACACCATCTAATAATTCACTTCTGCTTTTAAGTTAGGTTTTAAGTTTTTAAATGACTTTCAGTTCTTGCTGTATGGAATAGAAAATTAAACAGAGTCAAATAAATGCAGGTACTTTTAGGTCTTTAGCTTACAAATGATTTCTAATGCTAAAGCCTGCCTGCATGACTACAATATCCCCAGCCAACTCTCCTGCAGCACTTCCATCATTTTGAGGCAGAATGCATTTATTTGTGCCGTTCCTTAGAGAGGTTCATTTAATTTTTCATCAAAATTTAAGATAGTATCCTGAGATAGAGGGCCCAGTTACTCAGAAAATTCTCCACAGTCACCCTGCGGAAAAACAGATTAATATTTTGAAAGTCAAATCTATACCAAATACACATACACATCTGCAAGTGTGCATGCACGTGTGAGTCAAGTCCTTTACTGCAAGACAACAAGGCAAATGAAAAAACAATATTTTTTTTTTTGTAAGAAAAAAGGCAACACTAAAATGAAGTCCTGTGAAGAGCTGCGGACACAATGGCACATCTCATATAAACCATCAAAACCAGAGTGAGAACGGGTAATTCAAGTTAAAATCAAGAAGGAATTAGTTTCTACTTGTCCATTCGTTCCTTGAAGGAATCACATATATAGTACTAAGCCACCATCCTTAATCCGCTTGATGTTGCTGAGAGAAGGAACAGGCCTTCACCACACTTGATAAGAAGGTAATCATAGTTTTTAAAAATCCTATGTAGGACCACATTCCTGCATCGTATTATGTGTAAGTGGATTTCTGCTGTGACCTACTAAGGACAACAAACCTCTCCACAGGTACAGAGTGCACTCTTAGTCTCAGCTGCTGCCTTCCATAACTGAGCACAGCAATAATAAAAAAATGGCAAGTACAAGTTTACTACAGTAGGTTTACTGTTATATAGTAGTGAGAAGCATATCCACATGGCATTGTCGAGATAATAGTGCCTCAAATGGCTATAGTTCTTACTGTACAAGACCAAACTCACTTTTGCTAATATTTAAAACAACAACAAAAATCCAGAATTTGTGAGGTATATTAGATTTCAATCCTCTTGAAACCAGCAGAGCATTTCAGTTCATTTATTTGTTTCTTAGTTTTGAATACAATTGCACACTCGATCTCAATGACTTGCTTAGAGGGGTTAGAGCCTAAAGTTCACGCTAAACTTTAGATCACAAATATTAAAATCAGGATACAGGAAATTTTGTGTGTGTGCATATGTGTATGCTTTAAGACAACAGAATTTCTTGTTTCTGGCTGGCCACCAGTAGCAAGAATTAGAGATGTGTCAGAACACATCCTTTTGTGTGTCTGAAAGAAAAATCCATCTCATGTAAACTCATCTACCCATGAGGCTATCAAGAAGTTAGCAGTTCAGCTACAGGATGAACTTTAGCAACGGGTGCTAAAAGTTTTAATCCCTGTAATGTATTTCATTTCCTGTTCATGAACCCTTGTAATAACAAGTGTAATTATTTAATAAGACATATTTGCACTCCACCAAACCCAAGGAGAGGTGCATAAAACTGGTTTGCTCTCAAACTGATAAATTAGGTCAAGTTATGAGGTTTTTTTTAACCTTAAAACCAAGATGATGTTATAGCACAAAATACTCAGCTGCCAAGTCCCAGCAAGGGGGTGTAACAAGAAGGCTAGCTGTGACTGTGGCCAAAGGAGGGATAATGACAGATGGGTTAGTGACCACCAGTGGGAATTAGTTTAAACACTGCCAACATAAAAGTTTCTTTCCATCTCTTTGGCTAACCCTTATTTCTCTCTCCATCTCTCTCTCTTAATCTTTCTCTCTCTCTCCCCTGTTCACATCCTTCTAAAAAGAACATCGAAGCACTGGCACACACACCTTCCTTTAAGGTGACAAAATTAAAATTTACTAACCCTGCTGAGAAAGCTTGAAACAATTCTAAATGTAAAAATGCTTTTGAATTACAATTTAATAATAATTTATAATTGAATAGTCTGAATTGCCTGCAGTAAAGCCCAAAGGCAAAATCAAGCATTCAGAGATCATTCAGAAGTATTAGCCTTATCAAATACTTTCAAATTGTTTCTTTCTTTATGGAGATATTTATCAATAAAACTGGGCTTGGTTTCATTCAAAAATATACAACTAGTTTCTACACACTGGTTGAAGTTATACTATATTACATTTGTGAACTAAGGAAAGATGTGATAATGCTGTCATTGAATTTACAGAAGGAAGTATCTCAGGTATCTTCAGGTAGTGAACCTATCTTCTTCTGTGTATGATTCTCAGTCCAGAACAAACTCTGGCTTAATACCTGAAAAAAATTACCCTATAACAACAGCAAAAAATTAGTCTCTAGTCTCTCCAGGAAAGGCACACCTGTAAGAAACCTCATTAGCCAAATTATTTTGAGTGGAGTTGGCAGGAATCACTCATTATCTCATCAGGACTGAGTCTCATAATAATAACCAGGCATTTAGTGATTTCACATCAAGTGAAAATAGCCAATGTAGAGTCACTACTTGTTGTGTCCTGGTGGTTTTATTTGTATGCAGGCATATAAGAGTGTCCACAAAGCAAGAGAGAGAATCACATGGTGAGAGAATGACAAGTAGTCCATGTCAGAACTGCAAGGCACAGAGGGCTCCTTTGTAATCTCTCATTCCACAACTAAACCTGGATAAGCAGAATGCTGACTTTACTGTCCTTACAGAAATCTCTCTCTTAAGATGCTTCTACTGGAGTAATCATTATTACTACACAGAATATTTGAAACACCTGCTACATTTTCATGCCTTGGCATCACCTGAAAACTGATATTTAAACTATGCAGATCACTTTATGCAAGAAAGATAATTGACATCAGTCACAGACAGGAAAGTTTCTACCTGCTGAACTTCGCCTATTACCTGCGCATAAACCACCCATCCTAAGGAAAATCCAAGTGCTGCGGAAGGAATGAAGGCATCTTTTCTGCAACATGGCTACATTAGAGTCAGACTTGTCATCTGGTCTCTACACAGAGTCCAATGGAGAAGCACAAGGTCTCAGATCTCATCTTCCAGATGTCCAGTGTTCCCAATTCCCAGGTCCAGCGCCTTTAAATTCAATGGCAGCTGAGGAACACCGATTACTGTCTACAACAGAGTTCTACAAACATACATTCCAATCCAAAGCATCAAGCTTTATTTTTTTTCTTTTATTTCTTTTCTTTTTGTTTCTTTGTTTGTTTGTTTGGTTTGTTTTTTTTTTGTTTTCAAGAAAATGTGTCATTCCCATAGGCTAGTTCAATACTTAACCCAACTCAGGAATTGTTGATTGGAACTGGCTAATTTGCATCGTATTTCAATATTTCATTATTTTTATTCAATCTTCTTCGGAACACGATTATAAGGGGGAAAAAACAGCATATGAAGCTATGAAGCGCTGTCATTGTCATTACAGGAAAACTCCAGCTCATTCCAACTCCCATGGATAGCCAGAGTGAGTCAGTCAGACATTGCCCCCATTGAATATTTCAAGGAAAACACAAAGAGGTGGGTTTTTCCTGATTTTATGAAGCAATATGTTTAAATGAATGGGACCCTAAGCTTTCTGTTTTGAAAAAATACAAAACCTATCACCTGCCCCTGGAAACACAGCCTCTGTAATATAACTAAGCAGTACAGATTATAGTTTCATTCGCTAGCCTTTTCCAACATTAACACTTCAATAAAATTAAGAAGCAGTCTCATCATTCCTTTTCCCCAGCCCCCATGACAAATGCAATTAATATAAAGCTAGTCTGTAATGAGTAATGTACTAATTAGGTGTGCTGAATTCCTTTTTAGCAGCCAATTCATGTATGGATACAAATATTTCCTTCTCTTAATACACTGTTTCTGAAATGCTGTCTATTTGCACCCAAGCTTTATCAACTTAAAAATTAACAAATACAGAAAAAGGGACAACTATATTAAAATTCCAACTTGGTGAGTTGCAAAGCTCTCCTCCCAGTCTGTTATACTGAAAAGTTAAAATGTGAGGGACAAGGGAAAGGATAGATGCAAAGCTCTGACAAAAGAATAAACACACAAGATGAATGCTTGATATACTACATAGAGCTAATAGGTGTTAGTGAGACATGAGAATGGTGTAAAAATATACACTCCCATGCAAATAGATTGTCCAGAAAAAAATGTATTTGGAATAAAATTAAAATTTTCAAAAGAAAGGGAGGTACTAGGAAAGAAGCAGAGATACTGAAGATGGATATAATTTGCCTGCTTATTTGCATAAATGTTTATTGCAGTCAAAAACATTTATCTGAGAATAATCTACATCAACTTATTTGAGACCAAAGTCAGATTTTTATTGGATGTTTATTTTGTATATTGAAGGCTAGTGTTGTGTCCTGGATTAAGCTCGTTTGCTTACCCAAACTACGCACTCAAGCACAGCGGCACATCCTCAGAAGGTATTTTAAACATTGTTAAATATCTAAAATAAGACTTTTTAAACTTTCCTTCTGTTCTTCATATGGTAAAAAATAGATAAAAATTACTATACTTCTCTGTATTGAAAGAAGAATAGCATCCATTTGCTGACACCAGTTGGTACCTCAACATTGCGAGGAAGGCTGGAGAGGACTGCCTAACAAACCTGCATGGCTGATGTGATGGTGTTTGTGGAAGGTTTTTTCTTCATAAGGAGAGCCAATCACATACAGAAAACAAAAAAATTGGTTGTCAGAATTTATCCTCCACCCTTCTGCATTTGCCTCCAAATCTTTGTTTTCCCCACCTTCCAATTTGCTTGCTCTAATTCGGTGCCCACAGCAGTTCCTCTTGGAAGCAGCAAAAGCTATAATCTAGGACTGCTGCAAGCTCTCCTCCAGCAGAGGCCTATCCCTGCCAATAGCTGTCATCATTCAAGTGGCACTTGCTGGCAAGGTAGCACAGAGTTGCAGCAATTGCCTTCCACTTTTTCATACCTCATATCCCCAGCTGTTCCAAGGGGGTGATCACCTTGCTGCTTTCATGAGGTCTAGAAAACGCAGCAATAATTATTGTGCTGGCAGTGCTGAAGGCAGCCAGCATCACTAAGGCAGGAATTGGAATGCAGCCCAACCAACACAGCAGAATCTACTAATTTGTTTCACTGAATATTTTGTTGTAAGAAATAATCATGAGCCTTGTGATAGACTATGAAAGGCAAATTACACTGCCTGAGCCAGAGCCTTCTGCAGTGCCTAGCAAGAACAAAACAAAAAAAAACCAAACAAAACAAAACAAAAAAAACCCACACCAAAAACAAACAAAAAAAACCAAAACAAAACAACAACAACAAATCCCAGAAGCAAAACCAAACCTGAAAATTTTGGGTTAGCTTCTTAAATCTAGCCTTTTAAATGTCCTGGCTTGTCAGTAAATTACCTTGAATTTACAAAAAAAAAAACCCAAACAACTTCTATCTAGTCATGACCTGTCAAAAAAAGAAGTTTCTATGATTGATTTTGACCAATTTTGTGTGTATTACACTAGGAGGGGAAGGCTAACAGTGTTCACTTTAATTTCATATCGCATGATACCTTACACAAAATTGTAAAAAATATAACGGTTACCCTTTCTTCCTACAAATGTATTAGTCAATGTTTCAAATGATCCATATGTATGACTTCCTAATCCCTGCAAGACAGTAGATTTTAATTCAATTATTTGAGGGTAACTACAGCATCTTTTCCAAAGCAAACTCCTATTATTAATGGGAAAATAGGAAAAAATAACATCTACATAACACCAAATGCCTGAGCGTTTCTTATTGGTAGAGGTCACCTCTCTAGAGAGAGTATTTTGAACTCAAGGAAAAGATAATCTGATAATATTGTGCTTGCTGCTTCTCTGCTAAAGCAACAGCATACCTTTATGCAATGAATGAAGCACCTGCTGGTTCCTGCTTTGTGCTGCATGGCACTGCTTTGACTGTGGTAATGGTTTACCCAGTGGTTTGCTTCTAACCTGATGACATAGTGATTGGAATTCCATTTACAGTGAAGACAGGGGAAACTGCTGGCAGACAATGCAGTTAGGTGGAAAAGGAACTTTGGTTAGTGAGAACTGCCTTCTTTCTAAGCAGGAAAAAGTAACTGAAGCAGAATCAACCCCTTTCACCCCTGCTGCTCTGTTACCTCAGCCAAGGAAAGGAAGGATCAATGTCCATTCAAGATGCCCTGATATTGACAGGTAATTCTACATTGGAGAGAAGAAGGAATAGATAAAGCTTGAGCACATCTGAGAATATAGGAGGAAAAAAGAGGAGCAATCAAGTTTTCCAGTAACATATCTCAATATACAAGGTAAATTATGGCAAAAAGTTAAATCTATAGGGTAAAGACAACTTTGCTCTCTGGGAAATTAATCAAAGTGGACCCAGATTTCTTAGATTTCTGTTGAGAGCTGACAATGGCTGTCAGCACTGGTAATATTTTTGGGGATGTTCATGTCCTTGTTTTGTGAGAAGCTCAGGTAGGAACCACTGATTCCTGCATAGCTGCTCTCCTCTAGATGGAACTGTCTTTCCTGCTGTGAGGAGTGCTGCTAAAGTGCAAGTCTCTTCCTTCATTCTCTGCCTTGCAGATTTCACCCCACACATGGCTGTAAAACACTTTGAGCTAAGCAAATAGACTTTCCTTCTTGTAAGGATACTATCTTAGAAAAGAACCCACTGGCCCATCCCAGTCATAACTTCTATTTAGAAAGCAGAGGTGAGGTCCAGTCTACCAAATATAGGACTCTAACTTCTATCTATATTTTAGGTAGTGAATCTCCACCAAATTTCTGGTATACTGAATTAAAGTGTGTCACTGTAGGCCTCCAGAGGCAAATCCATTCTGACTAAGTACAGGTACCTAAGCAGGACAAAATGAATATGATCCATCCATTTAATCTGAAAGAACCATAATTATTACTAAATCGATCAATACATGTGATAGTCCAGGAATAGACTACCAGGGTCTATGCTGTTCCAGAGATTGCCACAGATTCCCTATGGGATTCAGACAAAATCTTTTAGCTTCAAGGTAATACAGCTATGCAGTATTTAAATCCTGACCTCAAAATGGAGCCATGTGGAACTGTAGATTTCTTTGACTTTCTCTAATTATTAAGTTCCTAGCTTAGTTAAGCAATTGTGAATATTTTATTTTGTTTAATCTGTAAGGTGAAAGCTGTTCAAAGGCAAGTATTAACTTTCAGCATTATTATACACTGGACTTTCTCTTCCACTCTTGTAAAAGTATGCCAGGAGTCAGAGATGAGATCAACAAAAGTCTCATCAACAATCAGTGTGATGGAGTATAAATTTTCTCAAATGCTATTTGGCCAGTTTCTTCTCTTCCTGTACGGAAGATTTCAGGTTAGATTGGGAAAAAAAATTATTAATGCAATTTGTTAGGGAGAATTAACACTATTTTTGCTAAAAGATGTTAAGAATCAGTGATTGAAGCTTCCCAATATAACTTCTTTCATAATGCCTTAGCAATACTGAACACTTGAAGGAAGCATGTTGTAATAGGAAGTTATGTGGGAAAGTGCTGAAACTTTATGTCTATCCAAATTTGCAAGTTAGTCAATATTAAAATTGCCAGAATATTGTTGGAAAGGATATTACAACAGTGAATGACAAGGCATCAAAATGATGGATGAAATAAAATCCCGATTAATGCAAAATTATGTACCTCCATGGGAAATAATATTTACCATACACAGTGGATGATTCTAAATTAACAATCACTACTCAGGAAATTATAAAATTATTCCAGAAAATTAGCATAAAATGTCAGCTTGATGATAAACAAACCCCAAATTTTAGAAATCATTAAGAAAGAGTGGGCAATGAAACAGAAAACTGCACTATTGAAGAGAGCACCACACTTGCAACAGTAGATACAGTAAGCTCGAAAAGTCCAAAGAAATATAACAGGGATTATCAGAATAGTGGAAGATTTCTATTGAGGACAGACTAAACCAATTAGGACTCTTGAAGTCAGTAGAGAGAGAGCTGTAGGGGAATATGAAAAACTTTTTAAAATCAAGGATTACATAAAGTAAATAGGTAAGGAGCAAGTTTTATTACTTTTTCTAGCACTAGCCATAGGGACAGTTGGCTGCAATGAAATGAGAAAAACTGAAAAGAAAAAAAGGAAATATATTTTCATAGGATTAATAATGAACCTGGGAAATATATTTCCACATGCTTTTGTGCTTTGGACAGAAAAAAATCAGATAATTTCATGGAAAATTAGTCCATTGATAGCAGATAAAAATCATGGTCTTGCTACAGCCTTTGGTTTCAGAAGTCTCATTATTATCAACTGCTAAAAGCAAAGAGGGTAAATTGAAGGAACAACCATGCTCTACAGGGTCCTGCACTGTTCACTAGGCAACTGCAACTGGCTGCTGCTTGAGGCAAATTTCCGTGCTTAGGTGATCTTTTGTTCTCGTCTAATATGGCTTTTTTATGTTCCGTCTGAAACATGTTACAGGTTTGGGTTAGTTTTTATTTTTTTTTTTATTTTTTATTTTTTTTTAATATATATATTTTTTTTTTGGTTTTTTTGGTTTTTTTTTGTGTTTGTTTTGGTTTTTTTTGTTGTTGTTTTTGTTGTGTGTTTTTTTTGTTTTGGTTTTGGTTTTGGTTTGTTTTTTTTTTGTTTTTTGGGTTTTTTTTGTGTGTTTGTTTGTTTGTTTGTTTGTTTTCAATTTAAACTCCAATGATATGACTGCAAAATCACAAACCTTATTAAAATTATGTCGATTGATGGCATGTGAGAATATGTATACTTATGGTTAAGTCACAGAACATTATGCCTTCAGACACACGAAGTCTGAAGTGTTAGGATCTAAATTGGGTCAGGAACAAAACCAATATGATCTAAAAACATACTGCTTGAACTTATTTATAAAATTACATTTAAACATGATCATTTTGGAGACATTCCCTGTTAACATTTCAGGAATCTCTCAGTAAACTCTCTCCGGTCCTGTAGAAAGCTGCTCTCTAGTGGCTGATGGGAAATACCAAGAATTAGGAGAGTATAAAATGAAATCACTTCCTTTATTTACAAGTCCTTATCCATTTGCTTTCTTTTTCAGCTTATTGGAAACATGCATTACTGTGACGTTGAACAGCACTAATTCAAAACTTTTGAATAATACTGTAAAAGGCTCCATTTACTTCCACGTCAAGATACAGGGGGGCAAAGAGGGAGGGCAAAGCTGAGGAACAACTCATTTTATTTGTGGATAAAGCAAGACTACAAGAAATTTACCTCAAGTTTGTATTTAGTAATCCTTTGTGATGGGTAACTTTTGTCTATCCTGGGATGGGTGTTGCAGCAATGATCCTACTCAGCTATCCCTTCTCTTCAATTGTCCAGATCCTCTGTGGTTGTTAACAAGCCTACATATATAATTAAATAAATTTGGAATTCTGTAACTGTGCCTTTTATCCAAAGACTCTTATAAATGAAGCACCACTATCTTAATTTTAAAAATGAGGACTTGAAGAACAAGTAGGGTACAGATCTACCAAAATTCACCCAGTTGAATACATCAGCATGGAGCTGACAGTGAAGTACGCAGTCTCTGCTTGCACTGAAGACAACTGTTAGGTGACACTTTTGTTTTGTTTTCAAGAACCTGAAGAGCCATCTATCCATTTATAATAAACATGCTACTTATATTATTATCTGGCTCTAATAATGTATGCCATTAAAAAATGCAAGACTGTCAGGTACATTAACAATAAATTGATGGTGTTCCTGAAGCTTTAAAAGCATACAAAATATTAACAATTCCTTATTTTAATTAGCCCCTTCATATGAGCATAGCTAGCATGGCACCAAGAGGTGACACATCTGGTAGCTGCTAAAGGACACCCGCCCACTCAATACTGTCACTGTAATAAGAACAAACTAGTCACTGTATTTTGAAATGAAAAAATATCTCTCAGATATGGCAGATTAGTGCCACGTCGTGCAAGCTGGAGCACAAGACAGAAAAAGCCTTTTGCAAGCGTAAAGTACAATATTTTTAAGAGAAAATACATATTCTATTAAGTCTGGATAGGAAGAAAGAATGGCAGATGGAAGACTCCACTACATGCTTCATGAGTCACCCACCAACCACTGAATGTTGGCCAGCAAAAAAGCTACACCTTATTAGATTATAAAAGGGAATATGAATTTGGCACTAGTGGAAAAGTGCAGTAATTTTGGTTACTACTGAATAGTTGTCTCTAAACAAAGGAAATTCAAGTTCTGCTTTGAAAAGAGCAGACATAACTGAAATAATGAATTGGGGGCAAGGCACACAAGACATTGCAGATAACCATCCTTTAAAGTCTTTCTGTACAACTAATCTTACACTTGTAGCTTTTCATACCTAAACCAGCAATCCATTTGCTGTGGGCCAGAGAATATGAATGAACACAAACTCCTAAGTTGGTTGGATAAGAGAATTTCCTAGGACTTTGCACAGTTTCATTGAGATGCAGGGAGCTAAGAGCTCTAGATTCCTTGACTTAGTAAAATTCCATTATGATACACAATACATATCTTTAGAAGAACAAAAGCATTATAATAAAAAAGGTTATTTATAAGACACCTCCAAATCACAATTACAGAACTTTCTTCTTGCTGTGAATCCACAAACGGAAGTGACTAGAGATAACAGAAAACACAGTCGGAATCAGAAGTCTATAGAAAAACTGCATTATTGTAGCAATAATATAACAATTTCCCTGCCTTGGAAAGCAGCAGCGATATCAATGGCAAACAGGTAATGATTAAAAACAACACAAATCTGGACACAGAAAGTACCAGGGTAGGGAATCAAACTTATTTTCCTGATATTTAAAGGCAGCAAACACAGATTTAAACTGAACCAGGCAAACACTTAGCATTTGCAAAAGAGGTGACTTACATACATGTATAATATGGGCTTACAAATCCATGCTTATGACTGTGGGTTTTTACCCATTTGGTTCATTAATCTAGGAAATGGGAAATATAATTCTACTTGTATCTAGATATTATGACTATCATAACAGGCAAGCTATTAATACTGTCTGAGGGATAACATCATCAGATATCTCAACAGAATTAAAATAATATGAAACAATACACTACACTGTAGAAAAAAATTAACTCTTTTTGTTTTTTTGCATGAATACTTGAGATAGTGTTCAGACACAGAGAGATTTATGATAATATGGTCTATGTTTATGTGATATTTTTCATTTTCAGTGTGTTTCTTAACTTGTGCTGTTCTGCCATGTCACTGTGCTCCTCATTCTGTCCTTCAGTGGCAAAACTATGCAGAGTTGAGGAACCCCATGCTGTCCTTCCAGAGTGTATTTTGTGGGATATTGCCTAGCACAAGTTTCTGTGACTCTGCAATACTGCTAGGGAAGCATTTCATCACTAATCCAATTAAACTATTGTAATCCCATGCATGTATTGTCACAAAAAACAGAAGTCATATTAAACTGGTACTGCTCACTCTCTATACACTTTTTTAGGGCTGGGCAAAAAGGCCAGGCAGAAGGTCAACTGTTCAGTTTTTGTTTCCCACCATCCAAATCCACTTTAATTGGCAATAAATTTAGGTAATTTTTTTTCCCAAATTGCATCTGTTTTCTCCTTGACAATAATTGGTGAGTGATCTCCTTGCCTTTATCTTGGCCCATGAGCTTTTTAATTTAATTTTTTTGCCCCTGTTCTGTTGAGGAAGGGGAGTGAGAACAACAGGATGAGCACACGGCAGCTGGCCAAGGTCAGCCCACCACATGGCTATGAAAAACTTAAAAGCAGGACAAAAATAATAATTATTATTCTGATTAAAGATATCTTAGGATTTTATAATGGTTCACTATTTCTGCAGAAGTCCATAAAAACTGCAGCTGGTGGTTCAGCACCTCTGGGATCTCAATTTTCAAAAAAATCCTTGTTCAGAAATGGCTTATACCAATTACATGTATACATAGTGCAACAGCTTGTATTAGTAAAAGTAATATAATTGATCAAAATGTCTTTGAAAAATAATTTCTGTGGCTTTTTCAAAATTTGAGCTGTTTTACCAATCTGCATGAAAACCACTTTTTTAAAATCAGGAAATTTAGGGCTGCTAGACCTATAGTGAATCTATTCTACCCTGACTTACCTGACTTATTCTATGAAGCCTTCAATTATTTTGGCTGAGCTTGCCTTGTCTTGCTGGCCTTTATAGAAAACAGAAGGCACAAAAGATAACTGATGTTTCCCCATCTGTTTCCTTAATAAATGCCCTTTGCTACAAAGGACTGGTGTGCAGACAAGAAAATAGGACTCACTTATCAAACGATACACTCAGTGCTGCCAGAGATCCAAGCTGTGTTTTGATAAGGATTTCCTGGCTGATGTGACAAATTTCTGCCTGAATCTCAGAGGTAACTTAGGCATCTGGTGAAAGCACTTCATCCACATCATGAAAACAAATCACTTTTAATTAGTAAAGTCCTAAGCCCATCTCTCCCCACCCCTATAAAAAACAAAACAAAACAAAACAAAAATGTCCAACTAAATTAAAATACCTCTGGCTCTGACATTTGGAAACATGATGCCATGATATTTCCTAAAGGCCCAAATGACAAGACTAAATAACAGCAAAAAACCAAAATCAAAACCTGACTTGTATGTAAACATAAAACCTTCAATTTGCAATCAGAAAAATCCATAACTGATTGCTCCAGTCGACGCTCACAAATTATCAGTCTGATTTTTAAATGCAGCTGTATGAAATCATGAAATGTTTTCAAATACACACAGCTAACAGCATTTTTTTCCTGGTCAGATAATTTATTATAGATAAAGCCCTGTATCTTTAAACAAAAAGGAAGAAGAGTCTGGATTCACCCTTTATTTAAACTTCCCTAGTGTAACTAATTTCAACATACTAGATCTTTCCAATGTATTTGGCCAAAAGTGCTCTTCATGCCAAAGCTATTATTGCAAAGTACTCTATCAAGGATGCTGCAGTTCCTGCACCTTGCATGGAGGACGGGTTGTGTTTGAATCTATCCCCTGTTGTATATTTGGCTTTCTCCACAATACTCTGTGTTACCACATACCACCAGCTCCTCATCTTTTTTACCTCAGACAAAGGAAATCCAGACAACGGGCTCTCAGATATGCTGCAGTCATAGGTGCACCAGTTACAAAAATAATTAAAAAAAAAAAATCACAATCAAGTTGAAAGAATCAATTTATCCTACTTCACTCCAAATAGCCCAATTGTTCAGGTGCCACGTGTATGATGTCTTTTTTGGCACCGTGTGTTATAAGCCACTGCCAGAGGCAGAACTTTGAGATAAATCAGTGATCATTCCTACACGCCAAACCAAGAAACTGTCAATAAGGTGAGGCACATTCCCCTTTAAATGCCTGCAGCACCTTCGCTATGTCTTGGGAAGGAGTGGTGGTCCTTGACATGATTAGTCCTGATAGCCTGGGAAGGAAGTAATACATTTCCCAGAGAGCTATCACTCTGGAGAAAGTAGCAAGGAGAGAAAAGGGTTTATGGACTA
Source organism: Rhabdornis inornatus (assembly GCA_013397075.1). Taxonomy (NCBI): domain Eukaryota; kingdom Metazoa; phylum Chordata; class Aves; order Passeriformes; family Rhabdornithidae; genus Rhabdornis; species Rhabdornis inornatus. The sequence goes on along the minus strand of VWZS01002974.1, from coordinate 1,450,017 downwards.
CAAAGCTCTTTGGCAAAAGGTCAAACAGTAGATGAGTATAATTCTTCAAGGAGAGAAGACAAGAAGAGATTGAAAATTTTACTTTACAAAGAAAAAGAAAAAGCAAACTCACAAACTGATGAAAGAGCTGAGATAAAAAGAAATCTGTGGCATAACAATTAGACAATTTTGCAGTGCTTTTCTCAACAGACTGAAGTTTCTGGATTTGAAATAGTTCTTTCTGAAAAAGATTTCTTGAATGAGTTTTATAGATTACTTCTCTGGATACAGATCACTCTAACAACTTGCAGAACTGCAAGAGTGAGGATAATTTTAATTCTCATACAGTGGATATTGTTGTCTCTATTCCTGAAAATGGATCAACAAAATTAACCTAACATCTGAAATGGGAACAGAAAAAAGCCTGTTGTCTTGCTCTTCTTGTGAAGACAAGAGATTTTGTGACTTTTGTACCCTTCACTGGGAAAGAAAATACCTTACAGTAAAAATGGTATTAATACCTTGGAGTGATACATCATGAAAATGGTTTTCAATTCTGAATTCTTCCTGAGATCAACATATACAGAATTGTGTTTTTCTTTTGTATGCACTTTGTATTATGTAAAAATGGCAACTTCTTAAAAATCTTTGATGAAATAAATTCATTGTGTAATTATATTTTGCTGTCAATGAACCTTTGGTAAGCCATCAGCNTTCTTCAAAGGGTGGGAAAAGGATAACCAAAACATGCCTAGCTCAGAGTTTTCTAAAACAGGCCTAACTCACACCTTTAGCAAGCACAGAAGATTGATTGAATCATCCTTGAAAACATTGCTGCATTGACATTTACAGCACAGATTTCTTTGTGACACATTGCTACCTTGGTTTCAATATGACTTCTTTGACCTGAAGAGAAAGGATTGATATATAGACATTAAATCTGACCAGCTGTAGAGATGGGCAGACCATCTAAATCACTGTCCTTAAACCATCACTGTCACAATAGCCTTGATCCTTGTTCTGTCCTTTATGACCTTCTGATTGTCTAGCAATAACTCCAGGTACTAATGTCAACCCAGAGTCTTCAAAAGCACTGTGTATCTCCCTTCCCAGGGCTCCCAGCTACGACCTCAGGAAAAGACAAGATTACTCTGTGGTGGTTCTGAGTCATACCTGCACTGAAAGGTGCATATGAAGGTACACTGAATGGGTATTGCTGAATTAGTGCCACCAAGCAGGCAGGAAACAACACTTGGCAGACCAAGACAAGAACCTCAAACGGAATTCAAAATTTCATGTGCAATGTTAGTTTATATCCTTTAAAAGATGCTCTGTCACTTGAAAGAGCTTGTCCTAAGCAACTGAGATTATTAAATTGCTCTTAGATTTCTTGGTTTGCATTTTCCCTCCTCTTTCCTCCTTGGTAACAAACTCAGAATACACTCCTGATTCTGTAAAAGTTAAGTTCAGTCTTAAACCTCATTTTACATCTACTCCAACAGAAAACTTGAATCAAAGTAAGCTTTGCTGAGAAGAATGGCAGCTTGGGTTGTTTGACCAATACTTAGTGACGTACACTTTTCAGTAGAATATTCAGTAAATCATAACCAAAACAGCAAAAAACATAGGAATGCTTTTTGGATGGAATTTATTCTAGGACAGACGGCTGGAATAATGCCAGCACCCTTAGTGAAGAACACTTATGCTTATAGACCATTCCAACATCCAGAGATCCCTGCTGCTTAAAAAACTGTACAAGAATGTAACACATAAAACAATGTCTCCATCTGGCAAACAACATGTCATCACATGACTTTCTAAAGAAAATAGAGCAGAGCAGCCTTAACATCAGGCTGAGGATATTGACCAATGTTTCCAGATTTTGAAACATTTGTCACAGTACACCTTCACACAATTATAAATATTTTTTTCTAAATTAAGGAGACTTTGCTTAATATTCCAAGAATTTCAGAACAATAAAATTGGTATCCTTTTACTGTGTTTACACAGTTGTTTGAAGACTGTAGGAGACAATGCAGCTTTCTCAAAACTGTGGGATGGCCCTTGCATTGCTCTTTTACTTTCTCAGTGTGAAGTAGGAGAAAGTAAAATCTGTGGATTTAGAAATGCTTGAGGAGTTTCCAGGAAAAATGTTTAGGATGACACTTCGCTCCCTTGGCAGCAAAGGCTAGATTATTCTGCCTAAACCCAAATGTGGTCCCCAAGCCAAGTTCCAACAACTCCTTTTTCCAGCAGAATAATTCTGAAGGTGGTTAAAGTAACCATGTTGTCTTACCCTGTTTATTCATCTGTGCATGCTCAAAACTGCCTCAAAAGGCATGGGAGATGACATTTCTTACCATTATGGTCTAGAAAAAAAAACTAGACAGTATTTAAATTTGATTAAAATGGAGCTCATCACCTGTTTAATGGTTAAGCACCGCTCCAGAAAGCAGCCAGCATTCATTCTAAGCTGCACACAGCCTCTGGTGTTCCCCAAAAGTTCCTTACATGGAGCAGGGCTATGTAAGAACTCCTAGTCAGGTGTATAACCAAAACACTCACACTAAAGTATCGGCTTTACACTGCAGGTCTTCAGCTGCCTCTTGCCACTTGTTTTTCAAGAATTTTAGTTAGTCAGTCTGGCAGCTAGAAATGCTAGTCAGCTTTGGAGTATACTGACACCGGAGACAGACAGAGGCAAACTTGATGTATGGTGGAAGTTAATGTTGGTCTTCTAAAAGACTGGATAAGGTTTTGAACTAAATCTAAAATGCATAATGCGATTAAAAAAAGAAAAAAAAAAAAAAAAGGAAAAAAAAAGCTTAAAGTGTCTACAGTTTCTTGAATAAAATTGAGACAGCTGAATTTCTACTGTGTTGTACAATGGGTTTCATAATGGCCTTTGCAGAGGTAAGCAAATTCATGCCTCTCTCTTTACCTAGTCCTTTTCCAACTCACAAACCAGGTGCCCAACCCCATGAAGTGTGTGTGGTGTGAGAGTTCAGGGTGTACAAACTACAGAATTTCAGACACTTACAGGAAAAAAAGGCAGGAATAATAAAATAACTAGATTTGGAGGCAGCCCTCACCTCAAGATATAACAGCCCAATGACTGTTAATCACTAATCCAGGAAGTGAGACACCTGATGATGAGAGAGAAAAGGTGGGAAGAACATGCTTGTATCCCAGCCATGTAAAGGATTTGATTTCTAATACAGAGCAGGTAGATAATCATAGGGCTTCCATAAAAAGAATAAAGTTTTAGGTCCTCACTGACAGAGGGTGTGTCTTCATAACTATAACTGTGTGTGTTTTTCCTTGTTCACTCTCCCTTCATAAATCTTCTATTCTTGGCTTTTCAGTGTAAGGAAGACATAGAAAAACATGAGAAAATACAAAGAGAAAGAGGAAAAAAACAAGTTATGGAGTGAAATGAAGAAAAATGAGCTAAGGGTAAAAAGTTTAAATTTATAATCCACAAAAAGTAAAATCATGATTGCAGTCTATAAATACATTCAAGCTAGCAATATGAGAATATGGATATGTGAACACAGGAAGGAGGAGTAATAGACTATTGTTATGAAAGAAAAGTTTAAGCAGAACATAAAATAATATGCTCAATAACAAGTATATTGTGAAAAAGAAATGGATACCTCAAGGAGAATAGGCATGACAGAAAAATTTGTACATGTCCAACAACTATTCAAACCTTTCACTAGTGAACTACTAGCAACATTATCAAATGGAATAATAGTGGCTTTCAAAGAATGACCATAATTAACTATTTCTGTGATAAAAGAACTAATATGGTGTTAGAGTTGAGAATTTACGCAGCTAATGATAAAAAAAGAAAAGAAAATCAAATCTTACAGCACCTTAAGCTTAGCCACACTGTATCTGATAAAAATACATATGGAAAAATAGAAAAGGTTATTATATTTTAATAAGGAGTGGAGGAGTTTTAAATAAAAACCAATACATTAAATGCAAAAAATAAAAACATCTCATAAAAATTAAATCCATAAAAAATCTAAATACTAATATTAAAAAATAAGGATCTAGTGAAATCAATAAATTAACACACAATTATTATTGTTTATTTTTTCCTAAACTCATGTCATCACATACTGATGATAAAAAATTCATCTTATCTCTAAAATAGGACATGAATATGCATACATAGACAGTTAAGCACTGAAGAAAGCTTGATAAGAAATTTAATGTAGTGTAACAAATGCAGATACATTATTTATAATTTATTATTAGACTATACATTAAGAAAACAGAAAAACTGGAGCCATGATAACATACATGATTATACTGAACCTCAGTTAAGGATATGTTTTCTCATTGTCTTAATTGTGCAAGTCTAAACTTGGAACTGAACCACTGAGCAACACGACTGTATTTTGATTTACAAATTGCTCTTATTCTACTCCATTTGAGAAAAATTAATTTCAAAGGTAAAACAGCAAGACAGTATTTCAGACATTCTTGGTATTTCAGACATAGTCTATGAGAACAAGTTCCATGTTCTGTACGATTTATCTTTTAAGCCCTAAAACGGTAATTACATTTAAATTACTCTCCAATTCCATTGCATTAACATAATTGTGTGTCAACTAACAAGATGTACTTATTAAATGGAGAATTTCTGGCCGATTTACACATGTAATAACATGTTACTGTTAAATTTATTGTACACCTAACAATACTTTGCCTAGCAACTCGATCTCACTGAAAATGGTGTCACGAAATAACAGCAGCTCTATTTCCTGTTGACCTCAACAAACTCCTCAGTGCTCTGTAAGGAATGTAAAACTTAGCATTGTGCTACTGCACTTCTCTAAAGAAAAGCGTACACTTTGAACACAAGTCTAGAGTAAGCATTGTCTTGAAACTTCCACTCTCTTCATTCTAGGAAGGAATATTGCCTTTGCAACAGGTGCAGTAAAAGCAAGTGTTAGATTTTGCTTTAATTTTGTGCCAGATTAGTAATTCACAAAGACATCTGGAGACTTAAACTAGGCAATTTCAGTGGTTTGGTGCTGAAACCAGGAAACATTTTCTTACTCCTACTAGTACTAGCAAAAAGTTCACAATTAATTTATTTCCTCTTTTGAAATTGGGCTTTCAAAGTGAGAATTTATTCATCCTAGTGCAAACTATTAACTTGGTTAAGCTACACACATACACACATATATATATAACAATTGCAAAACCTTCAGCCAAAGGTTTGGTGCAAATTCAGAAAAAGTGTCTGATGATAAGAAACATTATTAGGTTACCATTTACTTGCTTTTCCATCTCAGTGCAGAATTTCTCACAACAGTATAAATGTTTCTGAAAGCTAAAATGTACATATGGAATGCTTGGCTTCTGTGAAATACTGTTAAGTCTAAAAGGTTTTGTGGACATTGAATGGTCTGCTTGCAAGTTATCTCTTGCAAAACTCTATCTTTACCTAAAAGACAATAAATCCAAAAGTCTACAGTTCTGGTATATTTTATTGTTTAAATACTAATTTCTCTGTGAGAGCAAATGCACGTGACAGTCTGGAGATTTTTCTGCTCTACTCCCAAAGCAACACTGACTCTGTACATTCAGAAAAGTCATAGAAGATGCCTTGATTTTATTTGCAAGTGAAGTTTCTCACAGAAAATTGAATGTACTAATTTTTCACAGACAAGTTTGTCTATTTTTTGGGATCATACCAAAAAAAAAGAAAATACTTCTCTAGTTCTATATTTTTCTCAAAAGTTCTTGGATATATGCTACTAGTTTCCAGAAACTGCTAGTTTCTTTGAGTCAAATATTCAATCAGAATGAATATTCAACAGAATATTCAACCAGAAAATTAAATCTCCCATTAACAATCAAAGGGTATGCACAATTTACGGGCGAGCGGTTGTTGTAATTAAAAGAAAAAAGAAAGTGACTTAAATCTGAAAATAGCTACTGAACATTTTCACTAGCTACTTTGCTAATCCATGCATTCAGAAGGGCAGCTACGCTGTGTGCAGACCTGGAGATGCTATACCACAGTGAAGAACAGCAGAAGGGCTGGCACTCCAGGAAGCAGGGAGGGGAAAAAAATGCTTATTAAGTCTCATCCTTTCATTGTCAGTTTGCTCCCTAGAGTATTTTTCTTCAGTAGCATGTTGAATCTGGTTTTAAAGGTCCCAAGAGATGAGGCTATCTCCTTTTTTTCTAAAAAGCTATCTCTAAGTCAAAAGGAAGAGATGAATTTTATCCTTTTTGATATTGTGTACCACCACTCTTACAGTAATGTTATTGGTATGCGCCACATTTAAAACAATAATGGAAAAGAAAAATGTCTTTCAGATACTTATATCATGTTTCCCTTTGGTTATGAAAGGAACATTGGACGAATTTTTGGCTCACTGATTTTAATATAGTGCTAGTGCAGGTAATTTATTTTGTAAAGTAAATATGTATTATCTTCAAAGCAGTTAGTTTCTTGCTTTTCTATTTCTGATAGAAAGCTTTAAACACAAACCTGTCATGGTTAGAAATCTATTAATTTCCAGGTTGAAATAATTAACTGACAGTTTGTATTAACTAATTCTCTGGGTAAAACAAATTTCTAACTTCATAATATTCTCTTTTCCTGCATTTATTTTTTCTGTGGATTTATAGGAAACAATCATGTATGCTTTCAGCTTTAGGTTTTTTCCAGCTTCTTGATATCTTCTACTTTGTCAGCTTTTTTTTGCCTTCATTCATCAGTTACACTATGAATTAATTTTTTCTTAGATTTAGTAACCTCAATCTTACAAAGCTTTTCAGAGGAGGCCTGAATACTTCCTTACACAATGACATTAGAATTTTTTAATTTTCAGAATCAACCCCTCAACTAAATTTGCCTTCTTTTTGTCTGAATGATTTTGAAGATTCGGTCGTTTAATACACCTGTTTTCCCCCTTCCCCTACTGATCATATCCTACTGTAAAAATTTGTAACAGTCCCTAACTATATTACTATCCATTGCCCTGATGAATTTAATTCCATGTTCCCTTTGTTATTATTTATGCCTTCAAATTTTAAAAATTACTTCTTTTCCCTATGGCAGTTTTTGTTTTTTTAATTGACCATATGTACCGTTGACAAAACCAATGACATACTTTTACCTTTTAAGCCAAGATCATCAAGAAAAATACTAAATGAGAACACAACAAAAATTCTGAAAATCACCTGCAATAACTCCCTCCCTCTTCAGTGTATCTTATCTGTTTTAATATCACCCATGATTTTCTCCCCTCTAGTCATTTCCTTGCAAGGCATTAAAATTCTTGTAACAATCCTATTTTTAATTTACTCTTTGGCACTGAATCAAATATTTAACTGAAGTCCAAATAGATGAGTTTTACTGCATGTCATTTGCCTAGAAAATTATTTATCAAAGAAAAATTGCGGTTTAAAACATGTCGTGTTTTTGTCACATTTCTAATTGCCTTCATACATTTCATTATATTTACCACTGAAATTTGTTCTAAAACTTTGCATGTGATAAGGGCCAGATGAATCCACTATCCCAAATCTCTAAATTCAATGCAAAACACTCACTAAATTTAAAGTGTAGGCTTTAGCATTGTTCTCTGACTATATGATATCTGCTGGGAAAGGTTGACTAAGGATAGATTAATTGAATAGATCTGTGGTTTCAAACATTTTTTCTCCAAAATTCTGGAATGAAGACCTTCTAATCTCCCCCATCTAGATCATATGGAATTTTTAAAGCTTTTTTTCCTCTGTGAAATAGTAAGTCACATTTCCATGTCCTAATTTTCATCATTTTCTCCATACTAAACTCCTTTGCCTTTATAGAAAGCTTTGATAAGATTTTAATTTAGAATTGGGGACAAAAATAACCATTTTTAACAACTGACTAATCCTAGAATAAAAACCCTTTTCCTTCCTTTTTTATTCTTAATTTTACATGGGTAAAGATCATTTGTTTTGATTACCTTTTGTATGCTGTAGCTTGGCTTTATATTTGACAATTCTCACACTCCTAGTGTGTGCCAAGTTCTAACATGTAGCTTTCATATTTAAAGTTAAAAAAAAAGAAACTGTCTGCTCATGATCATTAAAAAAAAAAAAAAAAGAGGAGTTATTTATTTATTTGGTGTGAACTTAAACTGTTCCTAATGAAATATTTTCCCTTAAGTATCTTTCGCATGCATTCATGCTTAAGGAAATTCTAACTCTTTTTAAATTCCGGAACTGTTTAGTCCACTTTGTTTTACTAGACAGTCTACACAATTATTCATATTTCCTCTTCTAAAATCAAGTACATTGTATATATTCCTTACATAATCCAGAAAATGGATCCATTTTAGAAACACTCATACACAGGATTCTTTTAAAGCAATAGGTTTTATAGAACGACTGGTCAATATAAGATATAATGTACTCTCTTGTTGGTAAATTGATTATGTGGTGTAAAAATACATAAAACCTACTATAATTTAAAGCAGTTGTTCTTTAATCAGGCAACTTCAAATATCCCGAAGGAAATTTATTCCTGTAATACTAACAATATTGCACTAAACCTTTTACAACCTAACACTGGCAATCTGTAACAACTCTCAAAGTAGACCTCTGAGTCTTTTCCACACTTCTGTCACATATCTTCACCTACAGCTATTCAATTTTTAATGATTACTGGCCTTTTTTCTATTATCCCAGAACTTTGTAAACAGTCCTGCTTTAGTAAGTTTGCATTTACATATTTTCTCACTAACCAGTTCTTCCAGTTTTTGGATGCCTTCTCTCTGCTAAATATGTTTTCATTTCCTGTCAATTTTAGTAATCTATGAATTTCATTTACATGTAATTTAGTTCTTTGAAATCATTAATTAGAATGTTAAACCAGAAAGTACCCTGCAAAAACCTAAGTACTTATTTATCTTCAACCTTGCAAATTCTCACTGCATAATATATTATATATTTTGTGCCTTTTCACCTGTATATGCATATATAAAAAGTATAAAAGTCTCTGTCATCTGAAGTTTCAATCACAGTACCCAGTGAGTTAGTGAGGGGCATCCATTTAACTCAATCCCATTTGTCTTTTCCTTCACTGTTGACTCAAGTACCAGCCTTAATTATCAAGACCATTTCTCTCTCATCAGCTGCTGATGTTCTGCCACTGATTAGCTCATGATCCAAGCCTTCATGCAGTTACTATGTTTAAAAAAGTCTGTTTCTCTTCTCTCTGTTTTGCTTTTCATATTTTGGAAGATTTCCTTGTAAACACAGACAGAACTATCTCATTAATCTCCTTCATGCCCTTTTATAATTTATTTCTTCTTTTTCTTGAAGCCATCACAAAGTTAGACTCTTAACATACTACCTATCACACTCATCATCTTTGCCTATTCTTTTATCTTTGATGGGGCAGTTTCCTGACATGCAATCAGACCTTTAAGGCACCAAATGTCATTTTGTTTGGTATTCACAAATAGAGTCCTAAGCCATGGCTGAGTTTTCTGCAAAATATTAAAAACTACAAACAAATAAGCCCAGCAAAACAGTAAACAAAAACAATTTTAAAAGCCTAGCAAAATAGATACACCAACACCCACACACAAGAAACCTCAAGAGTTTCTTTCATTCTGATTTTTATTGCCATTATATTTTTTAAGTGTTACAGCTAGTAGCCAACCAGCCTAATATTATTCCTATTCCAGCCAATAAGAAGCATTGCAATATGTTTTTTTCCAGTGAACATATACTGTGTCCAATCTTTTGCTTTCATAAAAATCTAAATTACAGGAAATTATCGTATGACTTAGCATGGTAATCATGGAGTGCAAATAGCAAATACTGGAGGCACTGTGCACAGGAGAAAATCTCATAAGTGATGTGCAGGATGATATTCTGCAGCATATAACGAGTGTCAGAATGACTGGCAGCCAAGTACTACTCCAGAACAGATGAGCTGAGTCTGGAATTCGTCACTAACTGATAAATAGTGATGCTTCTGTAGATAATCTGACAGAAAGAGAAATTTTGCCCTCACCATCTGAACCTTCTCATTGAAAATATTTTTCTTGGTATTTCTGTGAATAGTCCTTTTTACCTTTAGAGAGTGTAAGTTTGAGCTGAAACAATGGAATAACTGTATCCTATTGCCACCTGACAGACATTTAAGTTTCATGGCATTGACTGCTATGATGCAGTCCAAATTTCACAAGGAAGTTTTCGAGGGAACTGATTATAAAGCTATCACATTAAACACACAGTATTTAAAAAACTAAGAATTGCATGGTGCATTTTGCTAAGCCACTGATATATAAGCAAAATAAATTTCAGTGCTCAGTGCAGCCAGTGATTCAAAGTTGGGTATCTTGAAAGCATAAATACCTGTGCAACTCCTGGATAAATAACTGGCAGCACTGGGTTCAGAAGATTGCTATTTACCTCCAAATAACCCGTTCAAATTATGTTTGGTTCAAATTCATAGATGATTTTGGTCTCAAACTAGCACTGACCTTTTTCAGGTACAGAGACGATTTTATAGGACTAATGAAACCAAGCAAAGATTTTCTGATTCATTTTGTCAACTCATCTGCCTCTGGATCTTTTCTGCCCCCTTCCATTATGGACACACTGAAGCTTAGTCAATAAACCATGATAAGAAGACCAACTCCTTACTGGTTATTGGGTTTAGTGGTCCGAAGAGTGTAATGCAAACATCCATATCCATGGGGTGTACAAGGGAATCCAGTAATCCAACAATCACCATTTCTGACATTTCTTAACTCTCTTATTAACTTTACCTCCCTATTTGATCAATACTGAGTTTCAATGTAAAGTCAGTTGCAGATTCTGGGAAAAGAAGAAAAAAGGCCCCCTGGATTTTTAACCTGTCAAAAAGAAGGACTTAAGAACCACCTATATACAAACAGTCTTCTAATAATTTCTAATCTTTTTCATAGCTGATATATGTAGCTGCACTTCATACCATTTTTTCTAGATATAATTTTAAATTTAGAAGAAATACAGAACTAAATTCATCAGGAGATAGTAAAAATACTCTAACAATAAAATGTGCAGTTGTCTTGATTTGAAAACTATTTTCTTCACGTCCTCATTTCTTTATTTTTCTTCAGAGCATGAAAAAAAGGAATTGAAATAATTGAAAGATCAATTACTACATTTCTGACTAAATCACTTGGTTCTTGAATTACACAATTACATAGTCATACTGTCATCTGAAATACAGAGAGATTTTTGCTTTTTATTATTTAACTTTTCTTTTCTTTTCTTTTCTTTTCTTTTCTTTTCTTTTCTTTTCTTTTCTTTTCTTTTCTTTTCTTTTCTTTTCTTTTCTTTTCTTTTCTTTTCTTTTCTTTTCTTTTCTTTTCTTTTCTTTTCTTTTCTTTTCTTTTCTTTTCTTTTCTTCAAACTGTCCCTTCACATCATTTTAGCAAAGATTTTGATATTTAAACAGGCCTATTTTTTCTTTCTCTGTACACACAGGGATTCTCGCTGATTTGTGTCAGATTATGTTTTTCATTCTTGCAGTCAGTAGAATTTTACAGATGTCAAAATCATTCTAGAAAGGTAGAAAAGCTGGTACTTCTGCTTCAAACATGAAAAGGCCTTGTAAGCCAAGAAAACTCCATAATTCACAGAAGGACATATGCTGCAAAGGCTGAGTGCTGGGTGAGTATATGGTAGAGAATTCTGGTGCAAACATCAGGATGTAGGAGGATTTGGACAGTTCCTCTCTCCTACTGCTGCTGCAGCCACACAGCAGGGTGAGGAGCATCCCAGAACCTGGTTTACAATAAATGCTGTTTCTCTCAACTACGCAATATCCAGGGGACTTCTCTGAAAAACCCAAAGGCTTTTCCCTCTGTGTGTCCCTACACTCCCTGACTTTAAGACACCAGACTGCATGACTCTATGTGCTAAATATGAGCAAAATTATCATCTTCTTTAAAATCAAGAGACATACTTGCAAGTCTCAGCCTCGTAAATTCCCACACCCCACAGAAGGAGAATATCTGATGGTAATCAAGGCTGTAAGCTTTTAGGTCAGAGCTTGGACTTTCTGAATCTTCAAAAATAAGCATATTAAAAAAATGGCAAATCTTCCACAACATTAGAATAAAGGCGCCTGTAAGTGTTTCTCTGTTAAAACTGAATAAACATAGAGTATCCTTTTAGCCTGAAGAGATGAATTTAAAATTCCTCCCTCTCAGTCCCCAGACAATTGGTGCTGCTAATTATAGGACTACTTTTTTAACATCAAGTGATGAAAGTACATCCTTACTAGCAAAGCAGAATGAATCAGAGCTTACAGTAGCTACTAGAGAGTTGTCAGAACTACTAAGCTCCCAAACCTCTATCCTGGCCCACAGCCCCATTACCACAAAAGTTAGAGTCAAAACAGAATTTCAACCGGAGTTTCCTTTAATTAAGGGATGTCTAATCCTTTTTTTGCTGAATTCTCAAAGAATTATATATATATATGATATAAAACATATAAACATATATAAACATATATATATATATCATATATATATGTTTGGATTGTTCAGCAACTTATTCACATCAGGTTTCTTCTGTTTTCAAACAGGAGAAGATTGCTTTAAATACTTTAAAATATTCTGAGTGACAGAGATACCTGCGAAGCTGAATAACCTTGTTTGCTTGGCGTATCTGAGGTAAGATTCTCTAAAGTTCATGCCTGCATACTTTTCTCTTATATTTCTGTTTTATTCTTTATTAGCTACTACTGTCTTCTAAATCTCTTTGTTTTACATCTACTGTACAAATTTCCCTAGCATTGTCAACCTTTCCTTGCAAAGTGCACTTACATTTGACCACAGAAGCAAGCACAACAACTACGGTTTAAATCCTATCCTGACTAGGTCTTATACATAGTGTTTTTTAAGTAACAATTACTTACTTTTATTAATTATCAAGATCTTTGTGTCATGGTGAGCTTAATCCCCATCTCAGAGTCTCCTCAGAAAAGCACTGTCAGAATGGAATTCAGTATATCCAAGAAAGAGATTTTGCTACAGCTTAGGACTGTAAATCATACCAGGAAAACATATTTAAATAGAATATAAAACAGTGGTTTTTTATTTTTAAAAGAATACATACCATTCTTTATTTGGGGTTACAATAGACAAAGGGTATACATCAGCAGCCCTAAATGTCTCATGGTCTCACTGAAATCAAGGCATTTGTCCTCATCTTCTTTTCGTCATCTTATTTTTCATGAAACCTTTCACCTTTTTCAAGTGAAGAGCTGAACTGCAAGGATAATCTCTTTATTAGTGTATCTATTAAAGTGCAAACTGAACAAGCAGAAGCTATAAAATGGTCCATAAGAGAAACATGTGTCTTCAGGAGATAATATGTCCATCTGCTGGAGTTCTGCACAGAGCATTTGCTGAGTTCAGCAGAGGGGAGGGAGCACATGGGTTGATCAGCTCCTGCCACATGAGCCATCCTTAACAGCAAAGCATGGGAAATATGGATGAATTCAAGGTGCTAATTCTGCTGGGTGGCACACAATAGAGCACTTTGAAACAAAGTGACTATGTTCAAGACAATACATTTCTAGGAATTTCTTCATCATCTGAGAAGTTTTTTTTACCAAATAATGTAAATAAATTACCCATTCAGCTATAAGCAGTATGGAAAGGTCCCAGGTCAGGAAGAAAATATTGCCACTTTCTGACTAATAAGGATGTGGCTTAGATGGTATCTTGCTTGAGGCTACTTGCACTGCTATTCGTCTGATGTTTATTAGAGTAAGCAGTCACTCAGGTACTTAGCCCTAAAAAGGAAAGATTTATTGCAAACACTAACCAAGCTTTGTTTTTAATATAAGGTATCAGAAAATATTTCTTTTATGAATATTAATATTTTTTGAAAGATGGATATCAGCCCATTCCTCAAAGTATTTGTGAGAAAAAATTTCTCATTCTCAATTTACATCACTATTTGTTCCTGGCAGGTTGACCATTAGCAAATAAAAAAAGAGTTGTCCTGTTGATTTGGCAACTGCACACAAGCTTTGAAGCATAAAGGCCATAAACTGCCCTGACTAATCTGCAACAGCTCAGCTTCTTTCCCTGCCTCATCAACACCATGGCACTAAAATGACATGTCCTATTAGAGACCTATTCAAGCTTGAATTAAACAGGATCTTCCATGACCTAATGGCTTTTAGATGATGTCCTAGAGCTCCTGTTCTCAAATATATAGATAGTTTGGGTATTTTGGTAAAGAACCATCAGATCTATCAAGTGACTGAAGAACTGATGCCAAAACAATACAATTAAGCATTGCCTTGACCTATTGTAATACATACCATAAGTACAAGGTCACCTTTCAAACACATAGGCTGTCACGGTTTAACCCAGCCAGCAACCAAACCCCACAGAGCCACTCACTCCCTCCCCCACCAGTAAGATTGGGAATAGAATCAGAAGAGTAAAAGAAAAAAAACATGAATCGAGACAAAGGCAGTTTAATACAGAAATAAAAAGGTGCACACACAACCAAAGCAAAGCAAGGATTTGGCAGGTAGTGGTTCATCCATCTCCAAGAGAACAGGGCCCCATCACCTGCAATGATTACTTGGAAGACAAATGCCATCACTCCAAATGTTCCCCCCTTCCTCCTTTTCCTCCACACTTAATAGACTGAGTATGATGTCGTACCGCCCTTGGGTCAGTTGGGGTCAGCTACCCTGGCTGTGTCTCCTCCCAGCTGCCAGTGAACCTCCAACTTCCCATACCAGCCATGGTAGTACAAAAGCAGAAAAGGCTGTGGCTTTGTGCAAGCTCTGCTCAGCAATAACAAAAACTTCTCCATAATATCAACCCTTTGTCCAGTACAAATCCAAAACACAGCCCTATACCAGCCACTGTGAAGAAAATTAATTCTACCCCAGCCAAAATGAGCACACATGCAAAGAAACGCTGTGAACATCAAGCTGTGCTCGGTGCTGCATGCTGCCTAGAGCTGAACTGGGCTAAAGGGATACAGCCCAAATGCCCTTTGTCACAAACACAGCACAGCATGGATTTGCGGGTCTAAGTCTATAAGTTGTTCTTAAATTGGCCAGAATGGCCCAGTTCAGTGTGGCCCCAGTGTTAATGCTGTCTCTTCTTGATAGAAATGGGTTAGAGAGCAGCAGCCAATGTTGTTATGCTGTTAGATATAAAAGCAAGCAAGCAAGCCTCTGGAAAGCAGTGAGATGTAGGATCAAGAATTATCCTGCATCCAGATATAGCTGCTAAAATCAGGAAAAACAAGACTGACTTTTTGACTTAACACTTTTCAGTGAGGTTGACGCTATGACTTGTGATAGGGTGATAAAGAATTCCAGGGCAGTTTTGACCTTCCACAGATTTGGTAATATAGTGGCTCCTTTCTGTCATGGCTTTAACAACAGTTGAACTGATATATCACTAACTCAGAAAGACAAATTAAAATCAAGTAGATACAAATTCACCTGCAAAATCAGTTATACTTGTATCCTTTGAGGTATGCTAGGGAAAGAACACTAGAGGAAGAATACTTATAATAAAATAAAATAAAATAAAATAAAATAAAATAAAATAAAATAAAACAGAGGAAAAAAAACTTTATTTCCTATCCAAAATGGAAATGTTTAGCAGAATACTACATCAAACACAGATGAAGACAAAAATCTCGAGAGCTTATTTGTGCTTAATGCAGCATAAGTGCTTAAAGATTACAAGGAAAACATACATCAAGGCTTTCACAATTTGAAGCATCAGGTCTTCAGTAAAATCCCACTGCCTATTGTCTGCCTACTCGGGGCAAAATTAGTATATTTCAGATACACGTTTCCATGTATCCTTGTAGCCTAGGGGAAGCACACTGATCTGTAAGCCAGAAGGACGTATTTTGTTCCTACCTATCCTGGAAGCTGTTTATACTTCCATGAAGAGGTTTGTTGAGGGTAAGCTGGTGTTAAAAGGCTGATCACCATTGCCTCATATTAGTACTAGCTTGTTGTGTTGCATGAGGAAACTAATATGCAGTCTGAAGCGAGAATTTAAAGAACTCTCAGCTCTGCTCAATGTGGCCTCAATCCAATAGTCTCATGCAGTGCCTCACACAGCAAATGTATGAAGTTTGTATGGGGTTTCTATTAGACTACTTGGTATTATTTCCTAGGTAGCTAGGAGTTATGCCATTATTATGATATTACAGTAGCCCTTACTTTGACTGACAGAAACTTACAATGATAAATAGCTTTTAAATTTTGGACCTGTTTACAGCTTTCTTTGGATTATACATAAAAGAGTTCAGATTCATAGACTTTCTAAAAATTATTTTGGCAGCCTAGGTTGTTTTTCAAGCTAAGAAATATTCTAAACAAAATATAATATATTAGAAACTGTAAAAAAAAAAGTTAGTTTAGCTCTACACAAGCAATTACGGTAACTGGTCATTTTGACAGACAATATTTCACTTTAGGGAGCAAACAGGAAAGACTGACCTGGGAAAAGTAGCTAGTAATAGCTGAATGAGAGTTTTGGGATGGTTGAATTTCCTCAAAACTTTGCTCAAGGTAATTTGAAATGACCAGTTATGCATGATGAGAATTTCCTGCTCTCTTTCATGTTGTGGCTTAAAGTACAGACTGACAGCAGAAACATGACCTGTTTGGATGCCCGAACAGGTATTTAGCATCAAGATGTTTGACAAGGGATACTGTTTCTAGAAGAATGGGGTGAGAAGGGGAATATGGCACATTGGTGAGGTAAAAATGATGGCAACTCCCACAGTAATTCCATAATACATTAGCTGACTTAAAATATGTTGGCTTAAAATTCGTAAAAGATCTCATTCCTTTTTTAAAAATTATTTGGATAGAATATGCAGTACCCTGAACAGTTCTGAAAAAGTTTAATTCCACTGGTATTAGACACATGATACTTGTTTAGAATCATCTATTCATCATCTACGTATAATTCTTACGTTTTGCTATTGATGTGGCACATCAGTGAGCCTTTATTAGAGAAAATTATTGAGGTTTACTATGCTTTCTGAAAAAGGGCACCATCAGTGTTATACTTCCTCCTGCTTAGGAAGAACTAGCAGGCATCTATTTTTCAAGACTGCCTACAGTTCAGCAATACAGATTACAATTGAAAAATTATAATTGTATAAAATATAAGAGTTACAAGAGGCACTTCATATAGAATGTTCAAGTTCATGTCACATAAGGGTTTCTATTATGGGTTCATAGTTGTGTGTGTTCTATCTTTATGAAAACTGTGCCTTACTTGCTAAACTGGTTTAGGGTAAATCACAGAGTAGCATGGGATTTTTGTGCATTCAGTAAGTCAATGGCAAAATCTCTTTATTAAGACATGCAATTTGAAAAAAAACACATTATGTCATCCAGTCTCCAGCAAAAATTAGTACCATGTGTGGGAGTATTTTAAGGTGTATTATACAGAGTGCATGGTACAATTTAGACAGAATGAATAACATGGCTTAGAATATTTGCAAAACTTTTTCAACTCAACTTTTTGAATACATAATTTAATAAACCTTTATGTTCAGTTTAAAAAGAACTGGCACAGTACATACTCAGGAAGTGCAATTTGCAATCTTGAAAAGTCCAGCAATTCCTTCATGGCAATGAAGGCTTTATGATGATTCTTGCTGCTGAAGCTTACTGGACAGGGTTGGGATTTTTTTTTTTTTCCGTCCTGCAGTACAAAGGACTGATTGACTTGAAATAAAAAGCATGGATATTTAATCCACTGAAAATAACATAATGAATGTTCTTAATCCATTCATTTTATCCCGTAATTTTATGAGCAGTTCTTTGTACAGCAGTGCATCTTGCAGGAGTTGTAAGCCACTTTTACACTTCATTTACGTAACACAGGAGATGTGATTTGAGGATGTAACAATTCAGAGAATCTCTATATTGAAGTAGAATTCTAATTAAGGGTATGAAGTTGCTGCATCATTAAACGGCTTACAGTATATGATATCAAGGAGATGCCAGGGGTGTCCTGGACCAGGAATAATAAAACCTTAATAGCTACCATTTGAACAGCATCATTCTAGGAAAACAGACTACCAAAGACTAGGGAAAACCTTAGATATTAGGAAGTAAATTTTACTGTGAGGGTGGTGAGGCTGAATAGTTTGCCCAGAGAAATTGTGGATGTCCTATCCCTGCAGATATTCAAGGCTGGGCTGGATGGAGCTATAAGCAAACCTGATCTAGTGAAAGGTGGTGTCAGAGTGGTTGAAACTAGATGATCTTTCAGGTCCCTCCTAACCACAACATTTTTATGATTCTATGTTTCTATGCATGACCTCCTGCTCCAAGGAGGTAATGGCTTGGTTCAGTAGAGAAAAAATATGGTACATACTGAGAATGTGAGTAAATCAGAAGTACTTGCACAGTATTAAATGAGCAGCAACTCAGCACATATTAAAATAAATAAACAAAATCCTAAAATAGTTTGCTTTAATAAAAGTAATAATTTTACTGTGGATAGTCAACAGTATGAACAAACTCACTCGTATCAGCTTGACTGCCTATCAGAATCAGTGATGTGTGTATCCCACTACAACCTGAGAATCAGATGCACAATCATTACTTACATGGTGGAAGTTCATTTCTATAAATATTTTTGTGTGGTATGTTATAGAGACATGAATTATTACTTTTTAAAGAAAATTTCTTGTAGGTCAAAAAATTGAGATGTCCATGATATACCTATCTGAAACACAGTGCCACCTGTGCAGTGTCAGAATAGCAGATTGCCAACTGCAGCCAAGTAGCAGGATTTATTATGCATAGCCATTATGCCCTTGGCAAAGCATAATTTCAATAGCTAAATACTTCAGGCAAGAAGTACTAAAACACACTATCACAGAAATATAGAATATTTTCAGCTTTTCTAAAGCAGCTTTCTAAAACAAACCAGTTTTTCCAGTTTTTCCAATTACTGCTTTTTAGCATGTGCAAAAGCATACAGATTAAAGTCTTAACACCTGACTTGACAGAGATACGGAATTCTTGTAATTCTCTCTTTTTTTTTTTTTTTTTGACAGAAAGACAGAAACATAGGAATTTGCAGATCACTGAAAGTCCTCTATTCCTGCTCACGACTGGGCTAGCTTTAAAATTACATAATTTGAACAGAGCAGGGTGTTCAGATGAATTTTGGAAATCTTTAAGGGTGAAGATTCTGCAGCTTCTCTGAACATTTTCTCCACTGTCAAAGCACTCTCAGTAAGACCCATTTTTCTCATAACTCACCATAATTTCCATTAATGCAAACTACAACTGTTCTTTTTCTGCAGTGATAAAGAGTCTGCAATCTGCATTTGGGCATAGAAGAGTGGAGTTACATTCCCCCTTCCCATCTCTTCTCCGCTTCAGGCTAAACCAGCACAGCTCCTTCAGCTTTTTCTGTGTGTCCTGTGCTGAAGTTACCTGACAGCCTTAGTGATCCCCCTTCAGACTCTCAAGTTTGTCGATGTTTCTACCATACTGAGAGTCCCCAAACATGAACCAGTACTCAAGATATAATTCTGTCAGTCCTTTGCTTGACTAGTGGGTTCCACTCTTGCTAATATAGACTGTTATTGGATGGGGCTACTAATATGGTGATAGTTTTCACTACCACAAAGTCACATTGCTAAAACATGCTAAGTTTGGTCCACCAGGACCCCCAGCTCCTTTTTTTCAGAGCTGGTTCTATCTACTGAGTCCCAGACAATACTACTTCACGGGTTATTCTATCTCAGAAGCAAGTATTTACATTTATTTTTGTTGCGTTTCGGTGAGATTTGATCCTCAACGTAGAGGCATCTGTAGATTTGATCAACACGCAATCACTCCTGCTGTTGCTGATAGTTTTTTGGCTTTGCTTTCTTTTTACCTTTGGCTTCATGCCTTCTTCCTGTGCCTCTGGAATCTACATTTCTCCTGACACCAATCCTCTTGTCAAGTTCACATGCTCCATGCTATCTGGCCTTTCTTTTCCTGTACACCTTGTCCACAACTACAAAAAAATAGTGTTGCCATAAAATCTTCCTTTCATACTATTCATATTTATCTCACCTGAATTATTTCTGATATTTACCCCATGATAACATATCCTAGATTTTGTGTGGGTATAGGCACCTGAAAACTGGGAGGGAGGGTTGGAGGGAGAAAAAAAAGAAGGGAGGGAATCAGGAAGGGAGAGAGGATGGTAGTTTGGTTTAAATACACAGGAGCAAAGAGCACCCTGTGGAGATACAATTAGCTTTTCAAACAGAATACACTTATGCAGACTTTGAGAAAAAGTGATAATTGGTTGACAGAACATTAAATTGATAATCGTTCATTAAAATAATTATGGTAAAACCTTGTATTCTCCAACTGTATTTTCGTTTCAGATGCAATGCTGTCAGGGCCAAGTCAAATTCTAGATATGACTAGATTTCCCACTTTAGTTGTAGAAAAAGCACTACTTTCAGCAGTTTATGAAGCTATTTCAAATTATGCGTTTGTATGAAGCCAGACCCACCATTCACACTCAGTAATGTAAAAGCTTTCTTCCAGAGAAAGCTTATATGTGATAAAGAGGCTGTACCATAATAGAGAAAAGAAGGCTGATTTGACTTTAAATTAGAACAATTTAACTTTAATTATGCATTCAGAGAGGAAATAAGAATAGCATAAAAGTAGAATAAGTTGGTTAAAAGAAAATAAGCAAACAAACAAACAAAAAATCCCCCAAATCATCCCCAAAAAGACCTCAAATCTGGAACTCCAGCTATTATTGTAAGAAATACAATGGAGATTATCTTTCTTCCTTTTTAAGGTTCAAGTAAGAGACTACATTCATGTAAAATTAATTTTCCTTCATCAAAAATCAGAGATTCAAAAGTTAAATTTGAACATCTGAAGTCTTATCCCTTGAGCATATGAATATTTTATGTACCTTTTAATTACATAATGATATACTACCCTTTGACTCAGGTCTCTCTTTATTAAGGGAATGTTATTTTTAAACCAATTCAGTATTTTGAGCTGTCTCAATATTGTAATTCCCATAGAAGAAAGACTTTTCCTTAGAAATAATATAATAAAATAGAACCTCTAAGTGGAACTCCAAGAAGATCTAATACTTGGTAGAATGGTAGATATGCACCTGCAGGAGAAAGTCTGCCAGCATTTTCTCTCACAAACATACTGATTTTCAAAGATATTTATTGACAAAATGTCATATATTAGATTGAGCTACACTTCAAAGATAATTTGTAAGGAGATCCCAAATGAAACTGTGTTAGAGAAAGTACTAAATTTTGAAGAATAGAAATATGGGTAGAAGATATTCTTAGCTCTTCTTGCTTCAGGCTGATTGATTTTCGCTAATTGCATCACTTTGTTTTCTTCCATTATGACTCTTTCATAAAATCTAGATGCATTTTATAGAAACTGATCTTCATGAGTTTATAACATATATTCATTCTTGATAGAAAGAAAGATGTTTCAAAGCACATAAATTCTATAAAAAGACAGTTTGCCTTTTGGGTGATTCTTCAAATGGACAGGCTTCAACATAGAAACTATTTAATCTATTTCTTTATTCAAATTTTGATTGATATTGCAAACTCCATTTCATTTGTGATATTCTAAGTTAATGGCAGCTTCTGAAACTGCTATCAATTACTGGTGCAGTGTGACAAACAGCGATGTGAGGTTCACCCTTTTTGAACTCAGCATATTTAAAAGCTTCTTCTGCTAAATTTGCAAATATTCAAATTGCGAGATGTTTACATGCTGTTTAAACCCACCTGTGACCTTTCAATACCTAAAAAGGCTATTGTTTCACAACTGACATAGAAGAGAAATCTTACAAAGAATGTCAAAGAAAGTAATAGCATAAGAAGAGACTGTAATCCGTCTTTCCCTCAAGAATTAACAGTAAATGTCATCCTGCTTGGAATTATGAGCAAAATATAAAAATGCCTTTACTTAAACAAGGCAATTACTATAGCTGAAAGGTATATGGAAAACATATGTTTTCTTCAGAAAGCACTGAGAGCCAAAGCATTTGACAAAAGTAATTTTCTTTCAGTATCTGGGCTTAATTCTTAGAAATAGCACTTGGAGAATCTCTGTACAAAGACACCACAGGTCCTAATCAGCTCATACAGGAATCCCCTTGAGTTACAGTTTCCTACAAAATGGGCGTTTACTTCCAAAACAAAACCTTGATAATCCTCAGAGGTCATAGAAACATAAAACAAAGCCAAAAGCTCAACTTCATGGGACTTATTTTCTCTCTTAGGGGCTAATTAGCTATTTTATTTCAATCTCAAAGTAGGAAGGTTGTTAATCCTTGACTTCAAAGAACCCCAAATCTAAAATGTAATTAAAGAGAGTAACTCATTCTTCCAGCCTGGGAAGCGTTGACTTAACATTTCTGTTTCCTTTCTTTCCCTGCTTCCAAAAGAGACTTGATTTGCAGGAATCCCTCCCTGCCATTTAGCTCCTCAAACAGTGCTTAGGGAGGTAGGGCTACATGAGTGTTACATTTAGTTTTTACCTTTCCTAGCTGTCTTGTATTTCTAGCTGTGGGTTTCAGGTACCGGTGCAAAACAACTAACCAAAGTAGAAATACAATGACAACATAGAAGAATACTGCAGTCAACGGTGGAAGGAGAACATACAAACACATACACTCAGATACACTGTCATTAGAGCATTACTAAAATTGCCCTACACAAATATTTCATAGATAATCATAAGGAAGGACAAATACCTATATACTATAACTTAACTTCATAGGTAGTATCAAAATGATACAGTCTTTTGACTTACAACTGAAAACAAAGACTTATTTAAATTGCATATTATTTTCCCAAAATATGTTTTTAGTGAATTTCAACAGCACATAGAAGCACAACACTTCTTTTGTATGGATTCTTTATTGGAGAATCCATTACGTTTTGTGAAGTAAAAAGTAAATCAGTGTTAGATCTTTTAAATTACAACAAATTATAGCAAGTCAGCTCTCTAGTTGCCATGGTTACAGGTCCCAACAGACCATTCTTTAAGAATTTTCTCCTCCACCCAAGATAGCAACAGTCTTTGAAAAATGTTATCTAGACTACAGCAAAAGACGATTCATAGTATATTTATGCTGATATGCAAATCAAAAGAGCATTTGTTAATGAGACTACCACTTGGGCAAAAGCATGGGCATCCTTATACTAAGAAGGACAGCTGCTGGAAATTATAGGTCTGAATTCTAAATAAACCATGAACACTAAAAATAAACCTCCTCGGAATTTTAGCTTGACAAATATGAAAAATATTTCCTGCAACTATCAGACTAACCTATGAAAAAGAATCCAACAGAATGACTTTTTGTCACTCAGTAGTGTTCATCTCTGTCAGGCACCCCTGTTCTATTTTGCACCAATCTATAGTTCTTCTATGATAACTTTCACCATAATTTAGTAAGCACCTTTACGCACAGCTTTGTACTAAGCAATTTAACCTGTATGTTACAAGGGATTTTTCTATATATTTTTCTTATCTCCTGGAGCTTTCATACAGGCTAAAAGGAAAGGAATTTAGTACCATTTACAAACAAAAAGTCCCAATTAATTTAAAGGGAAGGTTATTCATGTATTCATCTTTTCAAGATAATCACAGTATAACAAATTGATTTGTAAGCAATCTCTTTCAACAGGTGTGAAGCTTCACTAAAATATCCAAGTGCACTCACTGAGTTGTCAGTTCACCCAGATTTTCCTTTCAGTTGTAACCATCAGACATACACCAAGGACACACAGTTCTCAGATTTCTAGAAACAATGGCTCGAAATGACAGAAATAATAAATATTAATGCCTAGGTCAAAACTGATATGTCCTGGTCTTTTTCAGAAAAAATTATAAAAATATAATGCTAATATTATTTCCTGCAAATTTAAGAATGTCAAAGAAACTGGACAGATTTTAGCTACCAGTGGCTTTGTCTGGCTCATATGGAGTCACATGTTTGATTCCCTATTATGTTATCCTGGCAACTTCCTAAGGAAATAAAATCAAAAAACTTGTGCAATATTTATCTAGAAGACATTAAAATGGAGGAACAGACATAAAAGTATATCTGAAATTTACAATATTTACTATGTGTCTTCCATTACACAAAGGTTGTTTNAAAAGAGAGAGAGAGAGAGAAGCAAACTCTATCCACGCATTGAATTTCATCTCACTATTGTGTTTTCTGGTTTCCTTCATATGAAGATTTTTTTCAGAGTCCTATCACTAACACTGTTTATCATTCTCATATAGGGCACAATATAAAACATTGGTGATGTTAAAGAAGCAGTAAAATATTCAGGTAAATATTAATTCAGCAATTCATCAAGGTATTAGACCATCTGCTCAGGACTAAATTCCTCATCCTTGACAACGATGGGAGAGAGTGTGGGCAGCACCTGCTTGCTGTAAGGCCATTCAGGTAGATGCATTTTCAAGTGTAGGAGAGAAGTCATCATCACATGTTCATTTAACAAACCAGATCTGCCTATCTAAATTGCTGTTTAAGTACCTCAGATTCATCTAGGTCAACACCAATATACTCCACTTTCTAACTTTGGGTTAATGTGTTTTTCACTCTCCCTCTTTGAGCCAGACTGTGGGTAGCCAGGCATGGAGAAGTCAAGAGCCAGATGATCACAAGTATCAAGAAAAGGCATAATTCTAGCAATGTGTTTGGCACTGAACTGGCTTGTGGATGCTGCTGCAGTACTAATTCTTTGTCTAAAGAATTCCTCAGTGGAGAACGTTCCTGTCCATGGGACTGACCAGGAGCCCAGTAGTGTCTGTGGTCATAAGGAGACAATCTCTCCTCTCCAATGAGCCATCTATCATTGCTTCTATGCTTCTAATTCCCTGTGGCACAAAGAAGAGAGAGAAGCACACCATCATTCAAAATGGTGATTAGGACATAAGATCATGGGTTCAATCTTTCTTGAAATTAATACAGCCAAGAGCCCAGGTTGCTACTCCAGACAAATGGGGCTTTTCTTGCCAGACAGTAAAGATGGTCTGAAGAAGCAGTCATAAGGTAGTACCACACCTCATCAGGTGCATATTCACAGTAGAAGGTTCGGCCAAATAAACCTCAAGGAGACATGAACCAAACACTGACTACTGGCTCTCTATACTTGAGATAGGCAACTGACTTAAAAAAGATTGGACTGCCTCTTCCTATTGCCTGAACTGCATGAACTGCATGTCTTCAGGAGTAGGAGCATTTTTATCATTCAACTCATAGGGTTCTTATGTGGTTTATTTTCTCCCTTCTTCTCTTGGCTGTTTCTCAAGAGTTAAACGATATTTACACATGTAACCTGCACCTACAACATTTCTGTGCTTACTATTTTGCAGCTTAGCTAGCTAGAATCCCCATAACAATTATAAACTTTACTCAAAGATAATAATGGAGTCATTGTGCTTCCACTGTAAATTGCTGGAGAATTTTAATCACTGATTAATGTTAACATCGATGGCATTCTATCATTTTTGTTTTGAGCAGAGAAGTATTCTAAAAGGTAACGAATACAACAACAGCAACAGGCCAAAATTCTCCAAGGCTCTATCTAAAGATTCAGCTGTATGTTCTGAAACTGATTCCCTCTTCTGGTCCCTTAATTGTTGGAGCTGTAAACTACATAACAGCTCCTTTATGGATGATGAACCCAAATTTTCTGTTTGTGGCTGATACTCCTGTTGAACATATCTTGGCTGGAAGTTACAAAAGGACACATTACACAGATCTTTTGGCTGTGGACACACAGCTTTACTAACTCTTATACCAGCTGTAGAAAGCCAGGGCAGGGTAAAACAGGAATAACTCAGGAGTAAATACCAAACCAACAAGAAATGAAATCCATTGCAAAAGATAAAAGATTGTGATATTTAATTGTGACAGCAAAGAGAGAGAGAGAGTTCATAGGAAGAGCATATGCTACTTTACACTGTAGGCATAGTTAGTGAGTAATTTTCCTACTCCCCAAAATTTTCCCCATACTGCTACACAAATAAAAATAAATACCATCCCAGACCTAAACACATTTATCCTTTCCCTATTAACATATTACACATTTATCAAAGACTCTTTTTAAATTTTCATTGAAAACTGTGCACAAATTCACCTGAATCAAACCCACTAGGCTGGAAGGAGCTGCCTGACAGTGCATCCCAGTGTTAGTGATGATCTTCCTAACATGAGCAGAGCTTCTTGTGGTATATTTGTTCTGTAAGGAACTATGAGTTTTTGACTGGTGGCCCAGGCATTACACTGTCAATAACTGAATGATAATTCTAAAAAAAATACTTGTTTTTACTGTCGTGAAAAAATCTGAAAACAATAAAACTTATTTATTTCATTGCTTGAGGCATCCATACTCTTTACATAAAAAACAACAGTTTTTCTAGAAATTATCATTACATTCTGTATCCTCATGGGGTTAAATTATTGTCATTTCTTATACTTTTTAATATTCAAAACAGAATAATTATTTATATCTTCCACAAGTAGAAATGTATTATTTATTTTTCAATTATTAAGCCTTATCAGCTGATTGAGATAGACACTGAGAAATAGAGTTGTATGTACGGAAACCCATCATACAGACAACTGCAGCACTCCCAAATTAATGCCACCAACAATAGATAGCTAATTGCCTTTAACTTCTATGGTTCTTGTGAAAAGTTATTATAGTAGCTGGCTTTTTAAAATCTAAGGGTTGCTTCACAGTACACTTCCAATATCAATTATCTTAGTGTGACACTTCTGAAAAGCATAAGTTCAGCAGCTTCAAGTATTTATTAAAAACAGGTGTTCACACACAAATGTGTTGTTAGAGGCAGAAAAGAAAATGAGATTGACAGAGAATTGTATTAGATTTGTCTGATTTTCAGCTAAGGACGTTCTCATAAAATAAAACAAGAGAGAACTTTCACAACTGATCATAAACCCCTAATTTTCTAGCAATTCCCTAACTTATTTTCATTGTTGCATATAAATATAGGCATTTTAAGAGAAGGCAGAAACGAAAATTATTCAAGTGTTGGAAGCATTAAATAAGGTGCTGGAAGAACAGCATAAAATTGATTACATAGAATAAAGCTAATGAACCTTGGCAGCACTGTCTGGGTAATCTCTTTTTTTCTGCTTCACTTTTTCATTGTCCATTCAGTTTAGGGCTACTAGTAAAAAAAACCTATAAGTCTAGTAATTTTATAGTGCCCAAATTGTCAATATGGAATGAAAAAGCATCTTTGGTACCTAACAGTCTGTAAGTTGCTTTCCTTTTGTTCCAGTGGCATGCAGCCTGCTTCTGTATTCATCTTCTGGTCTAAGCAGCAAAATCATTTGCTTCCTAGTTATACAGGAGATGACTGTTCTCTCATGACAAGGCTATTTTCAGTGCTGGTTAATTAGCAAGCACATGGTTGCAGAGCTGTCCATCTTGCCCTTTACCATATAAACCCAGCATTTTTATGCAGCACATGAGGCACACTTCATATTAGGACAAGTCTTGTAGTGGTAATCAAGTTCTCACACTTGATTTTTTTTTTGTTTGTTTGTTTTTTGTTGTTTTTTTTTTTTTTTTTTTTTTTTTTTTTTTTTTTTTTTTTTTTTTTTTTTTTTTTTTTTTTTTTTTTTTTTTTTTTTTTTTTTTTTTTTTTTTTTTTTGTTTTTTTGTTTTTTTTTGTTTTGGTAATAATTAATTTCTGAAGTCGCACCTATCTATCCATTAAGTGATGAAGTGTCAGGGCACAGAGGGGACTAATCTTTTATGTTGTCTAAGCATAATTCAACTCTTAATTCAGAAGGGTGGAAAATGTAAATACAGCCAATTATTCTCATGTGCATTAGTGTTTTTTACCTCCTCTATTATCTGTGCTGTTAGGTATGTGTAATAGAAACCTAGCAGCTTTTCAATTTATACTCTAGACAGGAAAATCAGTGACTGAGAAGTCTACAACACCAGCCTTTGCATAGAGGAGTCCTAGAGTATGCAAAGTGTGAAAACATTACAAGAAGCTATAAAAAATGCAGAGGTCTGGGTGCCTACTCTAAAATGATTCTAGGACACTATTCATCACACTTGCTCTCACTCTTATGTAAAATCTGTGCAAATACTGTCCTAGTGTATATTAATCAAAATTCTGGATTTTGTTCAATAAATGGTAGTAAAAGCATCCAAAACACTGTTTAAAAATATTTCAAAAATACTTCTTTTGAGAAAGCAAGCTTCATAGATTTACTTATATGATTAATATGATGAAGATTGCATAGTATACAATGAATTCTACATATATTTGTTAATGTACTGAATATCAATGTTTCATTTTACACATTAGAGAAATATTACTGCACATTATCAAATAAATTTAAGACATTTCAAATACAAATGTAAAGTTAGAATTTTAATAAATAGTTCTCATTTTAAAATGTCTCAAGACAGAAGGTTTATGCTAACTACTTTTCCTTCCCTGTCATCCCTCAAACAAATTTTGAGTGGGCCAGTTTTAGGTAGATTTAGCAAATGGATAAAGGCTCAAAGAGAATTTGACTTTCTAAAAGATGTCTAAAAGATGCTATAAATTTGGAAACTAAAAAATAAGGAGGTAGACAGATAACTGTGGACACAGCTACATCCTGAGATACAATATCCTGAGAGGAAGGTAGGCAGAATGTAACAGCTACACACCCCATCTGAAGGCAGCTGGGCCAGGCAATCTGGACATATCTAGTTGCAGACTAATGACAAAATGCTTTATCTGCAGGGGTGTCACAGACAGATTCAGGAAGGAACAGATGTTATTTCCATGGAAGACAGATCTGAGCGATTAAAGGACAAAAGGCAGTAGGAAACCAGGCACTGTCATTAGCTCTACAGCTGATAGAACAACTAGTAAGAACACTCAGTAGCATATTCAGTAGCATGCTTAAGTGGTACCACCTTCCTAGATGTCTGAGTAGCAACCTTTTAATGGCCTGTCATAGGTGATGTGTGTACATTGACAGATAATCTTCACTAAGAAGACAGCATTTCTTGTTGTGTGTTGTGTCTTGACTGCCATAGAAGGACGCATGGTGTTCCCTCAAACTGAGAGGTATTCCTGCAGTTCTCATTTGAAGACCACATCAGGCAACAGAAAAGACTCAAAGAAGCACAAGGGGCTTTGCTGTCTTTTGCAAGATTTACTAAACAATACCCATACTCCTGTTACCTACAGCTCCACTGACTCCATGGTGCAGATCTTACTGCAGGAATGATGACTGGTAATTAAATTTCAGTTCTCTTCAAGGCACACAAACATGAAGATCTCCAGCTCTTAAAACTACACAAAATACTGGGGCTGGGCTTCATTGGAGATTGTCTGCCATGGGTAACTCCTGTTTTACATTAAGATACACTGAGAGCCAAAATACAGAGAACTGCTGTGCTCACAAATCACTGCGACAAACATAAATAGCTAATTGCCTTCAGGCATGTCATAAGGACATGCTTGCCACGGGACAGGTGGACAACCCTTTTCAATATATTCTTCTTGTTCCTAAAAGAGAAAGAATACTTGCATAATAATAGGTGAATTAAACTTTTTAATCTTGGAATCGAAAATATTTAAAATTGCTTTCTTGGTGACTGCAAGACTAATTATGTTCAATTATGTTTAAATTTGCAAGGCTTTCCTAGGTACCAAGGTTTCCTTTTACCAAGGATAGCAAGGTCAATAGCATTAGAAGGTAGACAGCACATAGATAAATCAGTCAAAGTATATGTACTGTGGACATGCTGTCCCTTTCCAGTATAAATTTGATATGAACTGCTGAAAAATACTAGTGTGTGTATATACATTTTTTTTTCTTTCCGATACAACTGCTTTAGGAACACTGAAATGATTGGTATACTATTTTATTGTATTTAACAATGTTCCTGACATCCTAACAGCTGATGTACTTTCCTGTTCTTGGTGAGGAATTTTAATTATTCAAAGAGTAGCTGTACTACATTAATATCATGAAGGATGATTTCCAGCTTGTAGAAGAAGTTCTAGATCTTCTGATCAATATCCTGAACAAGAACAAAAGTGTTTTTCTCTCAAACCTTTCCCTGTCACTTATTACTCTCCTACAGACTCTGAACTGAATTTACTGCTGGTCTTCAAGAATGAGTTTTGTTACCTGTGTTGAAAAAAGTGACTGATTTTACACAAGGCCTTAATTTGCTTCTTCATCATTTGCTAAAATTTTCTGAAAAGTTTCCTGGCTTTGGGGAAGATTGGTCAGCTTTTGTAATTAGAATTGTATGAAAAAAAAGACTGAGGCAAGCATTGGTTGGAATTTCTCAATCTTACATCAATTATTGTCCACTTAAGAGACAAGCAGCAGTTGCCAGTTTAATCGTTTTATGAGACTCCATTTATCATTCATGTTAAAATGGCCCTGGGTAGGTTCTTTTTATCCATTATAAATCAAAATAAATAATGAATAATGATAAGTAATTGCAACTAATGAATCAGACATGGCATTCCTTATTCCCACTACATCAACTCTACACATGTGCACTGCTTAGAAGAGGCAGAACTATCTTCACAGACAGCAAAAAATAGCAAAGAAGGCAATGAAGCAACGCTGCTACTTCAAAGAACTTTCACAGCAATACAGTATTTGGCACAAGAGAACAACTTGGAATTAATGTGAATGCTTTGAAAACAAAGAAAGAGAACAAATCTTATTTTTTTTTTGCAGAGCTCTGAGGTGTACTTTTATAATGAGTGAATAATTTTTTACATAGATATTATTAGTGTGTGGGCTACAACACGAGAAATAGTACTTAGTTCTACACTGCTTAAAATTTTTCATACCATTTACAAAACCCCTTAGTTCTATAAAAAATAGATTTGTGGATCCTTGCCAGATATTCTTAAATATATTTCATGCTTTAAAAAGTAGTCCTGTAATAAATTAACACTTTTTCCATTGACAGTTTTGGCTAATATATATCCCTCATGGTGGTGAATGAAGTTTAAAAACTATGAAGCACTCTCACTGTTGGGAGTAACAAAGGAACTCTCATGATAGAAAGACAAGAAGATAAAAATAAGTACAAGAAAATAAAAATAAGTAGTTGATACACAAGTGCTTTTCATTTCTTTATAAAACTTCTAGGTCACCCAACATATGTACAAAGACCTAAATTAAAGGAGCATATGAACATTAGAGAAGCATTATACTCATCTTCCTTAATGTGTAGTATCCAAAGGTATTTGATACAGTAGGAATCTAGACAATAGACATAGCAATTCTGCATGCAATGAAAATTTGAGTCATGATCACGCCATTTGACAGATCAATACTCTACTTTATAATAAATTTTGGACATAAAAAACCCCTAACAGACAAGGTAGGAAAAAAATTATAATTAAAAAAAGATCAAGAAAATATTTCAATTGATTTAATCTAAAACTCACTTCTTTTTTGTCAAAAACTTGAGAAATAATGACTAACCTTAGAAAAATGTATTCTGAGATGAGAAATGGGAATAGCTTTTTCAAGAGGTAGAGTTTTTATGTTCTCAGTTTTTAAAATCTTGTTAAACCAATTTGCTAAATTCAATTCAAATTGTTTACCTCAATAAAATGGAGCACCACTCCTCAATGGAAAGTGGTAGGCCAGAAATTTACTCCTCCTATAAAATATGTCTAAAGAAGCTGTATGAAAGTATTTATGCTGATCTTGGAGGAACAGCTGAATGATAAGAATATCTCTGTCATATGCCTTAGTCATAATGGAGTACCATCATGAGAGGAAATACATATACATTAATTTGACATTTTAAAGTAGCACAGGAAAATAACTGATGTTTGATTTCTAAGAAAACTGAAATAAGGACAATTATTTGAATGGTACTTTCAATAAAGAATGGTATGCAGATTTTTTCCTACATTTTTACCCATGATTTATCATAGACCCTTTTCACAACAAGGAACTAAAGGCTTGCTTGAACAAAGCCAATTGCATCCTCCAAATATCTACTGGTTTTGCAATGATCATTTTCCCAGGGCACTGCATTGGTCATTGCTGGGTTGATCACTATGCAGCCTATTCAAGCATAAACTCTGTTTGACTTGTCTTCATTCAATTTTCAAAACACTACCTATATGATTCCTTTCCTATATATTGTTTTCATTTGTCACAGTTTCCAACCCCAACCAAATTATGACACTGCTATTGCTACTATATTTTCAAACATACAAAGTCTTCAAAATTGCCTCTAATGTCTAAGGAGTTCACTGTAAGCATCCAAAGAGTTCTCTTTAACCTTATTCAAGTTCCTCCTTGAAATGCACTGGTACCAGACAGTGATTAAGTTGCTGGCAGGCTGGTAATGCCACCCCTCCATCTAAGCAGGTGCACCTCGTTGTTTCAACACCTTTGCCCACTGTCTGCACCAACCTGCCATCTCTTGTCTTATAAACCTATCTGAGCAAGAATGATATTTTCATGCCATGTTGATGTACTACCTGGTGCAGTGGGATTCTGATGCATGAGTGAGAATGTAAGTTTGATCAAATGTTGACAGAGCATTTATAAAAAATACGCATAAATAAAAAGTGATGCTGTTCCGAGTTAAGCTTCTGTTTTCTAATTAAATCAAAATGTTCAGCACTGCAGAGAATGAAAGGAAGTCTGGCTGTAAAATGTCACTGTTCTCTGTGGGCTGTTGGCTTTGCATAAAGCTGTGGTTAAACTGTATAAAACTGGGAAGAAGAGAGAAATTTTTCTCAGGCAGGGCTTACAGAACTCATTATCAGCAGGCCCACAGAAAATGCAGAGAATTTAACCAGTGGTGCATTAATACGCTCTCCTTGCCTCAAGAGTTGATAACCAGGACCTACAAGAGCCCTCTGACACTGAACTGAATGTGCTCACTCCATTGCCACTGTGGCAAGAAATTTCCTCAGTAAAGGAGAGAAAAATTCCCATGGTCATTATAACACAGAGGTACACTAAGTTTGCATGAAGATCTGTCCTTCAAAATCAGAAGAGAAACAAGATATTTGTCCATCCTGCTTTATCAGAAGAAGTGACATAGAAGGCATGTGTAAAAATCCCTCTGCAACAGGTGGGCAAGACATTGATGTTGCGAGTAGTATCTTGTTTGGAGTCTCTGCTCCCATAACTTAGTATTAATAAGCACAATTGATAGAGCTGAAAGAATATGCCTGAAATAATTCATTTACTCTGGCTAGAAAATTAGAAAGAAGCACTGAGTCTTTCATTGTCCCAGGATGAAGAAATATCTTGCAACAGGAATGCAATCATTGAAGTGTAACAAACAAAAGGCATGCATCTGAAATGACATCAGTATTTATAGGACAGAAGTCAGAGTTTCCAATTCATAGATTATATATATGAATTACTTAATTTTTATATTTACAAAAATTATCTGAATACATCTTCTTTTTCAGTCTGTAATAGGAAAAAAAAAAAGCAGAGGTGCCTTTGTAAACCAGACCTGAGCTATTAAACCAGGGAACTTGACATACACAGGAGCTGTGATTCTGATGCTTCTTCACCATGATAAATTGCAAGTGCTTTTTGAAACCAAGAAAAGTGTGCTAGCAAAAAACCAAAAATACAAAAAAAAAAGGGGGAAAAAAAAAACGAACAGAAAAAAACCCCAAACCATGGCATAGTCTTCCATAGTCTTCTCTTGACTAAAACAAATCCAAGACACATAACACAAACAATTTTTTGGTGAGCTATAAAAAGATTTTAAAAGCAGCAATTTTCCATACCCTACAGATAAACCAGTTATTTATCTAAATCCAATGAATGCCTTAAATGACAGGGGGTTGTTATATGGAGGTACTTAAAGAAGCACATTCACTATTTCAGCTGGCAAAAATTCATGATAAGCTCAGGTCAGTTTTGCATTCATTCTCTATTTACCAGTTCAAAAAAAGAAAAAAATCCCTAATTACTAACATTTACTTTTCCTTTTTAGTACATGGGTCCATCAAGAAAATTCCCGTGAGTACTGCCCATGCAAGTATTGGCATTGATTCAGAGAAACTATCTAAGTAAAAATCAAAGCTTTGAGCAGTTATTGATTGTTCATGAGTCGACATCATTATTGGTGCTGGCAACTTAGATATATTTCTGACACCTTAGGTATTCTTACTTAATTTACAAAGCTATTCAACAATCCTGCATTAAACGACCAAAATATATTCACATACAAAAAAAGTATAACTGTTTGTCTCTCTTATTTTAACGATAGTTCTGGAAAAAAGAATCCAACAATTCAGTAGTGTTAAATTATTTATAATAACTATAATTCTTCAGGAGGTCATTATAAATCCTAATAAAGCCCTTACCATACAAATCAATCTTTTTTATGGAGCATCTATGTATGTAAATAACCATCACTGCTGTAACGATAAAGCCTCATCTAAGCAAAAAAAAAATAAAAATCAGAAACTATGCAAGATAGTATAGATAGAACAGATGAGTCCTTCTCCTCTTCAAATGCTTGAATTTTCCCTTGTAGCAAAATTGCTGAAGAGGAAACAACACATTAAATGTCAAATTGACCTGGGAAAGATACTATTACTGGATTTTAGACATCAAATATTTCCTTTTATCTTAATTGGCTATTAGTCTCTATGAACACAAAATGCTCAGGAGAAAATAAAGCTTTTATCTTTGTTTTCCTCTTGCAGATTTGGTCATAAAGAGTGCACAAAGCCCAGTAAACCTTCACACAACGTAAACCAGGTTCTTTGTGGAGTATGAGACGTTGAGGATTTTTTCCTCTTCTGAGCACAAACGATCAGAATACAAAGAACAGCAAGGCTAGCTAAATCAATTGTTTGTGCTACCCTTGTGAGCTGCATATTTTCACTTCCAAGTAATTATCTTTTATAACTAGCAGTTAGTGCAAGTAAAGAAGCTCAAACGAAATGATGGTTATAGCATCTAATCAAATGCCCAGATGGTTAGTAAACAATGTACAACAGTAATTAAACAGGACCTAGGAATGAATGTGTCCATTTCAGGCTTTTTGTAAAATAACTCTAGAAATTTATACCAGCTATGGTTAATAACTACCTATGGAATGTTAAAGTCAATGGAAATTATTACTTTAAACTGAATAAACAATGTATGAACTCCTGTTTACTCAGCATCTAGTTCTTGCAAATTTAATAATGAGGAAGGCTTGAACCACTGCTGTGTTCTTCAAGTTTTACATTTCTGTCACTGCATAAAATTATACCCTTGTAAAACTAGAAACT
Organism: Rhabdornis inornatus; assembly: GCA_013397075.1. NCBI lineage: Eukaryota > Metazoa > Chordata > Aves > Passeriformes > Rhabdornithidae > Rhabdornis > Rhabdornis inornatus. Next base: position 1,414,628 of record VWZS01002974.1, on the reverse strand, counting down.
ATCAAGCTTCTAGCATTTGAATTTACCTAACAAACAGTATGAGTTTAGGCATTTTAGAGGAGCTTTGGAGCTTCTCTAATACAGAATGAAGTAAAAGCTCAACCAGAACATTTAAACTAATACACCAGCATGCCCTGACAAACAGAAAAAAAATATGGAATAGAAATTGTACATTTCTGCTAGCTGAAGGCTTTACAGATATGGCAAAATGTCTAAAAGCTCTGACCAGTAAGAGTTGAACAGGGTAAGAGATAGACATCTTGTCCCAACATTACAAATCAACTAGCAGAAGTAATTTCAATTCCAAAATTCTCATTAAAAAAAAAAAAAGAACAAAACAGAATAACAGAATCACCATTACTGTCTTAAATTAAGTTGCTGCTAGTTGGCTGATACTTTTGGATCAACTTAAGACCAGCAAAATCAAAGAAAAACCTTTAATTTTTCTGACAATTATAAATTGCTCTATCATATTATGTGGTATTTTTAATTTAAAGCCATAAAGAGCTCATTTCTTCCCTTTAATTTTTAAATAATAGCTTTGCTTGTGCAAGAATACATTATAACTGCAAATATGCCTATTTGAATAATTACAGATAGTGTATTCCATTGTTTAGTTACAACAGAGATGAATGCAGGCAGCACAGAAACAGGCACTAAACAACACCCAACACCTCCCCCCACTTAGTTTTAAAAAGCTTGTCTCCTCTGACACTTCTTACCAGGTCAAAATAAACTTGACATAAAATCCAGCATATACTTTTTTTGAGAAATGAAGACTCGGTTCTGTATCATTTGTATTTTGGTTTTGGAATATGCTTCCTCTTGAACTTCTCAGAGAATATTTAATTCTGTCAAAATAATATTAACCATTTCATGATACATTTGGGTACTATAAAAGAGTTCTAAGGAAGATTTGGCTTAATGGAAACGGTGACAATAAATACAACATGTTAGTAAAAAATGTAATGAAACTAATGTCTGCTACTTTAATATTGCTGTTTGATTAGATTTTTATGGTGTTTGCATGCTAGTTAGTCCTGACAGTGTATGATTCCAAATAATCCCAATTCTCTAAGGTACTTACACAGGTACCAGGTTCCTCTGAAATCAACCACTTGTACCTGAAAACTGGGCTTGTTCTTAACTGCTTGCTGAAGAGCAGTCTCATTTACTTTTCATTAGAATTGATGGAAGGACTCCCACTCAATTCTGACAAACAATGACAGAGCTGGCAGGGCAGTTTCATTTTGTCCCTAACCTGTCCCTTCTCCACCATCCCTCCACACTCTGCCATGGTCCCACAGCTGGTGATCTGACTATGCCAGTGGAAGGTATCAACTGACACTATCAACCATCACCTTGATATTAAAGGTGCTGATCTAAGTGCTTCAATACTTAAATTTATTCCCTTGCCCACCCAAATGAAAACTTAAAGACAGCATTAGCTGCTTCTTTGGCCTTTGCAAAACTTAAGGAAAATTGGAGGCTTCCAGGTAAGTAATCAGGAAGAACCAGCAGGATGACAGAGGAGCTACCCACAGTAAAACAGTAACAAGGGCTAAGGGAGCAACAGAACTCCTGCCCAGGCTCAAATGCAATTCCATAAATGTACTTTCCATTTTATCATTTCCCCCTAAAGAAAATCTCTGCATTATAAAGTACTTTGGAGACTTTAAGACCTAATTTTTTAAATAAAAGGAAGTTACAAGGTCCTATCCCATCACCAATACTATGACAACAGTCTCTGTTGCAGTGATTATTTCAGATTAAAACTAGTGAAGTAACTTGCACCCTTCAATTAAGAACTACCCCTTCTGTCAGAAAAAAGGAGTGAGGTGTTTAATTTTCTTTATGCCTCACCGTAGCAGGAAGTGTTATGCCATTCATCCTCTTTTCAAATGCAGGAACTAGGGAGTATCAAATGAAATCTACGAGGTAGCAAGCCAAGGGAAACTGATGAAATGTGTAGTTAGTCCACGGAAATACTTTTTCAGAAGTGTATAGATGATAAATAGTTAGATGAATATAAATGGAGACTGCAGAAGTTAAGGGAGAAAGAACTTTCAGATCTAGTAAATAGCAAGGTAAACCCTTAAACATAATGGTTGATACTATTCTGAAGAACTGTTTTGATCTGCTTATTCTGACTCTGTCCATTTACATTTAATAACTACTAAAGACTAGAATCTAATAAGTTAAAATACCTCTTCTCTGATCTTGATTCCACAAAAGTGACCAAAAAAACTGTCACTCAACTGAATTCAAGAAGGCATGATAACCTTCCAAATTTGATGTTATATCTAGAATTGGAGCATGAACAAAGTTGACACCTTATTTTCCTGAGTACTGAAGTAACATGAGAAATTATTCCTGTTAGGGGCCAGAGACCACCACAGCTTCTGCTCTTGTGTAGCAGCCCACATGAAGAGTTATAGAATTCAATGAGCACGAGTGCAACAAGTATGTAGAGCTTTGATTTCAAATTCTGAAATGGCAAACAACATTGAAGAAACAAGGGATCATAAAAACTATTAATTAAGCACACTTCAAATATTTCTGACTGCTCTTCAGTCTCATCAATAGATTGGCTAATTAATCATAAGTATCTAAAATGCTTCACTATGTTTTTGAATGCTTTGGCTGTCTTGATGTTTCAGGTGAATAGTATTTTTATTTTCCCAGCCAATTTTTAAAGAAAAAGAAGTGCTAAAACAACAACGTTTTAAAAATGACCTTTTCATTTATGAAACATTTGAGAGCCTCTTTTTGAATTCAAAATTAATTTGAGTTGAAGAAAATTCAAAAATGGGAAGGACTGTATAGTCAAGCCAGCCCTTTTATTGTATATTGAGTTGTATTTCCTTTGGCTGTTAAAACTTTTTCTTGCTTTCTGTATTGCTTCTTGTCTCTATTCTCAGTTATTGGTATCACTGATATACAGCAAATGAACTAGAGCAGAACTCCATCTTTGACAGGAGGCAGGGCAAGAATTTATAGGAATACCTGCATGCATTATAGTGCCTGAAAAGTGCTTTAACATAGTCAGGCCTAATGTAATTTAAAAATGCTACATTCAAAACACTGCACGGTGTATTTTTATTAAAACATCGTAACACTGGTTAATTCCAGAAGCCTGCCTCAAACAGAGAGCATAACAAGATGCCTTAGGGAAAGTAATGAACAGCTATAGAATAATCTGCCTACTGGGAATGTTTCTTCTTAACTCTTAAGCCTGAAAGGCATATTGCTCGCAAAACCTTTATTTGATATAATACGATGTCAAAAGAAGCATGCAAATGTCTAATTCATTTACAAACTGTATTAAGATCTTGGCCTCAATTCTACTGTGAAAATGAGATTTATACATAGTTTGTGTTTACAAAATTTGTATTTTAGAAAAGTACATTTTTGTTCTTTATTTTCTTTCAGTTATCCATTCTTTTTTATACCATACCAAATTTAGGTATGAAAGAGTACTTTATCTTCCTTGCGTGTATCTACACTATGTAATTTATTTTCTTTAATCCTTTCTAAATAAAAATAATATGTCGAGTTTTGTATGGAAGCTGTTATACTCAGCTTCCCTTCAAACACCAACCTAGTGGCCTTTCTCATATAGACCAGCCTTCTATGACAGAGTAACTGATGTAACTACATCACCAGACAAGTGAAGGGCAACAACATCTTTCTCTCTGAATTGGAGAGAAATGGGCTCAGCCGATGGACTGTTAGGTGGATAAGAAAGCAATTAGATAGTTGCATCCAGAGAATAGTGGTCAATGGCTCAGAGTCACAATGGACATCAGTGACAAGTGGTGTCCCACAGGGGTCTGTGTTGGGATCAGTGTTATTTACTATCTTCATTATTAACATAAATGAAGGGATGAAGTGCACTCAGCAAATTTGAAGATGACAACAAGCAGAGTGTTGCCATTGACACACCTGAAGGATAGGGTACCCTCCAGAAGGACCTGGGCAAGCTCGAGAAGTGGGCCCACAGGAATCTCATGTGGTCTAACTAGACCAGGTGCAAAGTGCTGCACCTGGGTCAGGGCAACCCCAGTATCAACACAGGCTGGATGAACAGATGGAGAGCAGCACTGCCCAGAAGCACTTGGGGATGCTGGTGGATGAGAGACTGGACATGAGCTGGCAATATGTGCTTGCAGCTCAGAAAATCAACCATATCCCAGGCTGCACCAAAAGAAGAATGGCCAGCAGGTTGAATGAGGTGATTCTTCCACTCTGCTCTGGTGAGATCACACCTGGAGTATTTCATTCACTTTTGGGGTCCCCAGAACACAAAGGACATTGATGTGTTAGAGTGAGTCCAGAGGAGGGCCACCAAGATGATTAGAGGTGTGGAGCACCTCCCCTATGAGGAAAGGCTGAAAGAATTGAAATTGTTCAACCTGGAAAAGAGAAGGCTTCAGTGTGACCTAACTGTGCCATACAGTACCCGAAGGAAGCCTACAAGAAAGCTGGAGAGAGACTATTTACAAGAGCATGTAGTGACAGAAAAGAGGGAATGGATTCAAAGTNTGGATGAGAGACTGGACATGAGCTGGCAATATGTGCTTGCAGCTCAGAAAATCAACCATATCCCAGGCTGCACCAAAAGAAGAATGGCCAGCAGGTTGAATGAGGTGATTCTTCCACTCTGCTCTGGTGAGATCACACCTGGAGTATTTCATTCACTTTTGGGGTCCCCAGAACACAAAGGACATTGATGTGTTAGAGTGAGTCCAGAGGAGGGCCACCAAGATGATTAGAGGTGTGGAGCACCTCCCCTATGAGGAAAGGCTGAAAGAATTGAAATTGTTCAACCTGGAAAAGAGAAGGCTTCAGTGTGACCTAACTGTGCCATACAGTACCCGAAGGAAGCCTACAAGAAAGCTGGAGAGAGACTATTTACAAGAGCATGTAGTGACAGAAAAGAGGGAATGGATTCAAAGTGAGAGTAGATTTAGATTAGGTATTAGGGAAAAAAAAATTACTGTGAGGCACTGGTACAGACTGCCCAGAGAAGATGTGGATGGCTCATCCCTGGAAGTGTTCAAAGCCAGGTTGGATGGAACTCTGAGCAACCTGTTCTAGTGGAAGGTGTCCATGCCCATGGCAGAGGATTTGGAACCAGATGATCTTTAATGTCCCTTCCAATCCAAGCCATTCTAAGATTCTATTATATACCTACTCTCTTTTCTGAATTACCATTTTTGGCCAGAACTGTCTTATTCCAGCTGAGTGGTTATAATTGATTCATGGGCAACATAGCACTATTTTCTGTCTGTTTAAACATTCTGACACCCTGTTTGCTTTTTCACTTCCGGCTGCAGTCATTGAACAACCTTTGGCAACATCAAGTCTTCACTGCTCAGTTAGAACCCAGCAATGTGTATGGTTAGCTGAAATTATGCCTCTCAATGAGCCCTAACTTTCACTTGTCAACTATGAGGATGTAAAAATGTAAAGCAAATCACTCAACTGGCACTGACGTACCTCTCCACAGTCTTTTCCAGCCACCATTGGTTTGCAATCTTATGAGCTATAAAACTGGTCCTATTTTTTCCTAGTCAGACACATCTGAGAGACCCAAGGAGATGCAGTTAGAGCACTGAGACATTTGGCTAGTTACAGCTCACCTGCTGTAAAAGAGCTTCAGGAGACAGCTTTGTCAAAACATCCATGCCATAAAAGAGGTTCTACTGTCTGTGTTCTCCTGTAGAAGAATTCTGGTTCATGGAAATTGCTTCATGGAGTTTATTCAGTTTTTGCCAATTTAGAGGAACACCCATGTTTTCCAATTCCACCTGTCAGCTTCTGATATTCATCTGAATATCTTGGGCTTCCAGGTCTTACACTGTACTAGGCAGAAAAGAAGACAAGAGCTGAGACACTAAGAGTTGTTTCAAAAGCTCTAACTTATCCTATAGTCCCGGTAAAATCCAAGGATGAGTTTTGGCAAATGCAGAAGCTCTGGGTATGTGCTTTCGAACAAGCTCAAGACTTCAAGCCTGGCTGGAAGTCACTACTTTTGCATTTTCTGTGTCTTGCGAATCCGAAATGTATAATTCTACTCTCAGGCATCCAGAATTCATTCTTTTAAAAATATATGTCATTCTATATCAGAATGAACCCTATCTCTAAAACCCAAAATCTTTACTGTACATTTCTACTTCACTTCATTCCATTCATTTTACAAGAAAATTGAATATTTTTGATGAAAACAGGACTTCCAATATATTTTTATTTTATAGTCTTGTCATACAATTTGAAAAGACTGAGAAAACTGTGCTCAAATACATCACCACGCACAACTGCTAAACCTGCATAACTTTTGATGAAAGCTTATATGCTCAGAAAGAGACTTCCTATTCCTTGTAATAAATTAATTTCTATATCAAAGAAATACTTTTATTCTGTGGCTTAGATAAAAGGCTGGTACAACTTGAAAAGATTAGAAAATTTTTGACAGAAAAATTTCCCATCAGAAAATAAATATGATTGTGTAAAAACTATATAGAAAGGCATAGTGTCAATAATGAAAGTTATTATACCACTGTAGGCTTTCAGATCAAATTTCATTTTGGGAATGGAATACCTATTTTTAAGTTCGCAGCAAGCTTCCTGTTTCAGCACATTCCTATGTTACAGCAAAATGTCTTTTTAAAGGTTAATCATGTTTTGAATTTTTTATTGCAATTTAATTTCAATTTCCTGCCTTTGAAGCTTGCCAATTTAGACTTTGCAGAATACTATGCAAAACAGAAATTTTAGTTTGTTACAATTCTAGTCAGAGTAGATTTTCAGGTTCTTCAGTACCTGTTTCAAGAGGAAATTGCAGTCACTGCAAGCAATCATGTCAGTTTCTAAGCATCAAAAGATTGTACTGCTATTATACATTTTTACAAGCTGTATTTGTTGGGAGTCCTCTTACACTGGGAATAAAAATGGGTCGAAATACTGATTGCTAACCTTTCTCTGACTTATATGAAAAGCCTTCATGCATTTCTGGCAGGCTCTGCAATGAATGGCAGTTATGACTACTTGGCAAAAGATGGGATTGCAATGTTTTCAAAATAAGGGCAGGGTGTGCCCTTCCTCTGGCTAAACCCGCCTCCAGCAGCAGCCATTTAAAAATTTTTGTCCAACTCTGAATTAATTTTTGTAACAGTGGTGCCCAAACTTTCTTCAGCATTATCTGCACAAACTAAGCTGTTTCTACTAATTCTACTGCGCTTAGAAAAGACAGGCTAACACCCTGGAGACACGCACGCACGCACAGAGAGAAGAAAAACTTTCAGTTTCCTTTGTTTGACATTATTTCAAACTGCAGAGAGCTGCTGTTCTGCTGCAAGCCAATCTATATTCAAATCCTGTGTGAGCTTTTAGTGTGGCTTTTAAAACCATTCAGCACTTCATGTGAATAGCTTTTTTGGCAGAATCCACAGATAAACATGGCAATAATATTGAATCTACATTTATCTTGACAATTCACAGCTCATTTTTTAACTCGTACATGTTGAAGGGGGGAATAATAATAGTAATGATAACCTGAAAACTAGAGACTTCAGAATGTCCAGAAAAGGTCATCTGGCATACACGATGTTATTGCCAGTGGCAGGACAAAACTTAACAGTCAAAACACTAAGAAAGCCACCTTTAGTTAATTAAGAAACTTAATATAAAATACATTGAAAGTTAGCCCCAAATAATTTATAACAGTACTACACTTGTGGTAAAAAGGCTATTATAATCATGCTCGACTAGTAAAATTCAAGCCCGGATTAAGCCCCAAGAGTCTACTAAAACTAAAGCTTGAATAGGAAAAAATCTAGTTTGTTACTGAAACAGAATGTAATCACCCAATTAGAATCTGTGTAATAAACGTTTGTACAGAAATATACACAGATTTATGTGCACATGAGTTTTTATGAAACAAAAGTCTAATCAAAGGACATTAAAATAGTTGCAAGGTTGAGTACTCAAATGCAAAGCAATTCCAGAGGCTGACTTTTCCACAGACCCTTCTGCATATCAACATGATTATGTCTTTGAGTGCATGCTGTTTTTTTTTCCGCATAACTTCCACTTTATTTGGGGTTCCTGATGGACAGTACACACTTGAATAAGTAATAATTCAATGTTTTGCTTTCTTTTTGGTGTTCAACACATGTTCTCCATTTATTACCTACAGTGTACTATTCACGTCCTGCTCTAAAGACATAGTTTTTAATTTCTTCTAAGAGTTACTCATTTTCTCATAGCTATTTTTCTGGTGCTTTTTTCCACATACAATTTTTCAAAAAATCTATTAATTTATTTTCAAAGTAGCATTTACACTACTGGCTACTACAATTGTAGCACAGAGAGATCAAGGTCAAGGCTTCCACTATTTTCTGAGGGTCAGAGTGAGATACATAAGAATTGATTTTCAAGGTCTCAGCACATACAGCATTTCATACACTGAAGCCCATTTTTCACATCTGCAAATCTATGTCTTAGGTTATGAATCTTAAAATGAGGAACATACAATCATATCTAATAAAAGTCTGCTTTAATCTCTTGTCAGGCATAAGATAGGAACTTGGTGTTAGGGGCAGGCTTAGAATACAATTTCTCAGAGCGAGTTCCATCTCCTTCTATCCTGAAGTGAACCCCATTCTTCTACATTCCTTTACCTACTTAGTGTAGGCATTCCAAATTTTGCAACAAGTGATGCAGAAGTCAATTTTAAAAAATACACTTTGGTTTCATTACCCAGTATTGATAAATTCCCAGAGTAGGCCCATCCTTCTCTTTGCCTGAAGTGTGAACAAGAAAAAACCTTAGGGTGTGTTAGAAGGGGAGGACACTGACATTGCAGAAGCATCCAGAGCATTGTAATTTCTAAATGCTAAGCTCTGCTTTCATCACTTTAGTTGTATCCTTATCTCTGCAACTGATTTCTCAGTTGCCTAGTTTGATTTTAAAAGCAGAGAAAAAAAAACCCACAAACAAACCCATCACCTGATGTTTAACTCAAATTTGTGTTCCAGTATCAGCTATTTGAGGAGCTTTTAGATCTTCCACATAGTTTTTCTATTTAAGGTAGCAGAGTAAGTGGTGGCGGTAGTGAACGGGTGACTGAACAGGTCACCAGCAACTGAAACATCAGTTCAGAACCTGCTGGAGATTTTTAGGAACAATTACAGCTACCAGAACTACTGTGTTCAGTCTCTGTAGCCCATCCCAAGGCACGGACCACCTGGGAAACACACTCTTCTGCCTGGTCTTCACAGGCCTGATCTTTCCTTCCCTTCTTTTTACAATCAGCTCTTCTCCATCTCCTGGAAAAGATGTCAGCCCATGACTTGGACAGGTGTACTGTTCACTGGCTCCAGAACTGGCTGGGTGGCCAGGCTAGAGAGAGGTGGTGAATGGCGCTGCATCCACTTGATGTCTGCTCAGTAGTGGTGTCCCCCAGGGGTCAGAGCTGGGCCAGTGCTGTTTAACACCTTTTTTTAAAATCTGGATGAGGGGATTGAGTAAAGCCTTAGTAAACTTGCAGATAACACCAAGCTGGGTGAGAGTGTTGGTCTGCTGGAGGGTAGGGGAGCTCTGCAGAGGGACGTGGACAGGCTGGATCGATGGCTGAGACCAACAGCATGAGGTTCAACAAGTACAGGTGATGGGTTCTGCACTTTGGCCACAATAACTCCTTCGGTGCTACAGCCTGGGTGAAGAGTGATTGGAAAGCAGCCCAGAGGAAAAGGACCTGGGGAGGTTGGTTGACAGCAGCTGAATTCTCTACAACTACCTGAAAGGAGACTGTAGACAGGTAGGGGTCAAGTTCAATTAACTTATGAGATTTTCTTTGAGGCAAGGTCTAAAAGTTCCAGGCATCTAATGGTAAACACTTACTGGTCATGAATATAATACAGTAAAATCTGATTGTGTAAAATTCAGAGATGTAAGTTTGGATTTGGGCATACCTGGCAAGTGGTACAATATGGAAGTTCAAGCTAAATTTTGCAACTACATCTAAAATTTAATGATATCATGATATTACATGGGTCTTGTACTGTTCAAGAACTTGTTACGATATTAAGGTAATCCTGTTGTTAAAAGAACATATGAGTGGAGAGAAGCCATACACATATTTAGGGAATAAAGCACATCACAGTAAATTACTTTCTACAGTAAATTTATTAATTTATACTGCTGAGATCAAAATCTTATCCTTCAGTTCCATTGTATTACATCTTACATTAAAAAAAAATAATAAATCTCTACTTGAGCTATAAGACACTATACTAAAAAAAATATTTCTACTGCTTGCAAGAAGTATATCTCCTAGACATTAGAAAAGAAATAAGACTTGAATTGCTCATGACCTCCAACACAACCTGCCAATAACTGCCAATCCCCTAATAAAGGTTGCAACTGAGTTTATCATAAGCCTAAATTAATCCTTCCTAAAAAGACATTATTCTTTCAGGAGTAAAATAAATTTAGGACCTAAGTAAATTTTTGTACAAAATTTGAAGTGACTTGAAGAGGTTTCTGAAACCTCTTTACTGCAGAGTAGTAAGTAGGTAGAGAAATAGAGTAAATAGAATCAATTTAAAAGGCAGGTTAACTGCATTTGTCTATACACTAAATTATGGTAAAAATAATTTATTATTAAAATAAGTATATTAAATAGGGTTAACAGTTCTAGAATGTTAAACACTAGAGATCTGAACTTGCATTTGGCAATAATTAAAATAATTCCTTCCTTTCATCTGCTCAGGGATTTGGTTGTATCACCATCCCTGCAGGAATTTAAAAGATGTTTAGATGTGGCACTTGGGGACATGGTTTAGTGGTGGAGTTGTCACTGCTGGGTTAACAGTTGAATTTAATGATCTTACAGGTCTTTTCTAATCTAAATGCTGCTACAATCTCCAAAGATAAAATATTAAGTTCGCAAACTCAAATAATCCAGATGAGGCACAGGTCATCAAAGTTGTTATCTAGTACACATCCACAAGAGAATGCTCTGCTGGAACAAAGTAAACCAAGAGCTTGCCATCCTCTACCATTCTTTCTGAGAAATGTGCACACTGTCAATATTTCACAGTTATTTGCTAACATAAAGGGTTTGAGATAGCATGTGCTTTGCTTAGCCCTTCCTGATCTCTTTCTCACTTTTTCACTCCAGCGTCCTTCTCTGGTACCCTAACTTAGAAATCTCAGTCAGCCTCCCACTGCAATTCCCTGATTGCAATTCCCTGTATCAGAGGCACAGATAAACTTGGATTCTTCCTAATCTGAATTCATTATTTCAAAACAGGTTTATAACCACAATCTGGTATATATACAATCTGGTATATCCTGCAATATCCTATTGAAGTTTCCTGATGTATGCATACTGAAAGCTTGCAGAGAACACTAAGGGACACAAATCCCAATGTTTCAGTTCCTGTGCCCCTAGCACTCCTGCACATGGCAAGAGCTGCAGTTGTAGGGACCTCATGGCTGTTGCAGATTTTTATGAAGGTGCTCTCACATGTATCAAAATTCCAAAGAATCTGACATATGCAGATTCACATTTCTGAAGGCTTGAGTGCTTGTTCCTCTAGTCTTGGCCCATGAACTGAATACCTGCTTCTCAATCTCCCCTCCTCCTCTCACAGCCTCTATCTTCACATAGAGAGTGGGCATCAATCTCTTTCTCCCTGCCCCTTTTCCCCCCTTGTCTCCAAGTGTACTCCATTGGAGGATTGTGGATCTACCCAGAGTAGATCAGGGTATGAGAAGTAACATAAACATAAAGAAGACAGGGTTCCTGATCTTTCCATTCGAGTCAGGCCACCAGGTTGTCTAGCTTTGCATAGTGATAAAATTAATTATGTAGAAGTCTTAACAGTTCTTCAGTATCAACTTTCTAAATCTTTGAAGTTTGTGTCTGCAGTGTTAGATCACTATGACAAAGGCACTTTGGGAAGAAATACATTTAAAATCTGTGTTTCAGAACATACATTACGTACACAAGGGTAGATATGCTTTATACATTTATACATTTATACCCATACATTGATACATTTTTCCTTCTCTTACTCAGGCTTTGAACACAGATGTGCTTTTGTACTAACTCACCTTTTCGGGGGAAGGAAGTCAGAACCACAAGGGTAAAAATTAATCCTAAAGAAATCAGATTATCCATCATAAATTGCATACCCTTATGTGGTCTGATCACTTGTTTATCTTACATCAAAAGTCTCCAAGTGACTTTAAACACTGATCCTCCAGAAAACACCAGGATGAGCAAACCCAGCAGCTTCAGATGTTTTATTCTAATGTGAGATGTGTATCTCATTAATAAAATCCTGTGAAGCTGCTCAAGGCATTTCTGCCTTGGCACTTCCAATGGCAAGGAAAACAATAATTCCCAATCTGTGCTTCTTAAAAGCAGTTAAAGGTCATGAATAAATTACTGAGAACTTCAGCATGGAAAGAAAATGGACTGGTAGCAGAATGAAAACATAAAGATGTATCGTAATTAAAATCCTCATCACACAGAAACATTTCTTTACAATATTTAATTTTTTGATACCAAAGAGGCCAAGGTTATAATGCCATAGCAAAAGTTGACCTTTAGTTGTCTCTGTGAACAATAAATAAGCAAGCAAAATGCAAAACACTGCTTTCTGCATTTATCTATATTAGGCACTTCATTAGTGTAGCTTTCTCTTATGCCTTCAAATTCTTTGTATTCCCATATATCTGCATAGAAAGCACTTACTAAAATGTCTAAAGTCAAGATATCTTCATTAGGTGGGAAGTAAAAAGGCAAAATGATAATATTACGTAAATAAAAAACATCTCCCAAATGACTTCACATCCATTATCAAAGGTATTTAAAAGATTATTTCAGGTAGCCATTTTTATTTGAATTACTGTGATTTATTTTGTTCCAGAAATAAAGTGTAGCTTTCATCATAGAACCTCCCTGACACCCTCCAGGTTACCATTCAGTGTCTTAGTTTCTACTGTTTGCGTCTGAAGACCAATCCTAGGGAACTTCAGCAATTAAAAAGATTGTACATGAAGGCTCTAGAATTTGTGAGGCTTTTTCTCACAGCTTTGTGACAAGCTACGTCTTCTTTACAAAGCAAGAATTCTATCTGGTGTAGTAACACTACGCTCTGTTTTGTGTTTCTGCGACAATATCTTATACAATTTCTTTCTCTTACAGCATAACGTAGGCCTGTGAAAATCTCAAACCATCTGGAGACTGACATCTCCTAATTTGTCAGACATTACAACTCTAAAGGAAGACAAAAGATATTTGGCTACCATAATTATAGCAAAATAAAAAAATAAAAAGGTGTAATATCAGAGAATGAACTGAGAAAAAATTAGATTCTCACCACAACAGCAAAACCCAGCCTGACTCTTTGTTTCAATGCTAGCAAAACCCAGTCTGACTCTTTGTTTCAATGCTAAACAGAGGCTGCCCTTACCTTCCATCTGCTGTCCCCATTCCTAAATGCTTCTCAAGGCAGGTAATGAAAGCCATTATTAGATTAATCAAACAAACCAGATTAAAGTCAGATATTAAGTGTCACATTCAGACATTTTTCCTCACTATGAAGTCCTCTTGGGTGTCTCTAAGGAAGCCAAGAATCTAACTCTGCTGTGGAGAAGCAACTAATAAGATGCAAGGAGACAGTGTTTGCTGCTTCATTCACAGTGAATGCTCTGCAAAGCATACAGCCATGCTCGGAACCTGGTCTAGGATGCCATTCATGCCAGAACCTTTGCAGACTGCTGAAGCCAGGCTCCTGTTGCTCCTCTCTTCCTTGCCCTTTGCCCCTTCCAGTCCCAGCTGCATGGTTACCAATTCCAGACTGGGGTGGACCCCATTCCTGTCCTGCCCACAACTCCATGGCTACTGGGGGAGCACAATTCAAGACCATGAAGGGCTGAAGGAAGCTGAGGTCTTCCAACTGAGACAGAAAACTCTCTTATATCAGCTAGTGTGACTAAGGCTCTCATTATTTTCTGCCAAACTGCACTTAATCTGGGGTAGGAATGATAGGGCTATGGATAAGCAAGGATGCATTTTTGACTATGACTTGTGGGGAGCTCTGAATTTTCTTTCTGAAATTTCCACCTTACAATTTTAAATCTGATGCATATTGGCTTGAATGGGAAATGGACCCTGTCTCAAAATATGAAGTATATTTACAGGTCTAAAATGAGGAACATGCAGTAATATCCTACCTCACTATCAATAAAGTTAAAAATCCATTAAAAACAGAATGCATTTTTATTCTTGATATTTCTCTATCCCCTGTTTCTCAGAATTATATTGTGAATAGAAATTTATATGTGAAATAAACAGTCTTTGAGAAGCATTTGAAAAATGGTTAACAAAATTCTGTCTTAGGTCCATTTTCAGAATCTGAAAGCAAACAAATACTTTGTTATGTATTAGCAAAGCCCAGTTCCAAATATGTCCAGATAAAGACATGTATTGAAGGCACACCATATGATTATCTGCTGCTTAACCAAAATCCCAATATATAGGTCAGCAGTCTTGGCACCACCAGCACCTTCTCTGCAGTAAACCACTGTCTGTGCCAGTGCTAAAAGCACTTCTTATTGATTTTTTCTGCTAAGAAAAGGATGTGAAAGTAGTAAGACAAATTTAGGCAACAGAAAGCTGAAGGAAATAGTCTGACCAAAAAAAAAAAAAAAAAAGGTAATTCACAGTGGAATACCAACAACATGAAAACACAAAGTGTGTAATACATCACCAGCATCACCAGCCTGGAAATAAAGAAGTAGGCTTTCCACAATTCTTTCAAGTTTTCAGGTGACTACAACTAATTGCTGAAAAAAGAAGTCATAAATCTTCTATGAAGCAAATACAGTAATACACATAAACCATGTGTGCCCCATTCTTCCCTTTCTTGCCTGCTTGCTGCTCCTGCTGATTTCTGTGAGTGGTGAGTATATTTACGTGAGAATATTTGGTCTCTGCTGCTCATAAGAGAAGACAGGATGACAGAATTGCTGAACTGAGACCTAGTATGGCCTGTTCATCTGATTCTAAATCCAGTGTGAATAAAGCACTTGAATTGCTGAAGCTTCACCTAGACACATCAACCTTCACTTTCCCCTCCTCCCCCCTAGCAAGGATGTGGATGTTGTTATATGTGTTAGTGTTAGAGGGTCCTGCAGCATTAAAAAGCTAATTTTGTGTTAGCAAATGGTGCCGGATTTACAGCTCTGGAGGATAAAATGCTTTAAAATGGGTAAATAATTTGACGTTTATACAGTGACTTTCGTCCTGAAGACTTGCTACGACGTGCTTATCAAACTGTACACATTTGGTGGCACTGAAATACAGCCAATTTGGTGTGCAGCCCAGAGCACAACAAAGCAAGATGAGAAGGAAGGTATTTAACTAGGCACACCAGGGAAAACCTACTCTCAAAACCCTTTTTTTTGGAAATGCATTGTTTATATTGACCAGAGGGAACTGTGGGTTTCAAAGTTTCAACTCCAAGGCTGTCACAAAGATGACTACAAAACAGGTTTGCATTTTCCCTCTCTCATTCAGACAGATACAGCTGTCTAAATACAATGACACTGTCTCCTAAATTTAAGTGTGGACCATTAAGACCTCAATTTACACTAAGATGGTGAACAAACTGCAGAACAGCCTTTATATGCCTTGTTGCTGCCAATCAGCTCACATTTGTTTACTAGTACAAAATAGCTCAGATTTTAAATTGATATTTCTAGTAGACACAGGTGATTTCTGTTCTGTATCCCACTTGATACACAATTTCTTTTAGCCAAGATTACCAATAAAAAGGTGGAAAACAGAGTGAATTTTGTAACTCTGGCCCTGAACAAGCAAAATTTGGAAGATCAAATACCCTAATGTCATACTAATACAAAAGATCAGCTTAATTCGACCTACTATGAATCTACTGCAACCCCTCCAAAGTTCCCAAGAGTCTGTACTTTCACAGAAATGTGAATGTACATACATGCACATATAAATATACACACATATTTAATATGCTTAGTTAGATTTTCAAGAAAGCGTGAACATATAGATAACACAAAAAAGGAGTAAGTCATGGACTGCCAGAAATGTGATAAAAACAATGTATAATATAATACGGCCAGGCTGCGGTCTGTCAGAATGATCCAAGATAAAGAATATAGAATCTAGGAGCAAAATTATTTAGATGGTTGTTTGGAATGTGTAGGACCTAGGATTGAATGATTCCTGTTCCTGGAGAGCTTTCACACTGTTTTGTTTTGGTTTTTTTTTAATTAATTTGGAAAACTGAATGAACTTCTTGGTATTAAACCCATGCTTTCAGAATGGAAACTATAACTGCAGTGCTTTGCAGTAAAATTTATCTGTTTTTTTGGCTGAAAAACTGGACTTCAGTACTGATAAAGTTTGAAGAAGAAGAAAAGACTTTGGAGTTGATGTAGAGGGGCTCATAACCATTTTTGGCAACATCCACTTGCAGAAAGAAGTCTCCTAGACCATATACCTCTGATTTGCTTTTGAAATATCCCGCCTTTTGTTTCATTCCATTTGAATCTCTGTGATAATTGTATGAAAGTTTCTCTGGTTTTGCCCATGGAGAAAGCACAAAGCAGGCCTCTGAGTAAGGTCACACACTTTTTCCCCCTCAGTCTTCCTTCTGTGACCAACAGATACTGAAGTGGGACCATTAATGCCAATCTAAATAAGATGACTATTCACCACCAAATGCACACAGAGCAAAGATTTGACATACTACACACTAGTTACACACTCCACTGAGAGGAATCTTTTGGGGGGGAGGATTTACGTTCATGACCTTTACCAGCATCTCAAAGCAAACCTCTGCAGGTGTCAGTTCTTTAACATCTCGGATAATTAAATCATCTAGGAATAGAGCCTTAGACTACCAAAGGTTATTTATAGCAATTTGATTAACTAGTGAGGCTTCAGAGACACTACTTTACCTCCCTCCAATAAACCTCCCAGTCATTCATTAAAATTAATACACATTAAAAAATCCATTTAAATTACAAGGTTGTATTTGAGATATTACGACTGAATCCAATCACACATTTTAAAAGTAAAAGATATTAATGTGGCTTTCAGGAGCTCAAGCAAGATAGTAGCTATGTAATATTACCAAGAATATTTTGTTTTTATTTGCAAACTTATTTATGTTTTTCAAGCTAAAGTGTCATTACTTGGCAGCTGATTATTTGACATTCACACAAAATATGCTCGGCTTGAAAATTTTCTTAGCTCCTTGAAAACAGTGAGGTCCAGCCATACTCCTCTCCAGAAATATGCTCTCCTAATGTGAAAGCACATATAAACAGGTTATCAAATCTACTCATCACTAATGTAGCTGTTAGCTACAGTAGTATAATGTAGCTGTTGATTAAACCATCTGTGATCTCAACACTCGAAATCTTCTGATGGAGCCTAGTTAAAAGTAAAAAACACTCAAACTGAATTCTGCTTGGAAGCTTCAGCACATATATCCTGCAGAATGCACCATCACCAGCATTTTCTGACTGCCACACTCAAGACAGGATTTTCAAGGGAAAATCAACATGTCAGCTGCTAACCTCTGAAAAATCTTGATCATCAGTGTCACCACGGGCCATGCTTTCGATAAATTGAAAATAGGAATTTAACCTTTTCAAGGTCTGTGACCCACAAATGGACACTGAGAGCTTAGAAATGTGGTCCTGAACTCTTTCAAATGCATCATTTCAAATGTCAATGAAAATAATTTTCTTTTGGCCAGAGAGGAGCCAAGAATAGAAAATATTTTCAGAAATACCTGTTTGAGTCTTGAAGTACACTAAACTCCACTGTATCTTTTTGCTTCTCCCAAATATTTAGGACTACCAGCACAATCAGAAAGGATTCTCATAATCTGGGATTTTTTTTTGTTTCAATTACACACTGTGGGATTGGAGAGCTGCATCAAGCACTTCAGGAATCGTCAGTCAACCAGATGTATCAAAAAAAAGAGCACATGATTTCAACTCTTACAGTTATCTGGTGAATGTATAGACCACCTGATTAGGATCTTTGATCTCCAGATTTGAGGACTGGATGGAATTTGTCATGTCAGGGGCTATCTCCAAAGTCCAACTTTTAATAGCATGATGAAGACAGCACACTTGCAAGCAGGCATGGAGGCAGTTATGACACTGCAATATCTTTATTCTCCTCTTTATGTCAGTGGCACACTAGCTGGGGGTTTTTTTTTTTTTTTTGGTTGGTTGTTTTGTTTTTTTTTTTTTTTTTTTTTTTTTTTTTTTGTTTTGTTTTGTTTAGTTTTTTGTTTTTTTTTTTTTTTTATTCGTTTGGTTTGGTTTTGCTTTTGCTTTAATTTTGATCTTCAATTGTTTAAGCATTGGAATTGATATAAGATACTGGGAAATGCTCTGTGGCCAGTTTTGTAGGGGCATATGTCTTGTGGACCATCATAATATGTGTAGCTGCTTGATGCCTGTCAGTGGTTATAGCATGCTGGAAAGACCTCCTTAGCAATCTCCTACAGCCTTCTGCTCCTAGCAATTTTCATATTAATTTTATAACTATTGTTCAAATGCATTCTTACATGTTAACATTTCTTCCATGAACACCATAGTCTATGAAATATAATTCCACCGTAGTGATAATTTTTTGATTAGTAGGTTTAAAAGGAGGAGAAAATTTTTTTACATAAATTTGAAATAATTTGGCTTGTTCAAGCAACCAGTTTATATCAAACAAAATTTGCCCACTTAGGAATCGAATACTGTATTCAGTTTAGAAATAGATTTTTGAGAATAATTTTGATCATTTTCAAAGTGTATTTTGAAAATATTTCCTTAATTATATGTAAGCTATCCACTATCTCAGTGAATTCATTTGAATTAAAAATTCATTAAAATTTTGTAAATAGTTTCATTCATGTTGTGTTTATTCTTCAATAGAAACAAAGTTTTGAATAAAAACAAAGTGGTCCAATACAGCACTTTTTTCATATTTTCATATGTGGTAACTACAACACCACCTAATAAGTTTCATGAAACCTATTTCAAGCAATTAGCTCTCTATCTATTTTTTCAGTCAGTCTGTCAGTACCAGAGTTTATGACACCAACATAGATGGCAATAATAAAATTAACAAAGACGTACTTTGACCTTCTGCATTGTTATTAAAAAATGTAAATGGCCAATTTGCATAAAGAATATAAGCAGCAATAGATTAAAATTTGTTTTGCCTCAAACTGTTCACCTTTTATTCAAATGTAATGACAACTAATTTGACATTAAGGCAGCATAGCCACTTTTCTTTTTGGATAGCACCATATGGATTTTGTATTCTCAGAAGACAAGGCAATGGCTAGAAGTATATCTCCAAGGTCACATGCACTTTCATAAACATTACATTGTACTGTTTCAGGGGAATGAATACATGAGCACAGCTAATTAAATAAAACGAATCCATAAATTACGCATTAAGTGCATACAAGTGGATCTACTTTGTCAGATGCCAAGTAATTTTCATCATCAACAACATGATCAGTTTCAAAAATCATATCAATTTTCAACTAAGATTTTCCAATGAGAATTCAGAAGATTACAGCAAGGATTTTCTCTTCACTCTTGATTTTCTTTTGCCTTGTAGCAAGAAAAATATTTAGCACTTTAAGGAACTACCATACATTAGATTGTGCACCATCAAAAGAGCTCTCTAGATGGCAGACACCATTCCTCAAACCCTCTTCACCCAAATATAGACATCACCTTGGAGAAGAAAGGACAGAGAATAACTGGAGTCACTTGTTTTCTTCTTCTTGTTTTGTGTTCCTCCTCCCAGAACTACAATTTTGGTAAAAATTACAACAGGAACAACATTCAGAGGAGAATTTCAGTATCATAAGAGATTAATTATTTGAATCAAAAGCAGAAGTAATAGAAATGACAATCCAAATAAGATCAACTAATGACTAACAAAATTTTTGTGACAAATCCAAAACCTAAGAAAAATAGAAGCTGATAAAATTTGGTGGATTAGTAAATTATACGTGATCAGGGTAATGTGGGCACAAAGACTGGAAATTAAACTCTACTCTAGCTCTGGTAAAGGAAATATTAAAGGCAGTCAAAAAGGCACTGGCTGGACTAAACTAGGAATATTGCATTCAGTCCTGATCAATTATTCTCACAAAAGTCAAACTGAAAGTTACTACTACTTTTGTTATTTACATAATAAATTGAGAGAGAGAGAGAGAGAGAGAGAGAATGTTATAGTCAAGGACTATGCTTACAGGTAAGTGTCAAATATTTTTTACAGAATTGTACATAGCTAACATTTTTTTTTTTTAATTATACTGATTTTTTTTCTCCCTGTTCTACTTCCTGCCATGAACTAACTCGTGGTTCTGTAATTTTTGGGAAATAGATGATTTCTATCTATCAGAACAAAATAGAATGCCCTATTAAAGAAATCTCTTCTAAAGGAAATTTGTGGACAGAATCTGATACAAGACAAATTAGGTACCTCAAAATTACAGGTGTGGAGCAGAGTAAGGAAAGCTTCCTGTATTAGCACATCACTCAGCTGATATACAGCTCAAGTGCTTTGTCACAAGTAGAATCAGACAGACAATGAAGCATTTACTTGCACAACTATTCATAAACGCTTTCCAACGCTGGCTCAGAAAATATACCTCCCACAACTTAAACATTTGTTTTAAGTGAGAAGAGAGAGTTCTGGTCTTTACAGCTCTGAATAACTTACACTATGGTTCAGAAAAGAACATTAAGAGTACTTCCACCAGGATTTCTAGTCTCTTAAGTCAAAGGAGCACAGTTTGCCATGGAAACTTATCTGGTATTGAAAGGTCAAGAAAAGCAAACCCTGTTTCTCCACAAATTCTTTGCTGAATCAACTAAAGAAAAAAAATCGACAGAAAACCCTATGATTCCCATCAAGGTATCTGTGAAGCTCAAAAAATCATCCCCTGGACAGGTTCAGTCCCTCAAGTAAAGATACAGAATATTATCCCCGTGGTTAAAAATTTGTTAATAAAGACATTATTCCTGCTTCTTGCAACTACAGCTGTTTTCGACCTCTTATTCTACTTATTTGAAGAAAGACAACTATCTTCAAACCTAGTAGAACTGGAAAATAAAGCCTCTGGAAGATGATAAACAGTATCAACCTGCACAGATGTCAGTGCAAGTATCTCTTCCTGTCAGAGAGATCTCCTTGGTGTGGACACTCTTAATTGTCCTCAAAGACATTGACTGGAACCCTTCAATGAAACAAATCACCTAATGATGCTGTGTGTTCCCAAATATAGGAATATCATGGGCAGTGTTATGTTGTACTGTTTAAGAAAAATGCTGCAAAGGCCTATGTATAAAAAGAAAGAAATCACATTAAAAACTGTAAAATATCAGATCAAGAATAATTTTTGCTCCGCAGAGCGAAAAACACCAAAAAACTCTGATAGAAAGGACACATGAATAAGGCATAATCCATAGAGGGATAATTTCAACCAGCATTTACTATCTTCTTTCTTAAGGAATGTTACTCAGTTGAGGAGAAAGCCATCGAGCTTCTAATATGTACATAGAACTCCCTTTAAAATTCATATTCAGGAAAAATATATATGACTGAAAAGAACACTGAACACCTTGGTACAATTACCTTATTCAGAATTACACTGAGATTTCCAGTGGTAGCTAATGACATTAAAATATTTAAGAACTTTAATCCTGTGAGATTTGAAGCAACAGTTAAAATGCAGTCATTAAACAAATCACTGATGGTGCATAGACACCATGGAGAAAAATAAACTGGATACAAATGAACTTGCTCCCCAGATTAAATATGTATATGCCTACGAGATTCTGCCTCTGCCCAGTGCTACTTTCAAAATGTGAATTATGCCCTGGAAAAGGTGGAACAGTCACCATAAATACACATACTTTAAAATATTTCATCCAAGAAATGAATGAGGACAGTCCATACTTCAGCCTTTGGTAATATGTACTGCTTTTTTTGAAAACTGTGTCATGCCATAGATGAATGATCATAGATAAGATGTTTATATGCTCAAGTTGCCATTCATAGCTATCCTGATCTAAATTCTGTATGTGCCAAAGAGAATCCACCCCTTATCCACATATCTCTGTAGATACAATCTGGTTTAGTGTACCAAGAATAAATCTGTCCTTCGTCTTGTGTTGACACTTCACTGGATGGACTTCTATGGTAAAACGTAGAAAAAGTGGAATACAGCATATTACAGATAAACTATGTAAAACTGGGAATTTGGCCTGTCAGAAAAATAATAAAACTTGCATTCTGTTGGCAATCATAATATTTTCTAAAGCCAAAATTTAATCAGAACTTAATCTGTCTGTCAGGACTGGCAAAAAGACAAAGAAAGTGGTGGTGCAGGAGGGATGCACATAGTACATCTACATAACCCACTTAGTGCACTAGAACCATCCTGTTCACTTGCTCAGTGACAAAAATGCATCACCTTATGGATTTCACAGGACTGGATTTCAGACCTGTGGTGTGGACTTAAATGCATCTTGAAATGCACTTGAAATGCTTTCTCCTGAGGTGGAACCAAGGCTGAGGTAATATGCCAGGGCAGCGTGATTCCCACATGCTAGGAAACAAGATGATGCTTTCCTCAGGAGAAAACACATCCTCTCAGAGGTTGTCCAGCAGTGTACTCAATCCATATGCATGAATTTCTTTTAGTAACAGCAAGTGCAATGGGGACAGTCATCTGGGAGGGCTGTATAAAACCTACTTGCATCATCTGCTGGATACAGACTCATCTTCTAGACCTAAGACTAGCAACATGTCCATTGCCAGCAAACAGAAAATACAGATATATGGTCCTAGAACAGTATCAGAACATGATAAATCAATGTTGTCCTTCTTTCTTCAGGCTGTGCCAGCCATTATTAGAGACACCATGTAAAGATATTGGCATGATGGGATAGGACATGCAAGGCTGCATAAAGTAGCAAGAGGGACATTACATAATTTATGGCAATCGTTTCCTAAAGGTAAACATTACTTTTGTTAACTATTATTTTGATCACTAAACATAACTACCTTGAGATTTGCTGCTGTGATAAATCAGATCTTGTGACAATGGTTTAATTATCACTACTCTTTCTGAGTGACAGGTGATCAATTTCATTAACTCCTCTTCATTTGCATTTGTACTCTTCTTCATCCAGGTATCCTTGACTGATTGCCTTTTTCATCTCATTACAAATCCGACTTTACTGACACAATTCTCTATGAAACTGACTCAGCCAGTAGACTTTCTCAGTGGCCATACACCTCTGAACAATTCTCTATTAGACCTTGTTTCAAGTACCTATTAAAAAAATAAAATGAGATTTTAAAAAATCTGGTGGTGCTGCACTCTTGACTCCAAAAGATAAATTTTACATTGAAGTTGAACACTCCTTGATAAACCTGCCAGGGTTTTCTTTATTGTCTTGGGTAATAACTTAGCCTACATACTAAACTTCCAA
This sequence comes from Rhabdornis inornatus, assembly GCA_013397075.1. Taxonomy (NCBI): domain Eukaryota; kingdom Metazoa; phylum Chordata; class Aves; order Passeriformes; family Rhabdornithidae; genus Rhabdornis; species Rhabdornis inornatus. Next base: position 1,391,027 of record VWZS01002974.1, on the reverse strand, counting down.
TCTAAAGATAATACTCTCCTTCTCTATCAGGTTCCTGCTCCTTTTTGTTTTGTCTGCTTTGGTTTGGCTATTGAGTGCAAATCTATACTCTTTTCCTATGATATGAATCCTTTTGTTCAACTACAATCTTTCATTCATCATCTTATGAAGTATATGAAATTTTTATAATTCATGTACCTTAAATTACTGGAAAATCTACTGTTCATCTTAAAAGATCTCTAAATCCTTCCAGTGCCCTTTTTCCTTTCTCTCTGTCGTGTTGAATAAATGAGGTGGGATTGTGCATCCTTGCTTTAGCCTTTTACTGACAGCAACCTCTTTATTAATATCGCTTCCACTTCTCAGGTAACTTAAACTAAGTTTCTCTGGTTCTTGAAGGACTCATTTTAAGCCCTAAATACTTTAATTAATCTGTATATAAAGAAATCTTCTGAATAAAACAGGGTCTTTTTCTATTTTTTTATGCTGTTTTCTTCCTCATAACTATGGATCTCTTTTAAAACTTTAAACACATTCTTATTTTTCTTGTAAAAAAATCACCTAGCCAAAGGAGGTCTGAGTGGAAAGAGAACAAATATTTACATTATCAGCAAGGAAAAGATTTAATTATTATGGATGAAGGACTCCATGACACAAGGGCATATAGGCTATGTAGCAAAAAATGTTGACTGTGCAACTGGTTATATCTCTAATGGATGCTGAGAGTTACAAACAACCAGAAAACCTTGTATGGGCACTTTGAAGGGCTTAATTCTACTATCACATATATGGGTGACCATCACCGACTTTACAAAATCAGCTAAAGATGCAGAGCTGTCAAATGCATTTTTTATTCAGAGCAGGTGGAACTATCAATATCGGAAAAGGTTTCAGAATGTATTTAGAACTCGTCACCACAGGCAGATTCAGGTACCTTACAGTTTGAACTTGCAGTGATGTAGGAAAAAACCCAATCTGTTTAGTTAAGTACATGGACAATATAGAGATTTTTTTGGAAGTCACCGAAGATGTCAATGAAAACAGACAGAAACAGCAATTCACACAAATAAACCAATGCTGAAGCCTGAGAGAGAGATTTTCCTCTAATCTGAAACCTCTGATATCTGATTACATTTGCTTTTCATTTCCTATTCAGCTATAAACTATGGAACTTCCTGTGCTAAGCCATCCAACTCTGGACCCTACTACACCTTTGGAAAAAAAAAAAGCAGCCTTTCAAAACAAAACCAACATCTGGATCAGCATAAATCCAGTTTCAAGTAACTCTCCTGCTTCTATGCTTGAAAAGCATATTTTCTCAGGAGATCTTTCTTTAAGTGTTAAAGGTAGAAAATGCATCAGGGATTGAATATACCAGCCATCCCCATGAGAAACACAACTTGTAGACACTGGTCGGTAACATTTGATCTGGGATGTGACACCACATGAAGATAACTAGTTTGATTTGCTTGATAGTTTAGTGGCTTCCTCCTTGAAGTGAAAGCATGTCCTGGTTTTTAGCTGGGTTATACACTGTCCTGCATGGAAGAGATATATCAAAACCAGGATTTATTATCAGCTCTAGTGTCCATGACAATTTAACATAATCTGGGTGTATTGGATGACGTTATTGCCTTGCATCCTAATGGGCTACCTCTGGTCAAACACTGATGTTTGTGCATAAATAAAATATTAATGTTTTATAATATTAATGAAAAGGACCATGTGAAGTTAATATCATAATTTATTTGCTGGAAAGCTGACCTGAAAGATCATATACTTCAGCATCCTTCTGACAGAGTAGCTACACTGATGTAACCAGACAGATAGTGCCAGAAAAGGGAAAAGATCACGATCAACACATTAAATTTTTCATAACTTTGCCTAAGTCTCCCACAGGCATCAATAACTTGAGAGAGGTGGAGAAAGGAGGCTTGGCTTTTTTTTTCTTTTTTTTTTTTCCTTAATTACTCTGTTCAGTATTTTCTCCACTGTTTTTGATTTAGACCATTTTTTAATAGAATGCAAATAAAACAACATTCAAGTTTAAACTTCAGTAGTGTCTTTCAATACAGAGTATCTGAGATGGTTTTAAACTAGACAAAAAATCAGCAAGAATAGAAAGTGCTAAATGTGTTTCTGCCAAGTGATTTTCCATGGCACAATTATTTTGGTCTTTTTTTAAAAATCTGAAATATGGAAGTTTTTGCTAGCTGCCTAATGCTATACATCTTTAGAAAGTTTAATTCCTTCCAAAATACACATACCATTTCCCAGCTTCAAGTGTCTCTGAATTGCTACAGGAAGACATAGTTTCAAAAGGTAGAAGAAAGTCTTTGCTAACAGAACTATAGCTCTCTTTTCTTTGTGGTATTATTCAGCTCTCTCAATGGTTTGCAGTTGAGAGAGCTAAAGAGAACCCTATGACCCCATCTGTAGGTTTGGACCAGGACACACTGCTGCTATTAGAGCTCATTGTGTGGGAGGTGAAATTTTCTGTATGCAAGTAAAATGTACGGCTCTTTCTGGCTTTCCTTTCTGAAGCTTGCATTGAAGCTACATTTTCCCAGTTTTAACTCAATTGCCATTCAGCAAACACAACCTTAATAGTTTTGCAGCACCTGGGAGTCAGGGTGTGTACCTTATCTTGTCTTTCCATCACTTACAAGGAGAATATTTTTAGCCTTCAGCACCTCATTAACAAAGGTGAAGCTGACCTCTCCTTCCACGCCTGTGCTGGTTGACAGGGAGCATTGCCAATGACTCTGTTGGGCAGAGGGAAGGTGAGCTTTGTCTGCCTTTGTTCTTCAATTACAGTCCCATGCTGGCAGGCAATTTATTCCCATTGCCAAAGCCCTTCTTTTCCCACATTCAGTCCCCTGGTTACAGAGACCATAAGCTCTGCTGGTCTTTGGCTACGAGCAACATGAAGGAGAATCTTGCCTTTGCTAGAATGAAAGAGGAATTAATGGTTAGACTTCAGAGGGATGGAGTGGGACTTTAATTACTGCCCTGATCCCCTTGGAATTTAAGAGACGGTTTGAACTCTCATGCTGTTGCTAAGCCACCTCAAAATTTTGGGATTAACCAATATTGCTTTTGTTCCATATATAAGAAGCATCGGTTTACATTAGTTTCCACTCCCAATTGCACATGTTTAGAGCTTTTGCTCGATAATTTAAATAAACTGTACAATGCAGCTATCTTTGTCATTAGACTTAATTGCCTTTTTTTATTAATATTATCTTGTTTTATCTTGCACTTTTAAAATATACCCAAAGACTTTAAATAATGGAAAGAACATTAATAATAATTACTTTTATTACAGTATTTTGGAAATTATTTGAAATGTTATAGATCTAAATTTAAGAATAGAAAATTGTACTACAATGACTTTAAAAATGGGATTAGATTTGCTTTGTTAACAGCACCATAAGAATAACATGCTAAAAGATATAGATTTTATTATTACAGTATATTGTAATTTCAAAGTGCTTCCTGCAGAACTGCTTTAAAGGAATTGCTCATCAGCACCATGTTGCTACACAACCTGAAGTATATAATTTGCTTGCTTTAGAAAAAGTGCCCTTGTTCTTCTGGGTCAAGGAGGTATAAGACCAATTAAAGTACTAAGAGAAGGCAGCATAGTCTATTAGACAGCTGCATTTATCTTTAAAAAGCAAGAATAAAATAATATATCAAAAGAACCAGAGAATCAAGTGGTAAAGAAAAAAAAATCCTAAGCAAGAGAAGAATGATATTCTAACAGTTGTTGTTTTTTTTCTTTTCTTTTTTTTTTCTTTTTTACATTTATGTTTAAAACCCTTTAATATTACTGGGAATTATATGCAAGTGCACTTAAAAAGAAAAAAAAAAGACGAAATACTGTGGCCATGTTTAAAACAGATGTAAACAAATGGAACAGAAAAGGCAAGTTGTGGTGAGAAAAGAGCTGCACAAATAAGAGGGGAAAGTAATTAACAACTAAATGTTAAAAAGTAACTGGAGTGATGTTACAGCAGTAGTGGCACTTGGGGACGACCGCTAAAAGAACAACTAGATTTCTGCTATTAACAATAACAATACAGGTAAGTGTGAAAGACACAGTCTATGGGGAAGGATGGGGTTCTTCAAACAGTTGCCTTACTGAGAGCTCAAATGTAGGAGGGAAGCCTGATTCCTAAGAGCACCTCCATTAATATAAAGAACTGCCCTTAACCCCTACATGTCAGTATTTTACACTACAAGTCAGATTCATCAGGAAAGAGTGAATACTGAAGAAAAACAAGAGATTGATCTGAAATTCAGCTCTCCTAGAGAGACATCCTTTTTAATCCTGACCTCTGGACTCCCTCTGTAGGCAAAAAGGACAATATGTTGCTACCTAGAGGACTAGGTTGGGGTACTTGTTAAAGGTCAGATTAGTGAATCCTATCTGGAATATTTTCGGAGAAGACATAAGGCAGTGACTCCTGTTTCATATGATCCTGAAATGCAGGCATAGCAGAAGAGATTACAGGCAACCTCACCCCTGATAAGTACTAACCACCAAAGAAGAGGAATAGTCTTGCCCTTAATGGATTGCAGCTGTGACTAAAAAAATAAGTGTGATAAAAGGGGTGGGTTGGATGTCAGGGTGATCTTGGAGGAAGAGGACCTTGAGGAAGAAGGAATGATCCAGAGAGACATAAGGTAGAGAGTTGCTGCAGTAAAAGATCTGCTGTGAGGTCAGTGTGGGTCTGATGGAGTTGGAGCCTGCAGCCATAGCTGAGCCAGGTGAAAGCTGTGTTCAGAGTCTGCGAACCAATACCTGCAGCCATAGCCCAGCAGGAAACAGCCACAGTCAGAGTCTGCAGCTGGACCCTGCAGTAGGAGCTTGCTGTAGTGAGAGTCAGGATGGCAAAGCTGTGAAGAAGAATAAACTGGGACCCTTTTCATGTTGTTGAATGAGAGTCTGTGTCTTGGCTCATTTCTACCCTAATGAGAGGTCTGCTACAACACTGAAATATGTTTGCTGAATAACCTTAGAGGAATCAAGAGCCTAGACTTGAACGTTAACAAAACAAAGTCAGACATAAAATCTAAAAAATGTTGCTTTTTATATTAGCAAAAAAAATGTTGGTAAAATGCAGAGAACAGCAACAGAGCAGGAAAGATGAACAAAGAAATGAATGCTTTTATTGGCATCAGAAGTTCAGTGATCACTTCTTCCACTGCATAATATTTTTCTTATAAAACCTGCCTGGCACTTGTATTGAAAACTACTCTCTCAAATTAACATAAAACATTAGCTACTCTGAATCTAATGAAATTATTGTTTTCCTAAAATAGGATCCCACTGTACTAGTTTTTCTGATTCTTTTTTTGTTTCATTTGGCGGAAGTATTTAAGTTGATGCTAGGTAGATTGTCAAGCTGACAGTAAAAGAAGATTTAAGTAAGCCAATAGCCCAGTCTGACCAGCAGTAGCAAGGATTCTTCAAAAAACTAACTCATTAAACTTATTTTTATACATATCCAGGGCTTTTTCTCAGGATGTGCACTAAGCACTCCAAACTGGTTGTTGCAGAGATGGTGTCTGCTTGAGGCTCACAAAGTGCTGGGTCAAACGAGACTGAGACAGGAGGACTCTTAGCAAAAGTCCTAAAAGCACCCTAACTTCCCAAGATGAGAAAGGAGCACTTTGCTTCCCAAGGGAAAGGGATACTGGGGGAGTGCAGTGACTGCAGGAGCTGCCAAGCCAGCTGTTTGGTGGGTATCTATCCCCAGACCCCCTAGTTTCCTCTTATCACCGTCAGCAGAAAAGTGCAACAGAATGTGTGGGAGTATTACAGCACAAACTCAATACAAATAACAATAAAATTGCTCCTCCTCAGTAAACCATTTGTGCGAATCCAGACACGGGCATCCCTCGTGCTAATCTCATTCACAAGGTGTAATGGGCAGGAAACAAAGCAAAAACCCGGCCTCCTTCTCTAATGGAAAAAAACAAAACACCCCAAACACTTTAAGTTTCTGCATGTAGCACTTCATTCTGCAGTCATTAGAGCAAAAAACAGAATGAAGCTTAGTTCACTGGAAGAAAAAAAAAAAATCAAACCATAAGTTTTTTCCAAACACTCCTTTTAAGTAAGTAGTGAGAAGGAGAGAAATTTTTATATTTTCAGTGAGGTGTGCATGCTTATGACCAAAAGGATTTTAAAAGTAACTTGCAGTTTCCATTAGTTCAGGTTTCTTTTATCTGAAAGCATCTATAGGAGCTACATTAAAGCTGAATTTGCAGTGCACTACTAGAAACCTAAGTAGCCAGAACACCCACAAGAACATAATTACTTCATTCAGCTTTTTGAGATCCATTTTTCTTTTCAATTTTTGCATTTTTGTTTACAAATTGACAGTTTAAGTTATTCCTAAATGGCTTTCTATATAGCTTTGGAATGGAGAACCATATAGGTAGTTCCTTTTATTTTTATGGTGACTACGCTTCAAAACATTCATCTGCTTTCAATTTATGGTCCTAGAAATCATCTCCCACTCAGTCCTGAATTTAGGCATTTAGGGCCTATTAAGGTTCAAAAAATTCATGTAACTCCTCTATGAAATAAACTATGAAGCAGCTTGAAGCATAATAGAGATTACAGGGAATATCGATCTTTAAAGAAACAAGTTTAGGGCTTTTCAGGAAATATCTGTGTTCTTTCTGTTTATGTGATTCTAGACTGTTTTTTCTATAGTCCCCTTTTAATTAGACAGGTCATAATCCTGTTCAGAAAATAAGAGATGTGTAAAAACAGAAGTTTTGTTCGGAGGCTTATCTTTCACAAGAAGTGCCTGCTTCACTGTTACTTGGAGAACACTGACATGCATTATACTTCTATTGCAGTTCATCTGCTTATTTAAATATTTATTTATGGGAACTGTACTTCTTTCACAATAATCAGATATAAGACATATTAGACATCATGAATATTCATAGGTTTTCAACCCCACTATAAATAGCAATACAGCAACCTGCCTTCATAAAGGAAAGGAGTTCTTAAATATGGATTATTAAGAAGAATATATGCATGCCTCATTACTTAGTTGGATTTGCATCTACATCCATTTAGCACAACCTATATAAATACTAACTTAAAGAACTGGAATCAGTTTTTAAAAAAAGGTACCTGTCAACCTGGACTCTTAACCTAATATCTCATAATCTTATAATGTGCAACAGGTCACATTACAAAATATCTGCCAAACAGGGATCTTGTATCACATCCTAATCAAGGCCTAGTGCAACACATTCAGCATAAAAATTATTTTATATATCCTTGTTAAATACAGTACCATGATGACTAGTGGGAAAAATTTCTTGCCCTGCAAAAAAATTTAATCCTTCACTTAAATGAGTTAATTCTTTTAAAGATTTCATTAAAACTACTAAAACTACAGAACAACATTACAAATTCTTCTCAGAGACTACAAATAAAACGCAGTGAGCTTGAGGAGGTGCAGGTTTTATTCCAATGACTTTCACCCTTAGAATCCACGTGCAGTCTCACCACTCTGTCTGCCTAAGACAGATTTCTCTACTGGTTTGACTGTGACTTCTTTGTCCTCAGATTTTGTCATAAACAGGCAAAACAAATTAGACATTACCAGTTTTCTGAAATATTTCAGTTATGAGAAAATTATAGCCTATTTCCCCACTATATTTATTTTCATGAAACAGTGGCCTAGAAGTTGAAACAGCTTTGCTACTCAGATACCATGAATTTGGTGATTTTTTCCTTCCTTCTATGTATTATGTATTTGAGCAGCATATGAGGCTAGGATCAGGGGAAAATCTAAATCTCATATAGGAAAGTTATCTCAAATTACAGCAGTCCTGGCAACATATTTTTCATTCTTTGCTGTAATAATGCTCTGCAAAATATCTGTTTTGCTTGTCATCTGCTGAAACACAGCATTGGTATTAAAAATCAGGTATAATATACATTGAAAGTTTTTAAAACCAGAAATATCTTTGGTGTATTATACCTCAGAAATATTTTAACTTCCTTTTCATGTGTTTTTTTTTAACCATCTTTAGTAAAGCATGCAGAACACAGTCTGATATCAGTTCAAAGCTTCACTTCCTTCAAAAAATTCTTCTGTTGATGAGATGAAATTCACCAAGTTCTATATCACATTGAGCTGATGTGGTGCATCCTACAGATGCACATACTTCATTAACTCTAAGCCTGTAGGTCCTGCTTTTTGTTTAGAGGCTTATCTCCAAGTAATATAGATGCTTTTTCTTTATAATTGCCATTAATATTAGTGAAAATAATCACACACTTTATGCAAACCTCAAAGGAACAGGCATAGGACTTCTATGTTTCTATGAAAATGGTAACAGGAATTTTCTGGAACAGCATCTGGGAATTCAGTGATTTTTCCAGAGAGCATGCTGTATATAATTAATATTACTTTTTATTTCTAGAAAACAGGAATAATGTTTTTGAAAATGTATACCCGTTTCAACACTGTACACTGGTCTTATCTGTATAAAGTGCCTTTTATAAATGTGCTCTCATCATTTCTGCAAAAGGACTTAATGTCAACCTCTTAAATGCCATAGCAACAATGATGCAAAGGGCATTTTAGGACATGGTGGTCTTGAGAAGCATGCTTTAGAATCTATTCAAAATTTCAGTTAGATGAAGGATAAATTCAGGATTCCACCAGAAGAAAAACTGAGAACATTAATTTAAATTAATATTTGACTGTGTCTTTTAAAAGATATAAATTGAAGAAAAATTGATGCTACATATCTTTTAAATTGATTTGTTGGGGTAGATTCAGCTAAAGTATTTCAGATTTTTCCCTCCCACAGTCTACAATGAATTCATTCTGAGGTTGTTACTAAATTGAATTCAAATGTGTAACTACAAGAAAACACTAAGAATTTAGTTTCAATGAAAAGTGGATCTGCAGCAGGTTTTTTGTAGGTAGCATGTTTACTATAGAAGGACATAATAATCTTTAGCTCAACTAAAAGTTTTTTGATTATGATAGGCAAAAAGAGATGCTTTGTTTGAATTTCATTTTCTTGTTAGTGTCTTTCTTGAATACGTAGCAATTATATGGTGAATCTTAACCAGCTTTTAAGTAAAATGTCTGTTACTGAACAGGGACAAAAAAAACCTTCACCAATGATAATTTCAGCAGGTATCAGTAATTCAGCTATCTCAGATAGGGTCAAACCTCAAATACACTTCCATGCAAGTGACCATAAGCAATGGGCATAGCGGCAAGGCTGCAAGGAGATTTGTTCCCACTTCACTCACACTGTCACTAATGAGATTGTGGAGGGTGATAATCAAATGACAGTAAAATTTCTGTGGCCACACACAGTCTTGAATGGGATTAGGGCACTTGACACAGAAGCAGGGAAGAGATAAAAATTGGAAGAGCTGAGGACAGTCAGAATTAACTCATGAAAAAAACCTCACTGTTTTTGCTTTGTTTTGGGTATCTGTACATGTCCCCTAATTATTAGAGGATCCATAGTGATGGAAGGAGTCTTACTCAAGGAAGAAAAAGATTTGAGAAAGGTGGAATGAAAGTAAATGTTATGTTTAATAAGCTACAAAAATGTAGAGGAGAAAAGAAAAAAAGAGAAAAAAGTGGGGATGGGGAAGATGGTGGCACAAAGGCCTATATCCAACAACATTACAATTTAGTGTTTGGCCAGTGGTTTATGTACATATGTATAAAGTAAACAGAGATGGAGTAGTCAGTGACAAAATAATGCAGACTATCTTCAAGATATCATATTTATTTTTGAGGTCAGATTGGCATTTGTATAAAAAAGAAGTAAAGTTTAGATATCAAGAAGGATGTGCAAAAAGCCAAGAGTGAGGCCCCACATAAAATTAAAATCATGGTGTAAGCATTTCCTGAATAGCAAAAATGCCTTCTCTTTTAGAAGAATTCCAGTAATATATCGAGATGTAGATAATCCTTGAGATGCCAAACATCCAGAATAGATGGACATCAAAATCCAGACTCTGAGTCAGCTTCAACTTTCCTGTGTGACAGCATCAACGAAATTTCTGACACGTCAAATACCTTAATCTTCCATTCATTGATTGGTTTGTCCAGAATGAATGAAAACTAACCCAAAATGAACTTATGTACTCAGAATAAATTCTCTCTGTAAATGTTCTAGTGAACAAAAACGCTAAATAACTTCAGTCTCATGCCTGGCTACTATCAATAATACTCTTTATAACACTGAATAATCACTAACCAATTAATCCAGATAATACCTTTGATGCAGCAATTAAGCATTTCCCCACTGCAAGGGAAAAAAGAGAAAAAAAAATATAGAAGTCTAATTGTCCAATGCCTTTGTTTATTTATAATAATGGAAGTGTGGACAACTAGGTACACTTAACATCATCTATAAGTTAGTGGTTCCTATTCTTTCATTATTTATTCTGATTTTGTACCTATCAAGCTACTTGGGAGTCCCTTGTATAGTGATTTCATTGGTCCTAAGATGCCATCCAGAGATGTCAGAATTATATCTGAGTTATACTAAGGCAAAACAGGTGATCTCTCTCTCCTAGTCCTGTTCCAGTGCAGTACCAGCAAGACTGTCTGGAAAACCAGAAATTCAGGAAATACTACTACATGAAAAGGAGCTCCAGAATAACTGCAGTTTTGGTTTTTTTTTTTTTTTTTTTTTTTAATAATAGTTACTAGTCATTTTGATAAGGAAAATATGAAATAAATTCTTTTAAGACTGAAAAGGTCTTTTATACTTTGAATGTCTTCAGAAGTTGAAATATTTTTAAAATCTAGAGAAATGAAATTTAAATAAAAACTATAAACACTTTGGCAAAGATGTATGGCATATTTTTTTAGTCTCTGAAACACACTTCTGAACGACAGAAGAAATATACATAGGGAAAAGGGTTTGTGTGCCCAAAATCTTGCCTGACTTCCACCTCCAACTATATCACCTGCTCTAATAAAATATAAATTCCTTACAGGCTTTTCCCTACTTACATCATTAAACAATCACAGATATACAGTCATTACTCACTCTATAAAGAAACATTAACGCATACACAATCCACATCTCATTAAAATGTCATATGTTTAATTATTGTTTTCATTATGAACAATAACATTTCTTAGAAAGAAAATACTTACTTTTGGACTTCCGAAGAGAAAATATAAAAATAAAATAGCCCCAAACACAATTTTTTTAATGAAGCACAATAGCTTGGTGTGAATTCTCTGGTTTAACTATCTTCCTCCATTTGAAAACTGTTTCTTCATTTCTTTATGGGTTTGGCTTTGACAAAATGACTGCTTTATATTTCTTAGCAGTTTCAGTATTTATGGCTTGTCATACTGGTACATGCACATCCATAATTTACTAACAGTGCAACTTAAGGATTATGAAACTTCAGGAAGCATCTAGGTTGGCTGCAAAAATATGCAATAAAAACACAAGAAACAATTACACATGGTTGCCTCAAAGCAAAATACAGACTAATTCTTTCATCAGGCTGTGTCCTGCTGCTTTATCCTTGGTACAGAGACAGGAGTGGGAGCTTTGAATGTACAAGGAAAGGTGTACTGTGCACACATTAAGGAAACACCCTTCTGTTGCACCAGCAAATGGGAAATTAAATGATTGCATCTGTATCAATCAAGCAGTGTCACAGAAATGAAATCATGGTAATGGGACTGTTATCATGGGATCAATGCTGCCTGCTTTGAAATTTCTTCTGATTCACCTTGTGGCCTCAGCCTTTATGTGGCAGCAAAAAGCCATTATCTCTTCTATTTCAGTGACATTTACTCTTTCTCCTCATCTGTTCAGATGCCCATTCTTTGATGGCTCTAGTATATCATGCTTTTTGTACTCTAGCAGTTATTTACAACATTTTCAACTACTTGAATGCTTTGGGTGAGAGAGACTTTTTTTCCTTTTTCTCAAAACTTCATCACAGCTGAAATTCTGTTGGTCTAATTTTGTGATTACACTTTCTTTATCCAGTTGGAGGCTCCAAGAAATCATATTAGTGCAGTGCCATCTCTGGATTAGGTAGAAAAGTTTTCTCATCACTAAAACATTGCCCAAATAAACTATGAACCATAATTTAAATAAGCATTAGTCTTGTAAAAGTAGTTGCTGAAAAGTACAAACGAACTCAGAATTTCCAGTTCCTCACAGATTTCACTGCATCTCTGTTACTTCACTAGGATCATAGGTTTGTGCTATGAAAAAAAACCAAAATCGAAGTACAACTATCACAGGCACGGAGCAACTCTACGCAGAAATCAGGGAGTGTTTTTGTATTATTTATGAAGTATGTATGATATCTGGGAAAAATTGTGTAGGGCAGGTGAAAATTAGCCTTTTACTGTAATCTTCAAGGATAATGTAAGGATTAGATATAGGTTTGGAGTTCCTTAGATTATTTTTGTTCCTTGCTGAAACAGGAGGAGCACAGGATTTTCACTGAAACTTGAAAGTACAGTGATGCCTTCTTCCAACCTAATCTCTGAAACCGCAGAGAAGCTGGATGTGAATCTGTAGTAATTATTATAGGTACAACTCATTAAATATAGCATTTATATCCCCCCCAGAGTTAACTTGAAACACAACACAACTCTCAGATATTCAAAATAGTACTTTAACTATAGCAAAATGACTGTTTTACTAATATAACTACCAGTAGTAATGCTCATTTTAATTTATGCAATTACAGGTGACTTATAGGGAATACAGATATTCTATAGAATTCACTTTTTTTTTTCTGACAGTGGCAAATTGGTTCTATGATTTTCTTATTCAAATTCAAAAGGCTAAGCCTTTGGAGGGAAAAAAAAATAATGACATAGTAAATAAAGGTTGTAATTTACACAGTGGAAGTCTAAAGCGCAGAAGAGAGACAAACAGCTTTCAGATTTTTAGTGCACTTTCTTTGTGAAAACAGGTCTTCAATCAGCACAAAAAATCTGCCCCCTCATTGAGGATGACAGCAGCAGCACAGCTGTTCCTCCAGGGAAAGAACTGAGCAAGGCAGGCTGTCAGGGGCTGTTACAGCCACTTCAACCGCCAGAGACGCCTCAAAGGTAACCCTGTTACCTGAAAATGAAAACTCCCTTCAATGATACAATGTTTATAATTTCAAATTCAGTTCACTAATTATACTAATCAGACAGTTGCCATACCAAAAAACATGAGTGAGACTGAGATGTGCAGCACAGAATATATATGCTAGAACTGGAGTTATCAGCACAGAGAATTGGTTTGCCTGCTGATTGTATATTCCGTTACACAGGCACTGCTGGTGCAATCCCAATATGGTGCAGGAGATTTGCTGCTGCCAAATCAGCACAACTGACAGGATGGATTATGGAGTGATACCACAGCTCATCTGCAGCTTGTGCACATTAAGAGAAGAAACACCATGTTTATCTACTTTTAAAAGAAACGCATCAGCTTTCTTTTCCAGTTGTGGATGTCCCATCCCTGGAAGTATTCAAGACCAATTGGCTTAGAGCAAGCTGGTCTCGTGGAAGGCTGGAATTAGATGACCTTTAGGGTCCCTTTTCAACTCAAACCATTCAGTGGTCCTGTGATTATGAATTATATCTAGAAGAAACCAGCACGAAAACTTCAGATACTCTGAAGAACAAATCAGTTATAGTTTAACTATTCAAATAATGATTACAATAAGATAATGAAACATTTGTAAAGCATATGAAAGTAAAAAATTCGACTGCAGATGGGAAAAAAAAAAAGACAAATTAGGTGGATTAGGTGGCATATAAAATGGTCATTAAATAGGAAATAAGACAAAAACCACTGACTCTTTCCAGAAACCCTGCACAAAATAGTACACTGTAATGATTGTGATAGTTTCTATTTGAAGAAGATATGCATGACATAGAAAAATGGAACAAGATCACACTACTACTGTAAAACATGCTGTTCTCAGAACACAGCAGGCTAAGGAAGTTGTGAAAGGCTTTTGAATGCCACCACCAAGAACAGTAGATGAATGATAAAGATAGTCAGGTAAGAAACAATAACATGTTCTCTACAACTGGCTAAAATTTGGTGCTATATAATTTTTTTTTCATATCTAGTGTAAAATTTACAAGTGCTTGATTAGCTATATACTGTTTAAAACAAGGCAGTGCAGCCATCTTTTTACCTTGTTCCCATCTCTCTTTACTAGTGGGAGAAAGAAAATACCTCTTTTCTGAAGGAAACCGAGCATGTCTGGCTGGGAGAAACTTCTGCAGAGCTGATGGGCCTGTTGATAAGAAGGGAAAAAGAGGCAGGCAACGTGCTGTGTGGTCACAGCTGGGATGCTGCTGTGAGAAGTAAAAGGTTTCCTGCAGCAGTGAGATGGCCCTGAGAATGGACAGAAAGCAAGGGAGCCCGGATCAACTGGAAAATGAGCTGGAAGCAGAAAGGATCTGCAAAGCTTTGTTTTCAACAGGTCTCAATCAACAGACAGCAAGTTAATATGACAAATGACTTATGATACAGCTACAAGTTTATTTCTCTTTTATGGAGCAGTATTGAAGACTTGGGAGCCTTCTGGTATCTTTTAGCTTGTTCTCTGTAAAACCAAGCCAGGTGCTTCCATTCTCAGCCTGGGGCCAATTCAGGGACTTTTTGCAAAATCCAAAATAATTCTTTATATCCAGGCAAAGGTGTCTTGAAATGAGACATGATAAAGTTGTCTAAAAACAACTTTGTCTTTCTAAACTCTCAGAATACTTAGACAAATATCTGACAGATTTGAAAGGATTTATGCCCTTTCATTTTATACTTAACAAGTATGAAAATTTATGTCTGATTGCCATAAAAGCCTTTGATAAACTTCACACACTGCTGGTCAGTATCCACTTATTAAAAGGTCACATTTTTTCTTCACGGAAAGGCTTTACAGAACTGCAAAATATACACATGCAATAGAAATTGGGTAGGAAAACTGTCCTCTACCTAGGCCAAAGGAACTGTGTTTTACACCTATACTTTCTTCTCAATTGTCTCCCATCTTCAAGGGTGCATCTGAAGATGAACATTTAATCTCTGTCCATGTCAGAAAGTATCCCCATGCTGCTTAGAAAAAACATTCCTATTTAAGATTTCCTATTTAAGATTTTAAGATCCATTCCTATGGATCTTAAATACTCGTTATTTTTGCTACAGTTTAGAAACAAAAAAAATGTTGAGCAAAAGTATCACTGGTGGGACACTTCTTAATTCAATGATGCAATCCTGAATGACAAAGAAAACATACATATAAGTTCACAGAACAAGAAACAGTATGTTCTACAGTAAAACAAACAACTGCCTTGGCCTATCTTATAACAGGACAATTAGCATAAAGTAATTTTCCATTAAAAATTAGCTGTGAATGTATGCTAGCATGAGCTGTTTGCCTAGTCATCAGGATTTTTTTTTTAATTGAAAAAACAGGCAGGTGGTGCTACACAGCTGCTTATCACTTTCTGCATCCTAATTTGTTTAAGTTCAGACAACAGCCTGAGCAACTTCATAAAGAGTTTGAGAGTTTGCAAAGACAACACTACAATCCACCATGATCTAATGCAAGGCAGAGTACTGTGCGACAACAGAAGTAGGAAGAAAGCTGCAACTCTAGTATATCACTTTCATTTCCTCTGTCAATCAGTTTAACAAATAGATAGAGCAATGACTTATTCATGCAAACATCTTTGTTTACTTCATTAACTAAACATTTACTTGTTTTATGGTGGTTTTGTTTTGGTTTGCATTTGGTTTTGGTTTTTTTTGGAGGGGTGAGAGTGGTACAGGTGATGGTGTTCCTTTTTCTTTTGTGTTTTCTAAACTAAGCCTATCCAGCTCCTAACAATGATCTTACATGGTTCACAAGCTACCTGTGAAAGTGATATGATCAAAGGATGAAGAGAGATTTGAAAAATGCTCATGCATGGGTATGAATGTGCAGCAGCTCACACAAAGAAGAATGTTCACATTGCCGCGTACACACTGCAGCTTCACCAACTGCTACCTCCAATAGTACAGCAGCCATTATCACAGTACATCTAACAGCACCCCTGGGAACTCCTCAATTCGATGTTTAATACAAAGCAGCTTGCTGAAAAACCTGATCACTTTCTACTCTTTTTCCAAAAGGAAGAGAATAAAACTGGAGCTCTTAACAGCTGTTTCCTGTATACTGACAGACCGAACGCTTCGCATACTACTCTTACAGAAGAAAGAATTTTCAGTAAAATATGTAGATAGTCTTAAACAATAGAATGCAAATTCACAAGAAGAGGCAATAATAAGATAGTAAATGCTTGAGGGTATGGGTGCATTTAGAACAATTAACCACATCTGCACAATTTTTGTCTCCTACCTGCCTGATAAAATCAACTGCTCATTCATTCACTCATTCCCATGAGAGTTGTTTTAACATTTCAAATCACTAAACAGCTTCATAGCACCTTCTGCATGCAAAAAGGTTTTCACATGTCAAACATTTTCTTTTAAAGCCCACGTATTCTTTCTCCTGGGAACAGAGAAAGATATTTTTTAATATTATCAACAACATTAAAAAAAAACCAAAATAACAACAGCAAAAACCCAATCGGGAAACAAAATTAAAAAAAAAAAATAAACCTCTCAAAACAACCCCAGAACACCCAAACACAATTTTAATATTACAGAAAAAAACCTGAACAAAACCAAATCTGAAACACAATTCAAGTGGTGTGATCTCATACTCTTGTAGAAGTAGATTACATCTAATGAAGTATAAAACCCCAAAGGAGCTAGAATTTTCTAGTTTGTAATCAAGGTAGAAATTATTTTATTAAGCTATGTAGAAGCTCAAGAACCTGGACTTTAAAGCATATTTTGCATTTCTTTGCTAGACAGTGATTAATCTTATTATATATTGGATAATGATATGGATATTTTTGTATTAGTGAAATTCATATTATATTCATATTACATATTCATATGATTGATATTACTCAGACCAAAAACAACACGTCTTTTCAGTCATTAAGATACGAAAGACGGCTCAAACTGGAATTAAAGCAGTAACCCTTACAACAAACAGAAGTAAACTCTAAAACCTTTGAAGTTGTGAAAAGCTTTTGAGACATAAAAAAACCCAGCAAAAAACTAAACTCAAGGCAAATTGAGAATTAAGCATATTTTCAAGTTCAAATATGGCAAACTGATTATATTGGTCTGTCCATTATTCTATTTTTACTGGGAAATTTTACCCTGGAAATCATAAGAAAACCAGTACTGTGTCAAAGATGATCTCAGTCATCTTTTATTCTTCATGACGCTCAATCCTAAACCCTCTGAAACTATATCCCTTTCAAGAGATTTCATATGTTTATACTAGTTCATCTTTTCATGCTTACAAATAATTCATTAGAAAAATCTATGAAACATGCAGCTTTTTTCAGAGAAGGAGTGGCCAATACTGATTTCATTGGTTTTATATCAAAATAAAAGAATTCAAGGAAGTCTCAGTGCAACTCATTTCCTAAAAAAAAAAATCCTCGATTTCTTGGAGCACACCTTGAGGATCCTTCCATGTCCTCTGCAGACACCTAATGTGTGAAGACTAAATACAGTTGCAGCATTCTGCTATGCCACTGCGGGTGAATCTCTGCTCCCCACGGTCCTCCCTGGGCTCTGGGTGGATCTCTGCTCCCCATGGACCTCCCTGGGCTCTGGGTGGATCTCTGTTCCCCATGGACCTCCCTGGGCTCTGGGTGGATCTCTGCTCCCCATGGATCTCTCTGGGCTGCAGGGGCACAGCTGCCTCGCCATGGTCTGCACCAGGGGCTGCAGGGGAATCTCTGCTCCTATATTTTAAATGTCTATTTATGTCACTATATTTTAAATGTCTTGCTTGTACATTTAATCAAATACAACTTTTCTAGCTGCGATCTTTTCTTAAAACACCCAAACTCACTGGCCATTTTTGAGCACTTACCACTTAGCCTGAATGAAACTCCTCCAGCTTCCAAATGAAATATCTCTGATCTGGTAATGCCTTGTATAACAGCCTTCCCTGGCTTGAGCAGGATACAGTAGTTGGTAGAGAGGTGTAAGACCTCCAAAATTCATTCCTTCCTCTGAGTAATTTCCAATGATTTTAAAACCAGAGTCCAAATTAAACCAAAACATTGCATAGAGCTTGCCTTGTCTCAGCACTGACTTTCTTATAAGGGCACTGCAAGCTGTCACCCTTTAACCTCTAGTGAACATTCTTAGAAGGATTAAAATCCAAAAACGTCAAAATGATCCTTGTCCACAATGATTCAAGATCATGGGGTGGGTGGAAGGAAAGTAGCACTAGGCCTCATAAGTTAGGATGCCTGCCTCACATGGGAGTGGGAAAGCATTTTATAAGCTCCTGGAGTAATTTAAATTCTACCATGAAGAATCTCCTGATTCCTGCTTGCCTGTCATATTCCCTCCCATATGATCTTTACACTCTTGCCTCCATGTGAAACAATGGCTCTGGTCTCCCACTGATAAATGACTTCCTTCAAGACAGCGAGAGGCTCCCAAAATGTCAGCGAGCTTGTGTACAGTGCCACAGACCAGCCTTTGCCCCAGTGAGAAGGCTCTGTGTGAAGCCACAAGACCCATCCTTCCTTGGAACACGAACTGTTGCCTTCACAGAGACAAGACAACAGAAATCAAATAATCAATATCACAACAAACAGTGGCTCCTATCACCTGAGGTGCACCAGTTCCTGTAAAGTCAGTTAACAGGAACCAGGAGGCATTGATCCCGCAGGAGCAGAGTAACTTCAACAGCTGCCTGGAACACTCTTGCCACTGCTTATAGAGTAGAAAAAACAGGGGCATAGCATCTTCCCTAATCTGGAAACTGGGTAGATACCACCCAGCACTAAATTACCAGTATTACACACAGTGCAGTCCCAGCAGTTTCTTGCTCAAACACTGTACTCTGCTAAAGCCCAGGAAATACTTGTGTTCCAGAAGAATGGCAGATGAACATTGACAGAATTTAGATGAATATATTTGAAAGTGCCAGACCAGCCTTACAAACACAAAACAACACTTAAGAACAATATTTTGCCTCATGCTGGACAAAGTCACTATCTGCTTTCAGCTTAGCACTCTTTGGATAGGCAACCAAGGGTACAGCAATGCAATCTGAAGAAAACTGCAATACAGAGGAGTAAAGACATAAAGAGGTTAACTTGAGAAGTTAATATAAAAAGAATACAAATCTCCCTCCTCGGTAAAGCTGTAATAATTATCTTAAGAACATATCCAGACTTGAAATGCAGCTATACCAAGTCTCTGGTACTTCAGCCAGGGACAGAAAAAGATCTACTTTTTATTATTTTTCAAAAATGACAAGACTTCTGTTCATACAGTCAAAATTTCACTACATTCCTTGCATCTTGCACTTCATATTGATTAATTTAGGTCTTCATAAAACTAACAGAAAACTTGAGGCTGTGTCAATGTGGCAAAAGTATCTAGTCTTTTTCCTCGAGGAAAAAATGTGGGAATATGAAGTATTTAACTGATTATTGATGCTAAATGAAAGTGCAGCAGAGTAAAATCTGAAGGAAGTGGGCACTGCATTGCCACCCCAGTGAAGAGTGGTGCTTTGCTTATTACCAGCACAAGATGTGTCCCAAAAGCTCCAGTCTCTCCTTAAAATGGAAGACATGCCAGTACACAGCCCAACCACAGCAGTGAATGTGGATAAATGGGGATAACAACTTTTTTTCTTAAGCAAAGTAGTGACAGGGCACACAGACAATTCCAAGTCCACTAAAATATTAATGCCAGTCTCAGTTAAAAATGCCATTGTACCCATTAAAATTGAAGGAGGTTTTCAGTGGAAAAAGAGAACTGACAGGGTCTAGCATTTTATTATATGTATAAAGACATAAAAGGAACAGGAACAAAGGAGTTTCTGCTTTCTTTCAAGGTTTTCATTTAAAAATAAATGAAAATCTTTAGAAAGCTCAGAAGAAAATGTCCCACAGGTAAATCTAATATAGTCTCCAGGAGTTCAGTAGCAATTCTATCTAGACCTCACAGAAATTAAGGTATACAAGATGCAATAGACAATGGGACCTTGTAAGACCTCTAAGGTCAAACATGTAAGAGAGAAATTTCTCCTAAGGTGCTTAAGGTGCACTATATACAATTACAGGAAGAATACTTTAGCTGATAGTGTTAAAAATAAGTGTGTTTTTTAAAGCAACAAACATTCCCAGATAGGTCTGTATAGAAATAATTCCCTATGTTTGTCTTTGAGGTAGGATAGTAGCCTTTGGTCCATAACATACAGAAACCATTAAAAGGCACAGTAGGCACCATATTTGCTATTGTATGCATGTGTCAGCATCAGGAGGATGTTGACTACCCCTTTCAGCACACACATTTTTCATTGATACCCTCTCCATACCAGCTGGGATTGATTTCTCCTGTAGCACTGAAAATCATTCACTTACATGTCCACAGAAAATCCAAACTGAGAATCAACACATTTTTATGTTTTTTTTTATTTTTTTCTAAAATCTCTCTATACTTTGTGTGATGTAAAAATAATTAAATTTACACCCATTTAAAGTGCAGACAGAACACTGTGTCTAACTGAGCACTTGCATGCATGCACATTTCTTATTGGCAATCTGAATGTTTGTTAAAAGGTAGCATTGTTACTTTTAGCACTATTATTAGTCTGCCATCATACATCTTATTGTTTCAGGACACTGCTTTGCTTATTTAATCTTTGTACTTCAAGTTTCTTCATGTATACATTTATGAAATTATTTTAAGGTTGCTGAGATATTTGAGATATTCTTATTTAGAAGCCTTTATTTTTTTTTTCCAAGAGATGTATTTCTTCTTATAAAAACTCTGAAAAACTAATTCCACAGCAATGCACAGCCTTACAAATGAAAGAAAGCTTCCTAAGAAGTGACTCATGGACAGAAAATGTATAGATTTTTCAACTCAGAGCCAGCATTAAAAAAAAATCCCCACGGTAATGCTATTGCAAATGCTAATTGCATTCCAGTAAATTGCTTTACATTCATCAAACAACAATCAATGGGAGACACTGCTATCTTCTTTTATTGTAGTGATGCTGTTCTCAGCTATACCGATAAGGTAGTGTCAGATAACTATAATCTTTCCCCTTGCTATTTTGGGGGGCTTATAATTTCAGAATAAAAATTTATGCTGAAATTAAGCAATTCAGCCCAGGAGTCTTTCTTTTTAATTGAAAAATGTGCTAGCATATATCTTTGAGAGATAAAGGAAGACTAAGACAAATATTCCCATTCAAATACCTAAACTAAACTAATTCAAATGCATCATTAGAAAAGCATAAATTATTCCAGTCTCTAAATTTCAGAGCTACTGTTCAACCAAAGCTCCTTTGAAAACACTGCCTTCTATTCTAAACATGCTTATTTGTTTTACTTGAGGAGCAAGGTCAGAAAGTAAGCCTGTGTGATTTGGAGGTTATATTCAGAGCTGATGACCATGTCAGGTCGTTAAGGTTTGTCACAAATTAGCAGCCCTGTGTCTACATGTATGGTGCTCATGTCTATAACTTTTAAAAAGCTGTGCAGATGTGTAAACACACATGTACATGCATGCAGAAATATATGTATATGCATATAAAATAAAATTGCCAACTCTGTTTTTATTTCTGAATGTCACCTCAATTTCAAGAGTCTCTGTTGGCAGTATTTCATTGCCCAAATTTCAAAATATCTTGTGCTCCATTGCTTCCCAATATAGAACAATGGACATGATTCAACAGAATGGTCACACTTTCAAGTAAGAAAAACACTAACAGTGGGACAGCACAATCCATATAAATCTTGGCTAAGTGAATGAGCTTAAAGCAGTAGATGATCATCATACTTTTTAAAAAAAAGAGAGTTGAGAAACAAAAAAAGAGACAGTTGATCTCACAAATACTCTCAGCTCTTTCCTCATACTTTTATTAAAATTAGTCCCCATAGCCAGGGAGATATTCAGATAATATAATAACCAAAGGGAATGTCTTTTTACTACTTGAAGTACAAGTTCTACACAGAGAGCATTGTACAGACAAGGCAGTGAGGCATGAATAAGACTGGAGAGTGACTATCTGCAGACAATGAAAAAAAATATGATGAATGTGTCAGAGTGATAAACATAGAGGAAAGATTTAATTTGCAGGACTTTCTTTCTTTTTGCTGTTTCTTGGATCTCTTTGCCTCCTTCTATAGTGAGCATTCTACCTTGCAAAATAATGCTTTGGAGATGCTAGAGCATGGACATTCTCTTCAGCCATAGTGTCTCCTGAAGCAGAGCTGATGGCTCCGTATCATGGAAATCTACCTTGCCTAGTTTTCACCTGCCCACTCCACTCCTTACACCCTCATACCTCAACAAATGTTGTTTACCGACACTCGTTTTTATCTATTATTTTTTAATAAAGTGCTTGAATTCTACATATCCATCTACCCTTAAAATTTTCCACGTTTGCTCAGGTGAATTTCTGCTGCTTTTCTTTTGAGACCTGCACAGCCCACTGGATAGGACAGCTCTGACAGGAGTGGGAAGAGAAATTTATTTCTTCTGTTGGCAGCCAGTCAATCAGTCAGCTGAGCAATGTGTGAGCTAGTGCCAGATCAGTGTCTCATGAAACCCTTCCATGAAAGGGGTATTACATTGAGCTTATGCTCCTCAGGAAGGAGTCTCAAAACTCAGAGATGCTCTTCTAAATGCTATTTATGCTCATCAGATTAAATCACAGTAGCTCAAGGGACAGAACAGCCACAGTAGGTCAAGGAATTCCTTACAGAAGGAATATAAGTTGCTGTCTCAAATTTGGAGATGCTTCCGAAGACAAAGAAGCTGTACTGCAGACAGTGGCATTTACAGTTAGGCACCTATACCATAGTAGTAAAGAAAGGGTAGAAGAATAAAGGTAGAGGGAACAAGTTAGGGCAACCTCCTAAAATACAGCTTCTTATAATTCAGAATTTCATAGGATCACAGAATGGTTTGCGTTGAAAACTTTAAAGCTCATCTAGTAATATTATTGAACAGAAAAGCTGAAAAAAGTTAGTGAGCTGAATTGCACCCAGTAAAGCCCATGACAAGTTCCAGAGCAAGCAAGGGTCCACAAGGTGTAAGATTGAGACAGTGGGAGAGAGAAGCTTTGCCTGCCCCTTAAGCAGTTTTAAATTGTTATATTAAATCAGTTTTAATAGTTAACATCCACTCTGGAAGAGATTTGTTTGTTTTGCCTGCATAAAGCAAAGTGCTAAGTTGAAAGTCCTGATTTACCAAAACCCTTAGAGAACATGATTAAAACACCACTTTTAAAAATGTAGTTTCATTCTAATAATTTCTTTTAAAATTTGGATACTTTTGGATGATGAAAATTTGGTATTTGCACTTATCTATGGTTAGTTTGTAGAAACTGAATGTAGAACTGATAAAAAACTGGCATTAATGGGCAACTCTTATAAGACACACTCTCTGTATTAGTTCCTGTAGTAAACAATTTTGTTTCCATATATATTAATTTTTCTACAGAATTTATAGTTCAGTATTTTAAAACGGAAGTTTCTGCTGTTGGCTGTAAATTAGATTTCTGCTTTGAATTTCATGACATTTAAAAATTTTATAATTTGTTTTCTATAAGCACAGACAATTAGTAATTTCTGTCAATATAGTTCAGTACAACTGATGTTTCCAGTAAAATTAGTATAAAACACAATATATTCACATTTGTCATCTGATCAGATTTTCAAATTTTATATTAAAAAAGGAAATATTTTCCTTTACGGTGGAAAAGAATGTTCTAGCTTTTGGTCCTGAGGCTCCTGCCAGGAAGCATCACTGCATACTTATAAGATCAGTTGTGTGTTGGCATAATTAACTTCCAGGCCTAGGTGAACTAACTAAAATGAGAGCTAATATAGAAACTTTTGAAGTCCATTTGGTACATGAAAATAGTAGCCTCCCCCACATTTACTGTCTCTAATGGAGACTGGCTGATAATTTGATCTGTTTAGATTGCCATCTAAAAGAAAGAAAATAGTAATAATAATACTTCTACACCAATTCTCTAACAGCATTTATAAGATGACCAGCATTAGCAATTTTGTTATAAAATAAGATGCTGCAAAACTACAGTCTAATACACCCTCTAATGCACATTTTTCTATAGAAATTCTAATCTTGTAATATGAGAATTAGCTGGTTTTTAACTGAATGTTTGCACCATAAAACATCACTTTAGTTAAGAAAATACTCTGACTTCCCCCACCAGTTTACTCACTTTTTTCCCAAGTGAGTCCTTTTGCACACCAGCATTCACGTTATTAAAACAAATCCACAAGTCCCAAAATAAAGGCTGAAAACTACTTCCTGTTTATATCCTCAAAGAAATAGTCTGGAACTCAAAATACTCAAACCAAACAAAAGGATTTGTATCATATTAGTACTGATCCAAGATTTCAAATTATTACATCCTGAGCATACTACCCTTTTTCTCTTGCAAGCTGTTTAAGAGTATTCCGTACTTAAAGCGTGCAAATGCTCTCACAGAGACCAACAGCATTCTAAAAATACCACTAGTTACAGGTTGTAGTACTTAAACCTCATGGAAAACCCCTGCTGTCCATTGCAGGTCGTTCTTTTCCTATTATGACACTACAGGGACCCATCTAGAAAAACGTGGTGCACTGTTTGAGCTGCAAAGCTTTCTTCCTGCACTAGATATGCAGGCTTAAAACTCCCACAGAATCCACTGCTCCATTTGCCAGAGCATTATTTATGTATTTTTTTCTTGTTGATGGGAAGGGAGGAGAATAGTTATTGAAGTACAGCTGCAAAGTAGGCTCCTGTAATGCATATACCACAGAAATTCATTTTCATAGAACTGGTTCATTGAGAGTAGGACCAGTAAGTCTCAGCATCGAGATGATCCCCATTTTACACTGCTTTTCCCAAAGGCTTCTGCAAACTTTCTAGGCAGTACAAAATGGATCCGTTTCAGAACCACATGACACAAATATGTAGCATCCCTGTATTACACAAGAATTCCCTGCTTATCAAGAGCCACATCTGAGTGGGAGACCATAAGGGTATGTGGACTAAAGAGGGAGAAGGTGTTCTTGCATATTTATCTCGTTTCTAGAGGTCCTTTATGCAACTCTGCAGGGAGAAATCTCACCAGCACGCCTCATTTACTTTATCAGCAGACACAAATGAACCAGATCAGCTAATTTTAAACTGTATAGCTCTGAGGGTGGTAAAAGTTAGGCACTTGACATCAACCAGCAGTTGGGGAGTATTGTCTGCAGTGAACACTACTGAATTTGAAAGACTGCACCTGTCCCTGTATTAATTTCTAAGCTTCTTTAGAGATGAAATGTTGCAAATCCAAGTAATTTAAAAATTAGCTAAAACTGCTACAGAGCATGGCCCTGGCCATCCCTCACCATCACCCACATGAAAGGCTAGGACAGAAAAAACATCATTTAAGATAAGGCTTGGAAAACTGGATAGGCATTGGTAGCCTGGATTCTGGTATATTGCCATGGAAGAGACTACCCCAAAGCAAATACAATAATTAGAATTCACTTTGGCACGGACCTAAAGGTGGGAAGAAGGAACCAGATTGTCACAGTGATCACCAGCATGAGTAACACCGGAGCTGTTATCATGCATTTTCATGTTTCAAGGTTGCAATTTGACTATACAACATGTGCTCCCGCAGGGGTGCAGGGCTGGCAGACATCTCCCTGCCTCCACCACCCAGCTGCTGCCAGAACCAGCATCCAGTCTAAGAAAGCTGCCAAAAGGGCACAGGTTCCTGGCATTTTCTCTGAAAGTGGCATGCAAGTCTTCAATCTTTTGCACAAGCCCACACAACTATCTAGATATATGCCATGGCTGATGATTACTTCTTCTGTATCTTTCTTAATGTCTTCTGGTGTTTGTGTGAAACCTAGGTGGAAAACAGCTGTTCACTTCAATCCACCTATGCTCCTCACACATGCAAGCTATATATTTGTAATTTTATTCCATATGTTACAGGATTGTGGTGGTTTGACACCAGCTGGATGCCAGGTGAACACCAAAGCTGCTTATCACTGCCCTCCTCAGCTAGACAAAGAGAAAAGTATAAAGGAAGGTTCACAGGACAAGACAAGAACAGGGAAAGACCACTCAGCAGTCACCATGGGCAAAATAGACTCAACTTGAGGAAATTAATTTATTACCAATCAAACCTGAGTAGGAAAATGAGAAATAAAAGCTAAATCATGAAACACCTTGCTTCCACCTCTTCCTTCTTCCTAGGCTCAACCTCACTGCCGGTTCAATACCTCCTCCCCACCAGCCATGCAGGCGGATGGGAACAGGGGTTGCAGTCAGTTTATCATGTATTGTCTCTGGTCCTTCCTCCTCAGCAGGAGACCCCTCACATGCTTCTCTCATGCCACCACAGGGTCCCCAATAGATGAGATAGTCCTCCACCAACTTGTTCAGTGTGATTAATTTCCATGGCCTGTAGTTTCTCACAGTCTGCTCCAGAGTAAGTTTCTCATGGGGTCACAAGTCCTGCCAGCAAACCTGCTCCTGTATGGAGTCCTCTCTCCATGGGCCCACAGATCCTGACCCACCGGCTTCTCCTGGGTCACAGCTTTCTTTGAGCATCCACTTGATCTGGTGTGGGGTCCTTCATATGCTGCAAGTGGATCTCTGCTCCCCCATGGACCTCTGTGGGCTGCAGGGGAACAGGTGACTCACCATGGTCTGCACCAGGGGCTGCAGGGGAATCTCTGCTCCAGAGTCTGGAGCACCTCCTTCCCCGACCCTGAAGAACTCTAGCTGTTGCTGACAGGCTTGCTTGCTTGCTTGCTCAGGCTCAGCAGTGGGTCCATGTTGGAGCTTGTTGGTATTGTCTCTGTCAATCACTGGAGAAGCTTCTGGCAGTTTCTCACAGGATCCAAACCTGCCTTCCCACGACTAAAACCTTGCCACACAAACCCAATACAAGGAAATTTGCCCACTTGTAATTTTGAAGTATTTCTTCCACCTGCTCTTAACAAATATTTTCAGTAACCATTCCTACCATTGTGCTCCTTGGTCCATAACTTAACCACAGCCTTGGTAGTACTCACGTGTTCTCCCTTCCACACATGTTCATTACACATCTCTTATCTCGGAAAATTACTCATCTGTTCTTCTATAATTTGATGGCAGACAGTCTAAGAACATGTGCTAATTTCTTCTCTCCACCTCCCAGTTCCACTGAGCAACCCCACAGGCAGTCTTAATACCCTGTAAAAAATATTCCAAGGTCTGTCTCTGGGCCACCACTCTGCAGACTAAACACTCCAAAAGCAACACTGAGAGGATTCTCTGATCTAGGCAAAACACACTGACAATCACAGCCCAGTCCCCTAGAAAGAAAAAAGCCTCAATGTAAGCACTAAAAGAGGTATTGACATTTCCAGCAGCAAAGCCACAAACTGTGCAGGGTCGGGGAAATGCAGACCTCATCTTTCAGATGATCCCTGCATAACAAGGCTGCTGTTGGAAGAGATTGGAATAGTTGGCACTATTTCTGACTAAACAGGTCTGTTGTTTTCTGGTCATGCTGAGTGGATGGAGGCCAGAGATCTTCATACTCCACCTTTAATGAATTGTAAATTTAAAATGATTTATAAATTAATGTGCTTCCTCCCTCCTCCTCTCACGCTGTAAATAATTGCAGCTTTCGATTTATCTGTGTGAGAGAAGAATTAGAGCTGGAGAGAGTTTGATGCTAGAGGAAAATAAGCTAAGCGGATGATGATAAAAGCAAAAAGGGGAGAATATAACATCAGCTCTGTTGATTAGCATAAGAAAGGCAAGCCTCTAAAGAATAATTTTTCATAGAGTGAAAGGTTGTCATCTGGGGAGAGGTGGGTGCAGAGGTGTACAAACACAGCAGTGATGTGTTTGTGCTCTGTTCCTCCACCTCCCAGACACGGTTCCCCAGCACCACTGGCACCCCCTCACTCTGGTGCTGTTGGCTCCCAGACAGAGGGGAGCTGGGAAGTCCAGGAGGAGAAGGGGTATGATGAGGAAACCAGGTGCTGTAAATGAGCTCAGAAGCCCCATGTCCATAAAGTTCTGGTGCCTCATCTACTGCACCCTTGGAACAAGGAGCCAGCATTTAATGATATAAATTACTTTTGGAGAAAGGAGCACATAGGTTATGCTTCTGTCTTTTCAGACTCACTAATTGACCAACTCAATATGAAAAAGGAGCAGTGTGAACCATATTGTATGTATGTGTGTATGCATAAATAAATACCAAGAAGCACATAATTATCCTCTGTGCCAAAATTCTAATTTTTGCAAATATAATTATAATAACCAAGAAAAGCAGAATTTCTTAGAGAAACCCCAAGATCTTTGATCAATGTGATTAACCCCATATTGTTACTTCTGAAGTTAAATTTAACAAATAGCTTGTTAATGTCTTAATAATAAGCAAATTATTATAACATAGCACTGTTTTTAGAGAAGCAGTACTAAAATAATCAGAATGGGTCAGGTTGGAAGGCACTAAAGTGGGTCATCTGGTCCAACCTCCCTGTTTAGGCAGGGTCATCTAGGCACATTGCACAGGACTGTGTCCAGGCAGTTCCTGAATATCTCCAGTTGTGGAGACAGAGACTCCACAATCTCTGTGGGCAACCTGTTCCAGGGCTGAGTAGAGGGGCAGGATCACATCCCTTGACCTGCTGGGAATGCTCTTTTAGTGCACCCCAGGATAGCTTCTTAGCCACACAGGCACACTACTGGCTCATGGACAGCTTGTTGTTACAAGACCCCCAGGTCCTTCTCTGCAGAGTTGCTTTCCAGCAGACCAGCCCCCAGCCTGTACTGGTGCCTGGGATTATTCATCCTAAAGTGCATTTGCCCTGCATTTGCCTTTACTGAGTTTCAGTTATTCTCTGCTCGTCTCTCTGCGCTGTTGCGGTGCTTCTGAAGGACTGCATAGATCCCTGCGGAACTGGCCTCTCCTCCCATCTTTATGATAATAACTACTAAAACACAAACAAACCTCACAATTTGAAACCTAATATGCTCTGGTGTTTTCACCGTTGTGATAAAATTACATGAAGGAGAGGGGCCGGCCAGTTCATAAGATGTCAATTGGAGATAGAACAACAGATTTAAACATGTAAAAAGGCTGCATCAGTCAGGAGAATTAAGTGCTCTCTCCATTCCACCACGGACAAGTAGCAAAGGGGCCTTTAAATCCCGTGAAGAGGTTTTAAGTTGCCTGGATGTATGATCATACTCATATATAGATAGATACATGTGTGTATATCCTACTGACAAACACCCCGAAGTACTGTAACAGATTGCATGGAAATGTTATACAGTCTCCAACATCAGAGGCTTTCAAGGCCTTACAAGTAAGATGGATGAAGATATGATGCTTTCCAAGGACAGAATAATTGATTTGATGAGTGTCAATCACGCCTTTTCCTATGACTTTACACATCTAAATAATTTTTTTTCCATTTGTATGGTACATCTTTTCTATTTGCATTGATACAACAGATGACAAAAGAAACAATGAAGAATAAAGACCTAGCACAAAGCACAAAGGGATGCAGATATGCCAACATATTTGCAATTTTCTACTCATGGCATCTACCAATGAGCAGAAACAGTTAATGGCATAAAACTTTAGCTTCCATGACAAGGGAAGCCCTGGCTTTCTTTCTGGAGCAGCACAACTGTGTTAGGAGGCAGGCTCTCAGTTAACCTCTGTGCCTAAAGAAAAGATGGGTAGGGAGAAGGAAGAGAAAGAGTAGGGGAGAATCAACACAACAGTCATTCATAAAACTGGATAAGCAAATGGAAAGGTTAATATGGAAATTAATTAATGTCACTTGGATAATACATGACCAAGTAAGAGGCTGCTGCTTCCAAACAAGCCCATGAATGATTAAAACCCTAGAAGAACGTTCACACAAAAGCTCTTTTATACAGTTAACATGAAGAAAAAGTACATGTAGAAAAATTCTGTGTAAAACCTTTAATTCCCATCTCCAAACTGATAGCACTACTTTAAATGGGAATATAGTTTTTGGTAGTTTAAGTATCACATAATCAACAAGAAAGAAAACAGTACAAAAAAAGGAACATGAGTTTATCACTTGGGTGTGACTAGTGATTAATAGAAAAGGGTTCCCAGTAGATTAGCACTAAAACCTGAAGTCTCTCAGGCAATGCCAAGAGCTTGTCCATTATTTTTCTTTGTAAGACTGCTATATTCCTCAGTTTCCTACTAAAAAACAGTTTCTTCAGTGTACTGTCAGCAGAGATTCTTCACCATGAAAAAAAAACACGCGAGAAGATTTTCTGGTTTTTTTTTAGTAGGGTTTGAAACTGATATAACAAAACAAAACAAAAACTAAACAAAAACCTAACAATAAACAAATGGCACCACTTTTAAATGAGTGAAAACACACTATGCTGGAGAACTGGAAGGCAATAAACTCTAGATCTTCTTGCAATTATCACTGCAAACTATACACATAAAAACTGTCCATTCCATGAAACAAATATACCAAAATGCATCTTGAGAATAGAAGCTTAATAGAATTTTGTCCAAAGACTTTTTTTTGGTGCAAACAGAATCACTACAGCTTTTACCATACATTACAGATTTAGACTCCTCTGTTTTAATAAAGAGACCCATAGTTTATAACTGTGATTTTCTAAGAAAGTAAAGCCTATTAATCAAAATGCTGTTTTGATGGGCTGTGCAAGTAAATAGCAGTAAAGTTATGTTTAATGTGGCTATGGTGCATGAAAACCTGCTCCCAGAACAGCTGGAATGAAGAATTGTTCATTTACAGTTTCTAATCACATTCAGCATCTAGAATAAAAATCTGATGTTTGTTAATTGCTTTGAGTATATTATTTCATTTTTCAAAACCCTACAACACAACACTGATATTGCTGGCACTGCTTCATGTCTATAACATTCATATTTTCAAAATAAAATTTTTATTACCCCTTGCTTTGTACAGGAAAAATCTACCTTAGGAAAAGGATACAAGGATGACTTTAAAATATGCTCAGTAACAACTTTTCATCTTTTCTGAAAAGTAAAAAAGCAAATCCTGTAGGTAAAATTCACCCTATTTCTCATACATAAAACCTTACAGGCAAGAAAAGCAGCATGATTCCTCTCTTCAGGAAGGGAGGATTAGTCTCTCAGGGCTCCTTCAGATCAACATTTAAAATAATTTGGGGGTAAACTCAGGTCTGGATCCCCAGATCTCAACAGGAATGTTGCAAGGATAAATTCATCTCAGATGAGGTCTCAGTTGTAAATGTGAGAAACTAATTACTTCAAGAGGTGACTAGCATGAGCCTGAGCCCAGATGGGAATAGCAGGAGCATTAACTTTTGTTAACCAAGCAGCCAAGTTTAACACCTCCAAAGGAAAAATTTGATTTCTGTGTTCTTTCAAGAATACAAACATTATGCACATAAACCAACATCTGTGGACAACAGCTGTGGAAACTAGACCTGATCTCCCTCACAGGAAGTTATGCGTATATGTTTTCAACTTTAAGTGCAGAATTATTTTGCTTCTGCGCTCCTCGACAGAAATTATTGCAGTGAGTATTGGTCATACTCAAATAATCTTTTTTTCTAGTGTACCTTGGACACTTGTCTTAAATTAATCTGAACAGAGTAATTTTTATACATCATAGTTCCATTACTCAAGAATTTTACTCTCCTCTTATTTAAATCATGTTTTGGCTTGTTTTTTTTCCCTAACACCTTCAGAAATACAGAAGTAAACTTCAAAATAACCTAATACCTTGGTTAAGTGTTAATGTCTAAAAAATAATTTACAAGATACATGCAATTTGTAGTACTTTCTGACCATTTAAATAAGGCAGAAAAATGTCATTAGTGACTGATTTTTACAGCACTTTATTTTCTTCATTCTTTATGACCAATTTATTTTGACATACTGGTGAATCCTCACCAGTAAGGTACAGCCTTGGCTACTCCAAAATATAATGATGAAGTACAAAAAGTAAGGACAATGTCTGCGTCTTTACACAAGGACACAAAGCAGAGCTGTTAACCAGCCCTTCTCCTTGCTCTTCTGCTTCTAATGTCCGTAACAAAATACATGTTCTTTTGTCTGTGCATTTATGACCTCTTACTTTCCACTTGTCTGCTAAGCATTGTCATGTCTCCAGTGACTTTTTCTAAGAATGAGCTAACCATTCTAAATCAGCTTGGACTGATTTGAAAATAACTTCTGTCACTTAAAATGTGATGAAATTACAGCCACAAAACTTGTCCCACCACGTCATTTTAACATCTACTATGGAGTTAGCAGGGCTTGTCTATCTGACAAAGCTATATCAGCAAAATGTGAATTTTAGGTTCCCTGCTTACATATGTTCATGTATCTTTTTGTGAGCACTTGCAATTTATGATTATTTATATGGTTTGAAAAGTGATTTAATATCTAAACCCAAAAGTAGACATATGTAGGTGTGTAACAGCTCCCAATTCCATTACTGACCTGGTTTATGAAGTCATATACATAATATCTGGGTTAGTATTAGGTTTAAAGTACTTTTTTTTTGTTTTCAGAAGCACTCTCTATTTTGGATTTTGTGTCCTAGATGTATTGGTATCAACCTACATGGAAACACAAAGCACTACAAAAGACTATAAAGATGTGGCCCTTTACAGATTTTCTTCCATCTTGCAATGCCTATCTTGTTGCCACCTTACCTGATGCCTGAACGTCTTCCCATCTCCTAAAAGCCATGCTTTCTACATATCTACATATCTACATATCTACATATCTACATTTTTTTTACAAAATTTTAAAATATTTTCTTCACTAAACAAAACGTTTATCTAATTATTGTGTTTTTCACTAGATTTCCTCAGTTTCCTGCCAATATGCTGTGGACCATGGCTCTCCAGTGTCTCTTGACAGTCCACACTTGGGTAAAGCACTTTACAATTACCATCACTAAAAAGGAGCTAAGAATCAGAGTCCATGTTCATAGAAGAATCTATTTTTTCTATGAAAGCATTTCTCAAACAGATTAATATTTTCCATTTTGAAGAAACAAACTTGAAAAGAAACAGTCACTGAAGATGGTTGTACTTCTATTTTTTCTTAATATACTATGATATTATCTGAAACAGATCTGAATATTATTCATAACAAAATTATGCTCTTTTTTGCATTTTTAATTTTAAAAGACTCTCTCTTGACAATTCACAGTTCATCACACATTGAATACCACATCTAATCTTCTAGTTTAGAAAATTATTAATCATGCAACAGTGGATAGATATTGCTTAAGGATCATTCATGACACATTTTAAGGTATCCTTTGGAGCAACTAATTAAAACTATAAAAGGATCAAACTAAAATAAAAACAGGAGGTACATCCATACATCCATTTTTTAATGTTTGATCTGTTTTTCCTACAGAAATTCTTGCTGTAGCACCACAGAAAATTTCTACTTCATTCTGAAGACAAATGATCAATATATGGTCACATCCCACTCCCAAAGTGGAGAACTCTCTCCCTAAAGAACGCACTTTTTTCTGCTTGATTCCTAAAACTTATCTCAATCTAGCAAACAACTTAAGCATATTAATAAAGTTAAGTATCCAGGTAGTCCTCCTGATGCAAGTGATGTCATACCTAAAACACGAGGTGAGGGAAGTACTAGGTGTATGAAGCAGCATCCATAAGTGCCTTAGTGGCCTGTGTCCAGGCAGCTTATCTCCTGCACAGTTTGAAGAGTCTACATTCTGTTTGAAAAGCTTCCTTTTACACATTTACTTGCTGAAGATTATCAGCTGTATTATTCAATTATGAAATATTTGAAGCACTTGGGGGGAAAATGGCAAACAAACAAAAAGCCACCGCATAATATTATGGTACCTGGAGACACCAAGCTATTCCAGTTGATCACAGTTTGCCTTTTTTTGGAAAGTCTGTGACACACATTAAAATTCTCTGCAAAGCCTTTACCATAATAATCTTGCAGAAACAAGCATCAATTCCTCAAATTAATGCATTTCTCCCCTTAGAGAACCCTTACACAAATACTGTGCTTTTACATACTGTCTCTAGGCAGCAGTGAAGCACTTCTGCCCTATTAAGCACTATTTCTTTAAACTATCTTGAATTACAAAGAAACTCTAAACAAATCACACTAAATAATCTTTTCTTTTTGGCAACATATATCTAGTGCTCATAATTTTACATTCCAACAGTAGATGCATGCAGGTTTAGTCAGATTCTTGAGTAATGGATATAAAACATCATGTGTAAAATTTCATCAAGTGCCATAAACCCTTTAATATCTTGGCAACCAGTCAGTTCAGAGTAACTCAAGAAAAAAAATTCTGGTCATTACTTTATGGCTCATGGTCTGAAGTGAACTATAAATAGTAAGAGAATCGAATTGTTAAACACTCTGGCTTCAACAAAGCTGACCATATGGAAGAGATTGATCTTATAGAAATATCTTTTAGCCAAATTCCTATTTCACCAGGTCATATTCTAAGCCTTTACAAAAGGTAATCCATACTCCAGGAAAGTATAAATTCATGTATCTTCTGCAGGCTTCAATAAAGTTCTTTCAGTTATTTCAGCTAGGAATTGGGTCTTAAAAATCTTTTTCCTTTGAACAAGATTTTCAGTAAGATTTACCTAATTCAGCTGTAGTCTTTACTATACGAGTAAAAGGGTCTCATCAACATTTACTTTCTTGCTTTCATTTTATGAGAACTCACACATTATATAAAATTTATACGAGCAAATTCAGTAAATTACATCCCCTCATTTGACACTGAAATGCTAGGACCCAAGCACTTGGATGCTCCAAACATATTGCTTGAAAACATACATTTGCACGGCAGTCTTACTGAGTTTAATAGCCTTTTGTCAGTCTAGAGTATTCATGCACTTTGTGTTACTCTCAACCTTTACCCAGGGAGACATTACAAAAACAGTAGCAATGAATGTTAAAGTCCTCTGTGGCACATTACATACATTGCAATGCACGTATAGGAGATTGCACTGAGTAAGTGAAGTAGCATGTACACATCAACACCAGCAAACAATTCCAGCCCTACTGAAATAAGTGTGATCCTACTGGAAAGGATTTTGTATAGATGGGCTTCAAAGGAACTGTGCTGAAGCTCAGATGGAATGAACTACACTGGGGTCCAGGACTGTTGTAGAAGCTTTATATATATAAACCAGAGAAAAAGGCAGAGTAACAGTAGTGGCCAATGCATTTATAAATGATAGAAGTTAAAGCCTCAACCAAATTGGAGGAATAAAAGGCAAAAATGCAGAGAAGTACAGCAGAACTTTTCATAAATCAGATGTTCAATAACATATTCATAACTAATACACGTTCTGTGCTGTAGAGGATTGTTGGGAGTTTTTGGTTGTTTTTTTTTTCTATCACACATTCCTTCCTTAAAGGTGTACCAATTACAACAGCTGAGGCCACGACCAGTTAGACACATGATCTCTTAGTGAACCTGGGCTCATTTCTGAATTATTATCATGCTGATGATGGCTTATGGCACAAAGAAATATCCTGTAGCGTAGCCAGTGGTGAACACATCCATTTTTAAGACGGATGAATCTACAAGTTTTCCCAGGTTATACAACTGCCTTGCTAATTCACACTTATTCAAAAAGTACAGACTTCTCTCTACAACATATTTGTGGGTCAGCTCAGAGCAGCTTGACAAAAAACACTAGTTAAAATGCTGACTGCATGTTAGATATTGTATATACAACTATAATTGGGAACACATTGATTCATCTGCATAAAATGTCATCTACCAATTGTTTAACTTAGGGCAGCTAGAAATTGATTTGAAATTGATTTGATTTAGACAGAAATACATAGAAAGACATTTTCTTCTTGGCTTTCTTTCTTTCTCATCTTATTTTTCTTTTGCCACACAAGTTTTGAAGCCTTTTAACCCATTCCTTCACAATAGATTCCTGTCTTTTCAAAAAGCAAGCAAGTTCTTTCCTTGTGGAATTTTACTGTATTTGAGAGTGGCTAATGGCAATGATAGATTACTTAAGCCATTCATACAAAACTATTTGTAGATAGCCAGCCAGGTTCCCAGGATCTGAAGCATGACTCCTTTTCTAGTCTTTCTAGCATTTAAAATTTCCTCAGACATAGTCTCAGAAGGATGACTGTACTGTTGTGAATCATCTTCATTGTTTGAGGCTTTTAGGCAAAAAATTGGCACCTTGGAGTGATTTCCTCAGTTGTTTTGTGTGTGTGTGCACACTTGTGTGGTGGTAGACAAGCTAGTGTTTCTGTCTAGTTGGCTTCTTAGTTTTTTTTGCTGTGCCATCTGTGTCCTGGTAAGCTGAACTCACCTGTTTTACACATGGAAATAGCACACAAACCTGTTCAAGGAAATGAATAACATTCAGACTCAAGTCCTCTTAATTATACAAATGGAAATGCTGTAGACACAAAAGCAAAGCCCCATAACAAAGCAATGTTCTGAAAAAAAAACAAAAAACTAAAACCAAAAAACACACCAACAAAAACAACACAATTACCACATCATTGGCCAAAAGGAGTATACAGCTTAGTCATAATATGGTACAGCCAATCCCACAGTCCTTGAAAATCCCTGTGCAAAAGCAGTGGAAAGCCATCTAAGAGAGGGAAATACAGCTTGGACAACGTATATTGCTACAATGTGGTGCGAAGCCACTCTCACCACCACCAGGACCATGCATTTTTGAGAAATCTCTACATTTAATGTAAGCATACTACATCCTGAAATGACTCACTACTGCATATTTTGACTGAAATGTATTATTTTTTTGCCATGAAAAGATTTTTTATGGACTATAAGTTATGAACATAACAGAGGATACACACTTTAGATTGGATGGTATGATTTTATAGCACACTATGTTGTTATGTTCTGGCACTTCAAAAGGATTGATTTTTTTTTTCAAGTCTCCTGTTTAGCTAGAGGGCATGCAGATATATTTTTCTAGCAAAAGGGTTAATAGATTCAACCTTTTGAGAAATGTACTCTTTACATGCATATAATACGATGGATAGTTAACTGCATGCACATTGGTAAACAGAGGTGAAAAAAAATTAATTGGAAGGTATAGAGTTTATTGTTTGTTCTCTGTTTGATAGATGGATCTCATTATTTTCATTGGACAGAAAAAGCCATAACAGTTTCCAGAGAAAGTAGAAGTGGCAGCTCCAGGAAACTGCTTACAGATGGACACCCAGCAGGCTAAAAATATTATTTCTGTCCACCTCATCAATAAACTGCCTCCATGAAGAATGGCAATTATTCTTTTCCTGCTCATGTTGCCCTTTGTGAGGCATGAGAACTATTATTGATAACAGGGTATGGAGTGCAAAATATATACAGTAACTCAAACTCATTTACTGTGCTAAATCTATACTGGGTAGTAATGATGCCTTTTATGCCATTATTTAAAGTGGCAGTGTGCACTCATCAATGTCCAAAAGGATTAAGTTGATCCTGTGTTTTGCTACTGGCCTATTAATGATTAATGATACAGTTATTATTTGCCTGTTTTAGAGATAGCACATTCTGAACTGAAAGAAAAACTCTGTGTTATGTCTTTAATGGATTAAAATTTTGCAAGCAGCAGGATTTTCTGATCTTTTTTTCACCTAGGGACAGATCCTAACTGTACATAACCTGGAGAAGATACGTTCCCTCAGATAAAGGCAACAGGATTACAAATGTGCTGTTTTCTGGGGTGTCAGCAGTGCTCTCACTCAGCCCTGACCATGGGGTTGAACAAGCCTCACACAATGTGAGAAGCCATGAGACCCTGGGAGCAAAAGCTGTTTGAGAAAGTGACCACAAATATTTTCTGTATGAATTGCTGACATGCACAAATGGCTTATTATGCATTTACAGTTCTCCACCTTTTCACCCAAATACAATTTCTGAATGCATAACACACTGAGCTTATTCTATATGAAGTATGATCAATGTTCCTTATAGGGATCTATATGGATCTGCTGACTACCCAGCTGAACTTCATGTGAGAGAGGCTATGCAAGTTTTTCAATACTTAAATGTCGATTTCCGTGTGGCACATGAGAAATACTAAATGCATGCTGCTTAAATATACCATACCCATAAAAAAGAAAATTATTAAGGTCTGGAAATATTGTAAGAGCTGCAATGTGCCTGAGGATAGGAGATTTCTGCCCATAAAGCAGGTTAGATGGACACTTGATCTTATTCATCCTAGAAGATCTTTTCCTTTTTCAGCAAGTGAGCTATGTGACAGAAAATGTTAATTTGATCCATAAGAAAATCATTACTTCATGAGGTCCAAGGTGAACTGCCCTTCTGAAATGAAGAAAGTTAAGATAATTAGAAAAATTGGAAATTAATTCAATGCAGAGATTAAGGCAGATATAGAAGGCTGCATCCAGAAACCACTAAAGTCACTGGAAATAGTGAAGTACATTCATGTATTAGCTCGCTGTTTCTGAGAGAATTCTCCTACAGACAGTTACACCTATGTTGCTGGTGTTGCTATTACTATTGACATCTATCCCTTACAAAGATCCTTTCACCTGTGTGGTTAATAGAAATTTCCTAGTGGGATGAAATATTCTGTATTTCAGATTTTTTCTTAAATGTATGAAATTACCTGTTTCTGTTCCTGTTTCTGTTTCTGTTCCTGTTTCTGTTTCAGCAGCCCTATTGCTTTGTAGAGCAGTCAGGGATCCTACACCTTCACTAGATGAGTCATATTTAAATTTGCTTAGTCGTGTTAGTACCTGATAAGCCCACCTCAGCAGCTGTTTTGTATATGCACACAAACCTCCTTTACCACACTCATTGTGTAGAACAAAAAAGTCTTTGGTTGTTCTTGTCACCTGAATATTACAGATGTTCAGAGCCTAAAGCCTGATGGCAGCTACGCTTGTAGAACAGTCAAAGTGACACTACTCAAGAGTGATTTGCTTGGAAAATGAGGACAGAATAGCATATACTTGTATTTAGTATTTTCTACTTAATGACCTGGAAGTCATTGCTGTATTTCCATTTCATCCAGTAGATTCAATGTATCAGTAGAAAGTAAAACCTGAAGTTTCACTACATATACAGGCCAAAATAAAATCTCTATGCTTTAGAATTTTCATGAAACTAACTAGCACCATGCCTTCTGAACACAATTCAAATATGACCCAAAAAAAAAATAAAAAAATCTTTAACACCTTTGACAGAAAACACTTCTTTTTGTGTTGTCCTCTTGATGACTAATATTTAAGATTTCTCCTTAAAAATCGCACTCAGAAGATGTACTTCTCGAAAAGAGACGTTGTATGCTCTTTTCCTAGACCGAAACAGAAAATGCAATTACACAAACATGTTAATTAATCACTCCCATTGTCCCAAATTTATAAGAATTAGTAAATTCACAAATGCATAGCCAGAACTACACAATCATAAAAAATGTATTAAATAGCTCAACCCCTACCAAAACTGTTAAAGTATCCATGTTTCCCAGCTATTTCCCAGAACTTGTTTTGGATTCGGTGCTCTGCAGGACCTGGATGGTAAGGCTACTGGTTCACTTATTAAAATTTTACAGTGGGTCTTCATTCAAAAGTATTTTTACTGCCCAGAATGACATTCAATCTCCAGTGAAGTGATATGTGTAATTTGTATTGGAGAATGAATTGAAGATACTAATTTCTAGTAAAAAACTGTCAAAACTGTAAATTTTAGAGGGTTTTAGATTTGTTTATGGTTTTGGTGTGGTGTTTTTTATTTGTCTTTGTTTTATTTTTAAGCAGACAAAAGCTGGCTAATAGGTATCATCTATTTTCCTTTACTGTTGTCTGAGCTATCATTAAACCAATAAGCAAAATTTGGATAATATCAGTAAAATCTAAAGTTACTGGAAAATTTACTAGCTTTGTATAATATGCAGAAGAAAAAAAAAAAAAAAGGCTCCATCACTGTTACATTACTAGGTCCGTCTTGTAATAATTCACATTACCATGGTTCAGTGTTGGATTATTTTACCAAAATATTGTTTCATCAATATTTCACAGTCTTGCTCTAGTAGGAGAAAAAAGCAAGTAGATTTTTAAGGGTTTGTTCCCTCCATAAATGAAACATCTCACACTGCTTTAAACTCAGTATTTCTCATGTCTATGCACTTAATGCTCTGCTAGTTTTTATGACACTACTTGTCTCACAAGTAAAATCAGGCTACCGGTCTTAGTATTCTTACTGTTCTCCACATATGGTTATCTCCTATATGACCTAGATGAACTATTTTTGCTCCCTATCTTCCATGTGTTAATGAACATCTTTGTTTAATTTTATTCACAGTCACAGCAGCTTCCATTATTCATTCGCGCCTAGAAAGGCAAGTTATTTACCTATAAGAAGAGACTTTTCCCAGCACTTTTATAAGTACACATATAAATTAGGGTTATTATTTTGACCATGTAATAAAGTTTCCTTAGAGTTCTCTAATAACTTTTAGAATTATACTGTAATGAAAATCTATTAATCTTATGGTGCTTTAGACACTACAAAAGTGGCATTTCTAATGTAACTAACATATCAGGGCAGGAAGGTGTGGAGAATTAACATTTCACCATTTCTAAATAAGACAGATAATGAATGAGTGGCCAAAATGTCTTAAAAAAAGTTATTTTCCTGCCTTTATGAAGTGGTTCTTTGGTTTATCTGTGTGCTGGTTCTGGCCAGGACTGGGTTCATTTTTGCAGCAGCCAAGGTGCATGGCTTGGATGTTTTTCTATCCCACCTCACCTCATTGTCAGGTGTGGAGAGGGGTTCCTTCTGGTCGAATGAGCCTGGCAGAGGGAGCCATCAGGTGTTATCAGTTGTTGGGGGGGTTGGTGTAAATTGTTCCTTTCTTGTACCCTTCATCATCCATACTGTTGCTGTTACCATTACTGTAAATTGTTCTTATCTCAATCTGTGATCTTTATAATTTGTGCCTCCAATTCTCCTCTCCAACCCCCTGCAGAGGGAGGTGAAAGTGGGGAAGCAAGAAAGTGGCATGTTCAGGTGGTTTGGAGAATCTCAGTGGGACCACTAAACTAGGGAGTAGGGATCTAGGGATTCCTAAAGCACAACAATCTTTTGGGAAGTACAACATGATCTCTAATTGTATGTCATCACTCATAAATAAAACAGGCATGAGCTACAAAGTACAGATGAGTTGCTACACTTTAACAGATTAGTCCTTCTATTTAGTACTATTAATTAATTCCTAGATGATGCTAATTGACTCATGTAAATAAGAAAAAACCATCAATCTTTATGAAGAAAACTTGATGCCTAACAACCAATAGGAAAAGGGGAAAAACACCCAAACTTAAGTATTCAAAAGGGTTTTTCTCTTCTCATTTCCCTTTACATCCCTCCAAAAGTGCTTCCAACACGACACAACAAAATAGTTAGGTATAGGTGACTGTGGGAAGATTTTAATATTTTTCTAGAAATGGCTGTTTTCTCAGTAAAGTACATTAAGATGCATTTTTTTCTGAATGAAAAGTTTTGCCTTACTGTAGGACAACACGCTTGCCAGAACATTTTTAATAGAAAAGACACAGCCAGAATTTGTAGTTCAAATTTTTGTACTGAAAATTTTGTTAGCAATAAAAGCCGGATGTTTCTTCCAAAATGTAACACTGATGAAAGACTCTGTAGATATCGAAATCCATTAAAGTCATGCTGTTGTCTTGAATAAGATTTTTTAAAGACTCCAACTCTTGCAAAAAGAGGAAAAAAGAGAGAAAACCCCAATAAATCCGTTAATTACTTATACAAGTAAGAGAATTAAATATCCGAGGAATTAGCAACAATATCATTCCATACTGCTTGTGTGTATCCAGATATCGATAGAAAGGAGAGCACTCACTGGCTAAGTATTGTCTTCTGTTGCATTTGCAATGAGATAAGCAGAACTTAGGCACACACTAGATTTTCATGACAATGCTAACATGTTTTACATACTATTTTCATATTGGCTGAGGAGAAACAGGCAAAAAAGGAAAGGCATTTGTGCAGCAACGCTGATCTTGGTTTAATTATTTTGAAAAATGCTTTATATCAATTCTGATTCCTTAAAAATGCGTTAAATGCAATTTAAAAAGAATAAGCTGAAACATTATAATCACTACCACCATAAAAGAACTACTTAGCTTAATTTTTAAGCCTCTGAAAGAGACAAAAGTTACTAGGTTACCATCCCTCTTTTCTATCAGCAAAAAATTAAGCTCTCGTGCCTGAGGTTTGCAGCAGTTGTTCAGACAACAAACATGTATGATAACAAAAAGTAGAAACTGATTCATTTTGTCCAAACAGACACAACCCAAAGAATGATTTTCATTGCCAACATTATTTAATCTTTCTGACAAGATTGCAATAAACAATTAGCACTGTAGTATATTTCCATGAGTCCATATCTCACTGCTACCAACCACTACCATGAACCAAGCATGGCTGTCTGTTGAACAGAGAAAGCTTACAGGCCAGTGCATTGCCATTTAATGTGTGTCCACGGAATATGGCCCTAGGCCCTAAAAGAGTATTTTCATTTTGTATGGCATGGCAAAACAAGCAT
This sequence comes from Rhabdornis inornatus, assembly GCA_013397075.1. Taxonomy (NCBI): domain Eukaryota; kingdom Metazoa; phylum Chordata; class Aves; order Passeriformes; family Rhabdornithidae; genus Rhabdornis; species Rhabdornis inornatus. Next base: position 1,348,211 of record VWZS01002974.1, on the reverse strand, counting down.
GTTATTTTTTTTACTCCACTTTATCATTATTTAGTTCATTACAGATATAAGAAGCTTCCTGAAGGGGAATCTATAGAGGAAAAAGGAGATTAGGAGGTAAACCCCTATACAGGTGTACTTGGATATCCTGAGGCTGTTGCTTTCAGATGCCAAAGAACTTGGCTGTATGCACTAGAGTCAAACTGAAGGCTGAATGAAGCTTTTCTAAAGAAAGCAGAATGTAACCATGAATGTCATCCCCTAGGGGAAAAAGAGAACAAATAAACAAACAAACCCCCCCTCAACTATTCGAATTCAAAAGCACGTACAACTGCCCAGTAGGATACACCCTAGGAGTCTGGTGGTTGCTAAGCTCTCTTAGAATGTCGAAAAGGAAAATTTAAGAAAAAGTAAAAGTAAAGACACACTCAGGACCAGGAAATGCCTCTTTAGTCAAAAGTAAAAGTCCTTTTTCTCACTGGAAGTCAAAAAGTTTCCCCAAAGTCTTTAAAAAATGCACAATAGTATTTTCTATACAAGAAAGTGAGAAAAAAGTGGAAAAGAAACAGCAAATTTTGTTACAGGCCACAGTCCAAAACTTCTTACTATTGGCCTAGATGTGTTAAGGAACTCCAGCAGATAAAGAGAAACTTCCAAAGTTTGACAGAAGCAAGGAACATGTCACCTTCATAGGAGTTTGAATTGAAAACTATCAGAGCACAATTTTATTCACTTATTTATTCTTTAATATAGCAGAACAAATGCTAGCAAAGATCCTGATCCTTTTAACCCTCCAAATTAGTTCCAGGAAGAGAAGCATGAGTGCCAAGGATCAAAGAGTATATACGGACTATAAACTGGGATGTCCCGTGACTGCCCAAAAGTAGCTTTAAGAACAATAGTGTAACATGTTTTTAATATGATGCAATATGTAATTTGAAAGGATTATAAAATGAAGAAACAGCCTCCTCAACTACCCATATTAATGATAAATGAGCGTTTTGCCATAATGCCACTTCCCTGCATAAAACTTAAATAAGTGAATATTGTCACTTTGCTAATTAGTCATAAGAAAAAGATATTAAACATGCCAAGCTTGAATATTTTACTGTGCTAGGCAGACAAAAATTAATTACTGATGATGATATACATACATAATTATTGAGTTCAATTATAAATATGGAAATAATAACTCATAAAAATGGTAAAATTCCAATTTCTCTGTTTTGCCTAAGCAGTATGGTATGGAAATGAAAGGATTTTCAGTAGTTTTTTAAATTAAAAAAAAAAAAATATATCTTGGGAGCCTTTTTTTGGAGTAAGTACACATGGATCAAGGCACCAATGGCCCCTCTAATCTAAATATTTGCCAGACACCACTGTTTTTCCCTTGAAATCTTCCAGCTGCTGATGACTCAGCTTTTGAGCTATAACCTAATAGCACCATTCACTCTTTTCAGTATTAGAAAAGTGATACTGCCTGTTCTTACAAAGTTTGCTGGATTGTAAGCACTGGTAACTATTAAATGCTGCTCCAGAAAACACTCATTTCTCATGTTATCTCTCTTCATCTGTGCAACTTCTTGGTCTTTCCCACACAGGCAAGCTGAAGTATCAAATGACATTGTGTATGTTTATTAAAATAACTCATTGAAATCCAGTTACACTAGGTTACCCCCTGAGTCACACTAGGTGCTCAGGAATACCTCTGCAGAGCACAGAAAACTTGAGAGAGTAGACAGTCATGAAGATTTCAGAAAAACATCAGAAGCTGATGACCCCATTGTTCTCACATGCATATATAGTCTAGCTCCTTTTTAATCCACAATTTTCTTGTGAAGGTTACCAGAGGTAGGAGCTGATATGAATGGCACGTGTTATATTTCAGTGATAGTATTACTCTGAAAAAATAAAATAAATCAAAGTTCATTTGATAATCTGATCTTCATTTACCAAAAGAGCTCCCATTAAAAGCCACTAATAAATATATTTTCATTCTTTGAGTCCCTATTGTATGCAAGGCTTTTGTAGCTTCCTCTGACTGTATATGATATTAAAGCTGTTCTTCAGCTGTGAAAGCTCCAGTGCCCCCAGTTTAAGTGATCCCTATGGAGAATAAAAATTTGAAGCTTTTGACTAGATAGCAAGAGGGGAAAACAATCAACCTACAGGGAAATAATACTTTAATACATGGTAGGAAGGCAAAAAGATAATCACCTACAAGAAGGAACTGAGTAATTTCATCTGCAGTTTTGTAGCTCAGTATTTTCAAGCTATCCATGAAATGCAAGCAGATCAGTATTCTCACTTCAATAACATATTTTAGGGCAAGAATGAGACTTTGATAATTTGAAAGCACTGTGATAGCACATCAAATTAATTTAGTCCTGAAGAGCAAAATGGTTGTGTTTCTGAACCATAAACTGATGGTAGAGAGAATATGAGGAGAAAAAAGTGAAAGCTTTATTCCCCCCTTCAGAAGCCAATCTTTATAATGCTTTCATTAGCACTTAAAAAACCACTACTTTGAAATAGAGAAAAAATGGATTTGAAGATCCTGAATACTATGGAGTATAGTTTCGCTTCCCCATTTTACTAACAGGCAACGTAGAAAGTTTATTTTATTGGCGTTACATTTGTAAAAGGCTTGCTTGTAAAAGAACCAAACAAAAATATAACCAAAAGGCCCTGCAGTTTTTTTTAGTCTTCTAATAAATTTAAAAGGGATGTTGTTCCTTTTAAGAAAAGGAACATTTAAGAAAGAAAAATGAGAAAGTACACTTTTTTTCTAGAAGAAGAGGATTCTAGAAGTCTAGGCAAGAAAGTGAAATTTTATCTAGTGACCATGGGTTGCATAAGTTTCAGAACTTAAAATAGCAAACAAAACCCCAAAATATAAACAAAAAAGAAGCCCAGCTGAAAGAGGATCCAGTAATGTACATATCACAATACATACCAAAGGAAATTTCTGTTATGTGAAATAGTAGATTCCTACCTGGAATAGTAATTTTATTCAAGCTTTCTAACCCACAAAAAAATTCTTTAGGATCTGAGAAAGTCTGATTGAGCCATGTTTTATTTTCCTATCCAAGTAAAAGCTATAATTTTACGTACACTTTGTCATTTTTGTGCATTTAATCTGCCCAGACATAGATTTAAACACTTCAGTTATCTGAGCTGATAGAAGGAAATGTGCATTTCCATGAAGTCAGCAGACTTGCTCCAAAGGCAGGTATTTGCGTGGGACGGATGGAACAAACTGCTTCTTTGTGCTTGTTTCCCTCCAGTATTGAGGGGCTCTAGACAACCAGCTGAGTGAAATAACTCAAGTTGTTCTCCATTGTTAGGGCAACACTAAGACATAGAAATAGAGCAGAATTATGCTGATGGCAAGCTCAACCATACAAGCACTGCAAAGGAAGAACATAAAGGGATGAGAAAAGAGAAACAGTGACTCAGAATAGTCCCAAAAGCAATGTGTTATTTTCTCTATCGTACATTTGAACAGTAAAGGTCAGCACTAAGTACATAGTTTTCCCAGGTATTTTAATCTGTCCACTCCAAGAATATCAGACTGGTACAAAATTTTATAAAATAATAAGGAAGAGCAAAAATACTTTGATAAGTATTCCATCTACAATGATGACAATTCAGGAAAACCTGGCTTCAGATATCATAAGGGCCTACTGTGTAAATGTAACATGGTTAAATCTGAAATTCTGAAGACAGCTAAAACTTTAAAACCTCATCTTTGATATTTCGCTGGTCAAAGGTTATTGCATGCCTTTTGATTTCAGGCTTCCCATCACTTGTATTTCTTGAAAACTGTCCCAGAAGATCTAGATTGCTCTGAGATTTGAGAACTATACCTGTATTAATAAATGTTCAGTGGCATGATACCTCTTATTTAACACAAAAAACTTCAAGATATCGGTTGCTAAAGAACAGATCCTTTAATATTTGGTGAACACTGATTTGTAGCCACTGATAGTCATATACTGTCTTACTCTCTACATGTCCAGTCACAGGTCAAATGAGCGAAAAACCAGCAAGTGAAAAACCTTTGCCTCATTTTCCTAACCAGTGCTAGCAGACACACTAAGAACCAGGAAACAAACAGATGAAGAGTGACCAGTTATCCTAGCAGATAGTTTTGAAATACAAATATTCTTTTGTAACAGTTGTTTTAGTCCTCTTCCAGAAGGATGGTTTCCAGATAAGCAAATACTCAGGGGAACAGGTAAGCTTCATGGACCAGCAATCATTATAATGAGCATGTCACTGAGAGTTTTGAGAGCTTCACAGCCATAGAATCCATTTCACAGCTTTCTACAGCATGAGTGCTAATGCAGACAGGAAAGTCATCCTGCCAATCACAACCCCATCTCTCCAAATCCTAGACTGAATCTTACTCCCAGTCACACACAGCTTTTTTTTGATTTTCCTCCCTATGATTCTCAACTTGCCTTTCCAGGTGGTTGTTTTATGACCCAGAACAAAAGGAAACTGCCTCAGCCATTGGAAGTACCTATTACAGGTCCTGAAGGGCATATGGCTAGCAAAGGAGCAGACTAAATAAAAGTCTGAGCAGAAATGATGACCCCTGAACCACCTTGAATTTTGGCTCACCATACTTGGAAGCTAAAGCAAGCTTCATAATACTATTAATTGTTTGCAAATTGCCAAAATATCAAAGGAATATTTTAATGAATGGTTAGAACAGGAAAAAAATATGAAGGAAGGGGGGAATAACGAAAATGCAAGGAGTTTCTCATTAATCAAACCAGAACCTATAGATGAAGATTCTAAATTAAAACCTTAATTGTCTAAGGCTGCAAAGAATGGTCGTGAAGTCTCTTTCTCTGGAGATATTCAAAACTTGCCTGGACGTGATCCTGTGCAACCTGATCTAGGTGAACCTGCTTGAGCAGGGATTTGGACTCAGTTGTCTCCAGAGGTTACTTCCAACCCCAACCATTCTGTGATTCTTCAAGTTGCCTGTGTTGAATGAAAAACATTACTATGTTCCCCATTTGCAAATGCAGCTCACCTATTAGACACCAAAACCATGTAAAAAGATTTCATCTTCCAGCCTAGGCAGTTGGTTAAGTTATTCTTGTTTCCCTGACAACCTGTCAGCATTCATGACCCAGTGAAATTCTCAACTGAGTTGCTGATCAGGCATTTAATAATTTAGAAGTTTCTTTCTTCTGTGGGCTTGTCTTTGTCATTAATAATAGAGACAATAGCAAACAGTTCTTCATCTAGTCTATAAATGGAACAAGTGTGAGGTAACACCGGTCACTAAATTAGACAAATCTTTTCAGATGTCTTTGCCTAGAACCATAGTAAAAAACAAAGGACAAGAGCTCTGCTCTCATCAAGAATATGCCATGAACATACCTAGAGTTACCATTAGCAGCTTCATCCTTTTCAAATGCTGTTTTATCTCAAACTAGGATGTGAAAATACTCAGAATAGAGATATCAGCTAACTGCCATTGTTACTGGGCTTTGCCCAACACAGAAATGTCACTTCACTAACAAAAACCTTATTTCAAGGAGCATAACACTTCACATTTTAATTTTTTTTGTGTGCAATCTCTCCACTGAGCAGAACAGATGAAACAACACGTAAGGGTAGAGATAGCACTCTTAAACAAAACCTTGAGCACAGAAGTCACTGTGTGTCCAACTCTTCCTACTCATTTTCCTTGTTCTCCTGAGATACACCAGGTTCTTCTCTTTTTTTAACCATGTTCGGCAAAGATGAGATATTTGCCACAGTGTTGCTTATTCCTACACATCCAACCCCAAATACTAGTGCAGCTGTGAGTGGGAGTCAAGGCTATAAAATAGTTGAAATAATGATGTCTTTGGCTCATGAAAAAAAAAAATTACCCAATAGGACAAATGTGTTTCACTGCAATATGAATAAGTGGCAATTTCCTGGGTGCTTTGAGTCTTGCAGTTTCTTCATAATTGAGTCCTTCATTAGCATTTTTTAAGCATCTCTACTGGTTTTCATTGCTTCACTGAAAGGAAATTATGCTTCAGCCTTCCTTTATTTCCAACATTAATATAAGTCAATATTCATTCCCCCACCACTCTCCCTTCAAGATTTCTTCTATGAAAAAAGGACATCCTCTGAAAGCCTAGATTCTACAAAAAATACTTTCACAATTTCAAGAAAGTGAAACCTGAAATTTCAAAGTGTCTATATTTTGGTACTATCAGGAAATTAAAATAGTCTAGCAGCACAAAGACCAGAAAATTAAATTCTCTAAGAATAGTACAGTGCTATTTAACTCCTCTGGCTGAAGAGAGTTTAAAGATAAGTAAGGCTTAAAGTGCACGAGTGTGCATATTTTAATAATATTTCCTTACCTTCCTCCAGTGCAGGACCACAGCACATTCAGAAAGAATGACTGCATTAAAAGTTCTTCTTCCACGTTAACTAGAACCAATGGGCTCTTTTCTGACATTATGTGCCTTGAATTCTTTTCGCCATACCTCAAATATTTCTTGAGATTTTTCAAAAGACCTAACCACACACAGACACATTTTGTCAAGCTTATACATTGCAATTAGAATAGGCATTGCAACTACGACCATTAAAATAACTGAATAAAAAACCCAAATCAAATGTGTATTTTGGACTGAGCGGTTTTAATTTCGTTTAACTGCAATAACACTTTCTTTCAGAGCAGGAATTATGCAGAGTCATTTGAGAGCCTAAAAACATGTATCTAGTGCTTTAAAGTATCCTGAGTGTTCTCCAGCTGCTAGTCCTGAAGTGTGTCCCATTCATCACACTGCCTAGCTGCCCAGCCTCTGTTGATGTCTTAGGTTATATGTTGTGTATTCCTCTGATGCCCCTGCTTAGGCACCTGGGTTGCTCCTTTTCAGTTGAGCTTGCCTGTATAAAAATAAGACAGGCAGGAAGGTCTGCTGCTCCATAAAGCCAAAAAGAGGTCTCAAGAGTCACTGATCAGCCTAAGAAAGGTGCAGAGGCGGCCAAAATTGGCTTCAGTAATTTGGTACATTAGGAAAGCAGGGGATTTGTTCAGGAAGGTATTATACTGTGCTAGTGATGAATGGGAATCAACCTGCATCACTGAACCAGAATACACAGCCCAAGTAGAAATGAAGTGCTGAAGCACCCCAGGTGGTGTGGTACCATTAGGAGAGCAGTTAATGAGAAAAATTGTGATATGGAGAAACATCAGGAAAAATTAAGCTGAAAAAATTGTAAGAAATGAGGTCTGGCTGCAGTCTATCAGAAAGCTGACTTTGAGCCTAAGGAAATGCACTTTATCTCCCAGGCAGGTGGCTCCAACTGAGCTCTAGAAGAAAAACTCTTAAGTGATATAGAATATTTTAAGAGCATATGAAAAGACAGAATAACCCCAGGAACAGCTTTAAGTTTTCTGTATTGACAGTGAACTATGAGATGCAGCTTAATGAATCAGGATGGAACAATGAAAACCTACTTTTCTTTTAACATTCAATGTAGTAATAAAACTAGATTAATTAAAGCAGAAGTAGCAAACCATGGAATAAAAATAGGACAAGGCAGCAATTTTTGGAAGGATTTTTTTCTTAAGTTCTTTATTCAAAGGAAAGTATGGTACTGCTGATTTAATATGGAAGTTAAAAAAAAAAAAAAACAAAAAAAAAACCTTTGTAAAAGTTTTTTGTTTGTTTGAGTTTTTTTTAAAGAAAAATTATGTGTTTGACTGCTTTTATAGATCTTTTTCCAGGTTTATTTACTCTGAACCTGATCCAGCATACACTGAAGCAACAGGGAATTTCATAAGACAATTGCAGTCCATGAAAAGGTGTTATGACAAGATGTTTCATCCTCTATCACAAAATCCACATATTTAAATACGGCATTTTAAAGATAAACACAAACACAAAATCTCTAATTCTACCTAGACTTTTGAAACAGTGGCAGGGCTATTTCTGGATGCTTTAAAAACGTATTTTCACGTCTAATCTGAAAAAATTAAGCTCATTATATGCAACAGTAGAAAGAAACAAAAAAAACAGCCCAAGAATGTCTAAGAAACAGTGCATTACTCATATTTTTTAACTATTTAACCATTGTAACCATGCATGTAGGCCAATTATTTACAGAATCTCTATGCTGTATTACCTTTTCTAAGCAATAAAAGTTATGGCAGTTCACTATTTTATTTTTCTGCTATGCTTTTCTTGTTGGATGCTGGCTTCCTTCAGGCTTATCTTTCAGATCTCACAAGAGGACCCTGATCTTGACACTACCCCAAACACCCAGCTGAAAAATACGGGCTCTAAATGGACACTTCTGTATCCAGCCTTAACTCACTCAGTAAAGCTTTGCTTCACAGAGTCTATCCATAACACTGTAAACATTGGGGGAAAAAAAACAACAAACAAACCCAAAAATGAACAGCTGAAGTTATCCTGCTTTTAATACAATCCATTCTCCTATAGAATTCTATGTGTTTCAGTCTTGTACCAGCTTTTACATTCATTTAGGAAATGTGCTTGAGCTCCTACCTTAAGTCAATTTTTAATTCCTGCAGAAATTGTTTCATTGTTTGTCATTGTGCTTTACCCAGAAAAACCCGATACACTACTCAGAGATTAACCTGTTGTAAAGCATATTGACCCATATTTCCCTAATCTTTCTAATGGGCTGCATTTCAAAATCTACTATCCATAGATAGCATGATGGCTGTGTCAATCTCACTTTTTGGCCCCTATGGAAGTTTGTGGAGTACCAATGCTAAGGAAGCAAAAGCAAAGAGTACAAGTAGGGTTTTTTGGCTCCTAATCATTATTCCTGCCCACGCATGTACAGATAACTTGGTCCTAAAACACACCCAGCCCCCACTCCACCAAATCTCACTATGGCAGTCACATATACAGTGGAAGGGCTGGTGCCCCTGAAAATGAGTGACCCACTAAAATGTACCTAGTGTCATGATAGCTTCTATTTCTAGTAAATATGTTTCTATACTCTCTCAAAAACAAAACAACAGCCAGGGAAAAAAAAAAAAAAGGGAAAAATATTGCGAAACAAGACTAGACTTCAGGGGTATCCACTTCTTTCTTCTGTTCCTTTTAAACCACAAAATGACTATCCTAATTTTTACCTGTTAAGTGGATTTTTTTTCATTAGCAGGTTGGGGTTTCTTGGCTGTTTTTTTTTTGGTTGGTTTGTTTTTTGTTTGTTTTTGGGGGGTTTTGGTGGTTTTTGGGGGTGCTGTTCAGTTTTGCTTATTTTGGGGGGGGAGGTGGGTGGTTTTTGTTGTTGTTTGGGTTTTTTTGTTTGTTTTGGTTTGGTTTTTCTTTTCCTTTTTGGCATTGACGGGAGGGTGGCTGTTGGGGTAGGAAGGCAGAGGAATTACCACTACATTTTCTGCCATTATGTCCTAACCTGCTAGCAATGTTTTCCTCAGTTCATGTATCCTTGCTTCCACCAAACTTTGTTTCGTGTAAAAGGAAGAAGTTAATAAAGGGGAGCCCTAGGATATAACAAACTAATTCCCTAAGAATGTGTAAAAAACTCAAAGCTTGCTGGACTCAGTCACACCATAGCCTGTGTGCTTTGCACAACCTCCAGGGATGGCCAATGGCTTGTTCTTGACAACAGGCACAGAGATCCTTCATATTTGCAGAAGAAATTTTCAAAACCTTGAAATGAAATAGCATTTACTACAGGTGTGGTTCACTGTAACCATTCTTCTGGCTAATCATTCATAAGTGCTAGATGGAGAATTATTAAAAACAAGAAAAAAATCTCTGCTATTTAATTCTATAATTTTATACCAGCAGCACTTGTTTTATGATCTCTGCAAGCCATTTTAGGAGGTTTTTCCAAGGAAGACAACAAAAAAATAAAACCAAATCCCCCTTATTCTTACAGAAAAATATGGCTAAAAGACCTGCTTTAGACTGTTACTTGTGCTTTCAGGTTTTTGAAAAAGCATTGAATGCTTTTAGTTAGCATCATGAAGCTAGCATTTTGCTTATACCATTTGAGTTTAACCCTAAACCTCTCCAGGAAAAGAAGGAAATCATATTTACCTCATAAGCCTCACACTACTTGGATAAAAATACATTTTGTAGGTGTTAGCCAAGGAAGTGATTATAAAAAATGAAATTACTAAATATATGTTTAACACTAAATCACTTCACTGTTTTTTTATTATCAAAACCTATTTGAATTGAAATCTTATTGTATCTCCAAAAATTAAACAGCAATTGCAGCCTTCAAGACAGTGTTCAATACAGTAGGAAATTCTAAGGTATCTCTATTTTCAGCTACAAATACTAGCAACACATTTTGAAATGTATGGTAAACTGCTGTTAATCAAGGTAAATCAAGACTTGCATAAGAATCCCTTTCAGAAATAAGTAAATAATTCAGTTTTATTTTCTGTCTACATTTTGAGGACATAATTGTTTGAAGACAGAGCATTGAAACTTTTCATAAAGAGATGAATTAAATCCATTCGTTTTTCCTTTTTTAGAGAATAATTTAAAATCGTGTTAAATAGCAGGCAAAGGAAAAAGCAGTTCAATTCAAGGAACATGGATACAAGATGAATGAGACATTACTAATAATGGTGCTGTCACAGTTAACAATTTTACTGCTTACTAGAGGCATGGCCAGTTAGGCTAGAATTACTTAGCAGCACAGTCTCTGCAACTCAGTGGTATTTTTATTTGCCACTCAGCTGTTGGAGGAAAATGCAAGTCTTTTAATGAACTATGAAATCAACCAGTAAAACGCTTCAGCTTATGAGACAGGCTGACTAGCATCAAGGTGATATATCACACATGCAGGGTGCTGTGCAGTCTACTATGGTACAGTGAACTCAGCCTGCAAAACTACAGTATCCACCAGCAGGCACTTACCAATAAAAGCTTTCCAAGGCAAATGAGGGTGTCTGAGGACAGCTTTAAAATATTTTATTGCTCTTAACTTCGCAGAAAGCACAGCAGGGGGTGGAGAAAGGGAAGGGGTTTTCATTTCTCTTCTTTAGTGACTCCACACAAAATTTGGTTCCCAACATAAATCGGATCCTGCTTCTAACTACCAGCCATCTCTGTGTAAGGAAGTTCTGGCTGGGCTCTTTCTAGCAGAAGCATCCATATTACTTAAAAAATACAAAGAACATTCTTATTACTTGAAAATAAAGAGAGCATTCCTGAACACATCCTTAATGCTTTGATCAGGCATTTCTGTCATAGCCTCAGATAACTCGATGTTTACAATATACAAGAATTATGGGTTAAAAATACCGTAATAGTTTTTTGAATAAGTACAGTCAGGTTAATTGTACATTAATATAGCCAGCATAAAATTATCCTCCAATATCAGAGTGCAAGGAAGAGACAGTGAAAAGATTGGATCACCTAGAGTTTTCCTTATATATGAATTCTATCAGATAAAACACAAAGCGAGAAAAAGAAGTTAAAACCCTCTTTACAAACTCATAAACCATGTAAAAATATTCAGGGAAGTCATACTTCCTGGGATAGTCATAATAATGATAGGAATCACAACAGGTTGGGAGGCAAAGGCAGAGGACAAATGATACAATAAACAGTATAAAATTGACAAATTTCAGAAATAGCCTTCTTGAAAGGAAACGTCACTTTATGCACCTTACACATTTAAAAATAAGCATGCTTAGGAGTAGACAAGCACATAAGCATAAGTTTCTATCAACAGGTACTTCAGGAGGCCTTCAGCTTCCTGCTGAAGCTGGAACACTTTTCCTAAGGCAAAGAAAGGGTAACCAGCATTCTGGAGGGCATGTTTGGGTCAATGAATGAAGAGAACGGATTAAAAAAACAACCAGATTCCTGCCTTTTTATCAAAGGCTGTTGGTGATGCCTTGATTGACTACCCAATAGGTAAGGATAATGTCAAATCATGCAACATTGCCATGCAAAATTTAGTATAGCATTGCTCTGCATTTTTCTCTGCTGACCAACCAGCTTAACCTTTCTCCACATCTCAGTTTTCCTTCTTTAAAAGAAGAGAAACAGGACACAAAAGAACACAAAAGAACACAAAAGGACACAAAAGAGTCCCTAATCTAAGAGAAACATTCATGAGCCTTGCACATGTCAGATTTGCTTGGTTGGGGGCTGGACTGGGTGGAAAAGTGTGCGCAGAGGTATAAAATAACAGAAACTTCTTCAAAGAGATGTCTTTCAGTTTTACATAGAGATATTTTGAGAATTAACACCACTAAAATAAAACTAAGAATTGCACCTATGTAAGAAATATGCATCTATATACACATAATAGACAAACAGTTAATGATAGATGCTAAGTAGAGTCAATGTATTGATAAGCCAGCCTTTAATTTAAATGCATTTCTGATGTAGCATACTAAAACAAGTTACTCCACACTTACAGTTTTGGTTTGGCTTTTCCCTGCTTTACAGACTCCTTCCTGAAGTTTCTCTACAGATGTGATAAGAGATTGTTTGCTTGAAAAGTCAAAAAAAAAGTGCTTGAGTGGACTCAAGTCAACTGTTGCTTAACTTGTAAAAACAAAAAGGAAGTTCATGCAGGGGAGAGGAAATTACAGGAAATACAAAATGTTCTCCAAAAGTCACACACTGAGAAGAGAAATACTCCAAGCAGTGAAAGCAGTTGGATTTTGCAGTGTTTGGATAATATAGAAAGTGTCTAAGGTCCATTCGGGCAAGCCCCAAGATCCCAGGAAAAATCTCTCTACTAGAACTGTTAATGCTCAATCCCACCCTGGACATCCACTTCCTTTTAAATATCCTGCTGTGCATGCTAACAAAGAAAGACCACCAAAATAGATGGAGGATCTTTTTCCTAATAGGAGAGAAGGTTTTCTAAAGCTAAGCAAACATTTTTACAGAGAAAATACATATCATCAGGACATGTTAGCTATTGCAATGTAAATATATGGATTCATTACGTGTTTTGAGTGACAACTTAATTCTTTGCAAAGTGCACAATAGAATTCTTTGATGCCCCACTGCAATTAATTATTGCAACAGTGGAAAAAAAATCTCAAAGCTCCAGTCCTCCTTGTCAAATTGTTACTGTTTTTGTACAATGGAACAAGATTCTTAGGTCCTTGATTAAAAAAGAACAACTTTAAATGTGGCATTATAGAATCTCATTCAGTGGCTAGCATTTATTTTGAGCATTAGAACAAAGGGATCAAAGAGATGAAGTGTACTTGTGCTTTGAAATGTGGCCATAAAAGTGGTATCATTATGGTCTATGCTTATTGTATCTCAATGACCAAATGTGCTTGATTTACATTTTTTTTTTTCTTACTTCCAAAGTAAACTCAACAAGGGAGGCTATTATGTAAATGTGCACTACACTCAGCAGTGGCACAATGGCATTAGAACAGTCACACTGGAAGATGGGTATGTAAAAGAAAATGTTAATTTCGGGAAATAATCACAAGAAACATGCTCTCAAGCTAATATGACCTTTTGTACAGACTGGCAGAATATTTTGCAATAACAGTATATTTTTGTTTTCAGTGTTTTGAGAAAGATAAGAAAACTGAAGACCACATTCTTGCTTTAGTATGAGAGACCTCATATTGACCCAAAACATTTCATCAACTACAATGGCTGCAGTTGCCTTAAAAAATTCACAGCACTGGCATCTGTTATGAACAAGACAGGCAGAGAGACAGGCATCAGAACTGAGACTGATAAACACCCAGAAAGAATGGAAATCTGACTTCGAGAAAAAACAATGCCTGGAAGCTTGAGGAAGAGTAAGAAAATTGCTCAGAATGCAGTGAGAGGTGAAAGAACACAGATATTTATTGCTAGGTTTTGTTTGGTATTATTTTTGCAATGTTTCATGTTAGTTTGTTTCTAACAACGTTAATGATTGGATTCATACAGTGATGTGAGATTTTATGACCCAGAGAACTGCAAATTTTGCAGTTTGCTTTGGACAAACAAAAAGCAACATGAAGACGAAATAATTTATAGCAAATTAAATAGTTTATTTAGTTACTTTATGACGGAAACCCATAGCAGCACAGAAGCTATAAAAATGATCATGTCAAGGGGTGAATAGCTCTCATGGCATCAGTTAAACAGTATGTATGTTCTTAGAAGGAATACCACTAGTCTCTCCTTTTTACAGATTGCCTGTTTTTACTTTATGCCTAAGTGGTTATATCAGCGCTGCAAAAAGCCCACGAGATTCCGAGTTTATCAGGCAGTGTCTAACTAGGAATACGCCATCTCACCTGCTACCTGAAAGTCATCCACATGCTGAAGGACCTTGGCTGACCACCAGATTGGTGCAAACTGTTCCATTGCAAACTATCTGCAATATCAGACTGTACATTGTGTCCATTTTCTCTCTGAACTTTACAAAGACCAGTCCCAGATGTGCAAGCAGTCATGTATGGATGTTGAGGAAACCCATCATGCTGTATAGAAAATGAATTGTGCAAATGCTGAAGACCTCTGCACTCCATGCAAAGACAGTAATTGCATTGCCTTGCATTCTTAAGCTCCCTCTAAAAATAGTTCATGGTTAGATAGAGTCCAAAACTGGAGACCAACATGCTGCTGACACAAGCTGAAGACTCTCAGCTCTCCACTGGTTTATCATTGCCATCTGTCTCCTGATGCAACATCAAATTACTTGGAGAATCAACAGTGCTCTGATTTTGTTTAGCAGCAAAACACACACATTACCATTTCTCATGTTTTGTGATGAGACTGTTTCAGCCACATCCTAAAAAGCTAAAAATGACCATCTGAATTCAAAATTTCCCATATTTGAGATATATATCAAATTAACAGACTCTTTATTCAGTCACTAAAATATGTACTTAAAAGGAGGATGAAGAAATGTTCTTATGTTTCAGGTGGCAAACAGGGGAGATTACACAGAATTATCATTTAATATACAAAGAGTAATATGCGTAAATTTGATACACTTCTGTTCCACCTAGGACAGGGATACACTGTTCAATAGTCTTTTGATAGCAACTCCACAGATACTCTTCAGAGGAACTCTGCTGACCGTTGGATCTGAGTCATCCTAGTCATCCCCTACAAGACAAGGTTTACTAATTTGGGCTGGGCAGCACATAGGACTGGCTTTACTGCTGGCATCACAAAAATGCTGCATTGACCAGTGTGTTCAGGTGAGTATCACCTCAAGGTACTTGAGTGCACTGCTGACAAAAGCAAAAGCATAGGTCTTGTCATTCCATTTCCCTTAGACCACAAGAAAGAGCAGCACCTGGCTTCTTCTGGGTTACATTGGGACTGCTGCATCTGAGCACATGAAACGAAGAGTGAAGAAAAGGGCCCAAGAACAGTATACATTTCCAGTCATACCGAGCACATTACTCTGAGAACAAGCAAGAATCTGTTTTCTGAGAATGGAAAGTTTTTTAATCTACTCCTTCACTGTTTGTAGGGGACAAAAAAAAAAAAAAAAAAAAAAAAAAAAAAAAAAAAAAAAAAAAAAAGGGGCCACAACAACATGGATTTTGTTTTCTTCTACAGCTGTCAGAAGACTCCAAATAAAACTCCTGTCATTTCCTCTTTATTACCAACATTAGAGCTCTCACTGTAGCTTCGTATCTGTAGGACTTTTCTGGAAGCTCAGAATAAAATGGATGCATTTCAAAGCTAACTACAGTCTATTTATAATCCAACTGAATGCACCTTCTCATCTGCAGTGGGTTTGTGAATTCATATTCAGTATGAAACTGCAGGGGCTGTCAACCCTTTCCAACAGATATCCTTAGTGTTATTCCTCTATTCTCTCACAACAATTGTGCTTCTTGCAAAAACAAAACCCTAAGTAATAACAAAAGTTTCAACACTATATGTCCAACTCATCACACCCAAGTACACTTTCTACTGTGGAAGTTTCTACAATTACTCAGATATTTGGAACAGAAACTTAAGGCAAAGATTCTTTATTTGTTTAAGTATGATGCTGCTTTGTGATAACGGTACAAAATTATGTGTATGTTCATAGTTACTTTGAGAGCACCAAAGGCTAGAGAGAAATTGACTTTCTACCAAAACTCCTGTTAACAGAACCTGAATTAAATATATATAAAAGATATTTTTAGACCTCTCACGATGTTGAAACTTATGATTCATTAATATTTTAACTTTCCAGCCTGGAATATTTTATGCTCCCCTTTTCATTTAGTACCTGAGTAACCAATCGAGTAATTTGGGTGAATATACAGGTATCCATACATGTTTAAATTTCATTGATTCAACATTCAAGAGCATGTAATTTCCTGTAAAAGAAAGCTGTTATTGGAATAGATCAAAAGCAATTTTATATTTTGTCTTTCAGACAAGTTTGATTCCTCCCTATCTTACACATTCCAGAAAATAAAACCTTTAAACAAACAAAAAAATTTTAAAAACCCCCAAGAACTCTCCTCCCACTGATTTTCAACAAAGCCCAAGATTAAGACAGAAAGCAAAACACCCCAGTACCCTACAAAACCTTAGAGATTCCCTTTCACTTTATCAGGATGGGATTTCATATCTCTCACCTTTATGAAAATAAGAATATTATTAAACTAAACACTAGATATAGAATATACTGTCACATGTGAAGAATTTTTCTATGTTCTTAAGGTTAACTTCAAGTGGAAAATGATTACTTTTAAGTAAAACCTTTTAATTTGGAAGAGATATTTTTGCTTCTTATTGAACGTTTTGTTTCATTAGTTTCCAAAGATCATTCCTCTCACTTGGTAGTTTTCTCACCTGAACAATTCACAAGACAGTTTGCAACTCAAACGTGGGCCAAGATTCTCAGATATGTTCGGCTTCATTTCAACACACTGAAATTATTAATTTCAATAATATTAACATGATTATCACACTGGGTTCTGATCCCTTTTAAAAAGCAGACCTGACAGCATAAGTGAAATTCTTGGCAACACTGGTCAGCTTCTATAAAAGAGCTCATCACATATCAGCTGCTCTAGGGAACTCCTCTCTCCTAGATATAATTGTACAAAGACTTTGGAGGCAGCAAGCAATTATTAATCTATACAGGAAAAGCATTGTGTGAACACACTGTAAGTACTGGTAATTAAAAGTCAAATCCTGATACTGCCATAATCTTTATAAATTTCTATTTACTGCAGCAGGGTTGAGATTCTGTCATACTACTATAAATATATTGGGACATTGCTGTCTTCTCATTTCTAACATGTACAGAGATGGTAAAAAACGAGTTGCTCTTATGCCCCTCCCCAGCCCCACCACTGCAAAGTCTTACAAAGTAGCATTGTGTCAATGCCAAAGGCATTCAGAAAAAAAAAAAAACAGAATGTTTACATCTGCATACATATAAACATCTGCAAACTGCATCATGAAACACATTATTTTCAAGGTAAAGTTCAAGCAGAGGTATCTGCTTTTTGAAGATGCCAGTTTGAACTCCTTCCATTATCTGCAACATGTTAAAAAAGCCTGAACAACATTCCCATTCTATTCAGTGGCTTCTCTCCAAACAGAAATAATGTTCTTAAACAAAATACCATAATAGCTTTACAAAGTATTTTCAAGGAGTCACAAACACTGGTCAGGATGTGAAGGATCCAAATGAGGCACATTAAAAATGCATGCAGTTGTCCTTTCAGCTAATGGTTTGCTAGAGCTCAGATATACTAGCTGGCTTTCAAAAGCTGTTGCAGACACCGTGTTCAGAGGACATTTATGTTCCCACCTCAGTTAGGCCTTTTTTGTGGGTCTGCCCTTAATGCCTTGTAGAAACTGTCTGTTCTGCTATTTTCCCCCAATTTATACTTTCTGATTTCTCAAGGAGTGTATTATTGAATATTTTGACATTTGGAGAGGACAAGTGACAGTATCAATTCTATTGTTATTTCCCAGGAAGTCTTTGGTTTTTAAGCACATTGAATTACACTTCAATTTTTACCCAAACATGGATAAGAGAATAAAACCCAAACCAGGAAGCTTCTACCTTCTAAATAAGTGTGAAGGAAATGTAGATGTAGTAGTATTTCCCTAATGAATTCCACTACCATTAGGAAGAGGTTATTGTTTTGGTTTGCAGGCTTTCAAATTTTGCACCTACAAGTTTTTTTATGCATTTCATATGGAATTTCTACATGATGGAGATTTTCAATCTAGTTAACTGTTAATGGCTCAGACTACCAGCTAGCAACTCCTGTGAACAGTTCAGCCTCAGGTTACTTCAGCATTGTTTTTCCACTTCTTTGAAGCTTTCCTTCAATTGCTACTTTAAAAGGAAAGACCAAAATAAGACCACTCATCTTCACTTCTCTCCTTTGGTTTATGCTAATAAAGCCTGTGAAGTGCCAAGTCCTGCACTAACTCTGATGACTGGATAATTTAGTTTAACATATCTGAATAAATGCTCAAACACCACATCTTTTTCCTTGAGGGAACAAAACAAGACTTCCCTGGTAATGCAGAATCAGATGATAGACAAAGATAATTTTTTATCAGATAATTGAAAAAACCCTCATCTTACGTGGAGCCTCATTACTAAGTATCTGCAGTTTTGATGGTGTGGCTGTTAAACCTATTTAAAATGTAGCGAGTGTGAAAACACTAACATTATATACATCTCACAAACTGAAATGCTTTCAAGTCTTAAAACTGACTAAACTCTCAAACCCAGCAGTAAAACACAAACAAGAAACCCATCCTACTATGCAGATTTTAAGATGTGGTGTAAATATATAGCCATAAATAAAATCTATTTTTCCCTGTAAACAAAAAAAATATTAAAAGTCATTCTGCTAAGCATATTTTTTTTATTAACAGTTTGTGGAGACCACTTCTGAAAACAAAATTCTCTCTACTTCATTGTGCTCAGAACACACACTGTGACTAAAGCTATAAAAATCAAAAGAAACCTGTTCACAGAAATATTTAAAATTATTTCAAACTTGTAAAGCAGTCAGGTGCCATGCCATATAAATTAACACAGAAATAACAGACACTAAGTTTTACCTAAAGGGTCAAGAGAACTTCCCACATGGCTGACAACATGCTGCACTTTTCATGCACTTAATTTCATTTAAAGTATTTCACACTTGAAATACTTTAAATAAGTGTTTTACTTCTCAGAAAATTCTCCATCTATCAATATATGCATTCATTAATATTCATTATAACAAAGTGCTCTTTATGCATCTGAATTCTGTACACTGACTACTAGATACAACACAAGTAGGACCTTCCTCTCACCAAATCACACTACTCAGTAGGTATTACAATGACAGTCTTAAGGGGTTTTTGGGTTTGTTGGGTTGGTTTGGGGGGAGTGTTGGTTTCTTTTTGGGGTGGGTTTGTTTGTTTTGGTAACTGAACTAGGCTTCTTGCCCATTTACCATCAAAACTGCTACTTTGCAGTGGCAACATATGATGGTAATGCCAGCAAGGTATGAAAGGTAGCTCCCAGGGCATTGTGAAGAAATAACTTGTTTCTGCAGGAAATGTGTTTGTTACCCCTTGTTTGCCAGATGCCATGGCTGACATCTAAGAGTTTCAGTCCTCTAGGAGTTTTGATGCCCAAGCAGCAGCACTGGAAGCTGTCCATGTTAATGTGGTTTACCATTATCTCCTTTCTTGGTTTCTGTGTGTTATCTGTTAAAGACTTCCCAGACAAGATGGAAGATAATCACAGTCTTTTGCCTAGTAATATAAATTGCAACAAATGGTCAATCTAGAAAGATTCAGCTCACTAGGCTGAACTTACTCCTTCTGACTATCCCCCCCCAAAACATCTCTAGCACAACTTTTCCTGGTATTTGAGTAACAAGAGGTTACCTTCTTCTAGGTTCTGTTTTATTTATAATCAGGATGACAGTTATATGCATCCTGTAATGCTCAGTTTCACTGCATGTGATGCTTTCCTACATTGCTTCAAAGGAAATAGCACAATTGCTATCCCCCGACAAGTGCAAACTCTAGTAGCGCTGTCCACTGCAGCATGAAATGATGAGCTTTGACAGCTAAGTGCAGTTTAACATTCCCCATAAACCAATACTTGATTCTGAGCAGTCTCTCCACGCTCATCCATGCCCTCCTTCCAAGGCTCTCCTTTGAGAGAGCACAATTTTCTAGAATCATATGCATATTTTTATGGCTGGGATATCTATTCCAAGCAGACTCAGTCTATCTTCACCTTTCTCTTGTCATTTGAGGTTCTGTTGCCAGTTGGAATTGATTCGCTATGAAAAACTGCTATGAAAAGATGTACACACCCTAGGATCACCATGATTCTATTAATATGTCTACTACTGACATTAAAGAGGTCAACTCATAAGCAGAAAAATGAATCTAAGAGAATGACATTTGTACCAAATAAAAAACCCACATGAATTATACACGGATACCAGTGAATAACATGCCAACTTCAAAGCTTCCAGTAAAGTGGGTTTATATAGAATCATTAAGGTTGGAAAAGAATTCCAAGACCATTGAGTCCAAGCTTTGAGTCAACACCCCCATGTCAACCAAAAAATGCTAAGTGCAACATCCAGTTGTTTCTTGAACACATTCAAAGATGGTGACTTCAACACTTTGCTGGGCAGCCTGTTCCGATGCTTGACAACCCTTTCAGTGAAGAAATTCTTCACAATGTTGCACCTGAACTTTCCCTGGTACACCTCGAGACCATTTCTTCCTGTCCTGTCAAGTTGTCTAGTTGTCTGGGAGAAGAGACTGGTCCCCACCTGGTTACAACCTCCTTTCAAGCAGTTGCAGAAAGCAAGGAGGCCACCCCTGAGCTTCCTTTTCTCCAGGCTAAACCACTCCAGCTCCCTCAGATGCTCCTCATAAAATTTACTCTCTCAACTCTTCACTAACTCTGTTGCCCTTCTCTGACTCAGTCCAGCACCTCAATGTCTTTCCTGTACTAGGGAGCCCAGAATGGGGCACAATACTCAAGTTGCAGCCTCACCAGTGCCAAGTTCTGGAGGAAAGTCACTGCTCTAGTCCAGATGGCTACACGATTTTTGATAAAGGCCAGGATGCCATATTCATAATTTCATGAAAAGTACTTTCCTGAAGCTAGTAAACTGGGTTAGGAGCTCTGCTATACATTTTTTACTGTTAACAAATGCATGCTTTTTCATACATGTGCCTAGGACAGAGAAGTCTCTGTACCGGGAGTTTCAAAAACAAGAAGTAATTTTCCAGTGATCTGACTGTTTAAGAATACTTCAGCACAGTAATGAATATGCAGTTACAGCTCATGCAGACATGCCAACTCTTATGCAGCCAAGCAGATGCTGCCAATGGTGCAAACACAGCAATGAAAAGGGCTGCTTGGGCTGGCAATAATACTTTGCAAGAGGCATCTCCCTTTAACTAAGCTGACAAAAGACTTTTTTTTCTGAGGAAAAATATTCCTCAGATGATGAGAGGAGTGGTAAAAGAGCCATTATGAAGAATTCTAGTTGGCTTTTCAGTTTCTACATACCAATCTCTTCACTCTTCTCAGTATTTAGTCTTACTCAGCATTATGTCTCACGCAACAAAAGGCAAACTATCTGAAATCAGCAACAAAAGGGACATAATATACTGCTGAGGCAAAACAACTTCAAGATATGTATAAAGCATTTTCCCACACTTTTATTTTTGTTCTTTCCAAAAACTAATTTAACAGTGTAGCATACAAATGAATTTTTCTTCATGAATCAAGCATACAACAGACTTAGAAAACAAAACAAAACATGCAAATCCATTGAATTTCCATATTAGTTCCCCGGATTGCAGGAGAAGCTGGTTTTGTGTTAACACTTGATTTTACAGGTAAATGTCACCTAATACTCAGAAAGAGAGGTGATCTGATGAAAACAACTAAAAATAAAGTGTTGAGTACTGCTTTGCATGTGCGTGCAATAGGAACAACCCAGCCCTTACTAAGGATAAAAATTAATTTCCCTACCTAGAACAAATCATCCGAAGGAGCTACTTTTGTATAGCCTCATGGTAACACAGAAGCTGACAAGTGACTGAATATTTCAAGGTTCAGGAGAGCCAGGTAGTCTGTTGTTGGTGTTTAACAAAGGCACAATTCTTTGCTAGGTAAATGGAGACAGTCTGCTGTTACTTTCCATCCATCCTGGTTATAAATATTCAAAGAATTATTGGCACAGAGGAACCTACCCAAAAAACTCCTGGCTTACTTGAACAGGTGACTGCATGCAAACTGCTCATTGGGAAGGTTCATCCAAGCACCTCATCTCCTGATCTCTGCATATACATAAACACAAATACTTGAGAATTCTAGCTGTTACAGGCAAAAGCAGCACCTGAAAATGTGTAACCATTTTAATTAAATACTTGTTCTCCTTCCAAAGACCAAGAAATTATTTTGAATATAGACATAATCAGAGCATCTATCCAAAAAAACCAACCTGAGTAGCTATAAGCAAGCTTGGTACAACTTAGAAGTTTTGCACTTGCAGAGAGAGAATGGGCTGAGAATATCTTGAAATCAAGACATACTTATTTGAAAAAAGGTCCTTGAGAGTATGTCTTACATGATCACAGACCAGAGCCTGTGCTGGCCCAAGAAATTACAATCTGCCCAGAGTCAATTTCATAAGGACTGAATTTTTTTTTTTTAAAAAAAAAAAAGGGATAACAATAGTTAGCAGTATCTGTAGCAGTGACAAATTGCATCTAGTGCCAAAGAGCAATGAATGGAAGGCATTCCATTCCTGCAGCTGACTTTCCTGCATAATCACAATCTGAATTGGTATTTTCATCATTTTTCTAGAAATTGGAGTGTAACCATCTCACAGAAGGTTTTAATTGTGGGTAGCAGAAGATACTTATAGCGATCAAACATATCAAAATACAATTTAGAGAAAAAGGATACTATGTCAAGGCAAATCAACAAATGTTTATCTCCTCTGTGACTCAGCTAAGGAAATTTGCTGAGATGCAATTGCAATTTCATCATGTATTTAAATTAAAATACAGCTAATGAATTGCAACTGACATTATTCTACTGAAATCACAGAAGCAAAAATGTCAAAAAATTGTGTCCATTATAAAATTAAAGTAACCTTCTAACAACACAAGAATGAGACAATGCTCATATCTCTTTCAATTGCAATATTCTGTCTCTAATATGTTAAGCATCCCTGTAAACAGTAACTTCATTTGGAAGAATGAAGTTACTTTCCCCCTTTTTACTTTCCCCCTTACAGTCAAAGAATTTTCTTGGATGCCTGCAAGAGAAGAAAGCTCTTTGCGTTCAAGCTGTATCCTGTACCTGACAGATTCCAATTTCAAAGGCAAGGCAAAAAGAAGATGCTCTGCTAACAAAACTGCTTGGGTTTGCTTCTTCATTATGCATTTAAGCCAGGCCACTCTTGCATAAGATATCGTGATGAAGAAGTTTATTTTTTTTTATTTTTCCTTCCTGATCTAAAGCATTTATACTGGGAAACTTCAAGTTTTCACTCTGCCAGTATAATATTATGTTTCACCTTCCAAAAGTTAACCTATAGGCATCCTTGATGGTATGGCTCCTCTTCCTCAGCATCAAAAATCAATTAGAGAGAGAGAGAATTGGGTACTGTAATGTAGGTATTTCTAGCTTTCCTTTGGTAAAGATATTTGTCACATCACAAACAGGAATGAGCTGGCAGATGCTAAAGCCCTGTTGGCTTTTCAACATAATCAGAGTTGTCAAATCCTATAGCTGCCCTTGTGTTGAGATAGTAGCACATTCAATTATGGTGTTACCTCTTGGACATCCAAAAAGGAGTATTTGTTGCTATCTTCTTTATCAGTTTTGGCTTGAAAAAATAGTACTGAGGTTCCTTTCTTATCACAAAGACTGTTTTAATCTTTCAGTAAGCAGTGGCTACACAGCTACTTTCACATCCTTCTTCGGGAAGAAGAAAAGAGATGAAAAATTGTATAGAGAATATAGATCTTCATTACAGCTGCAAACTTCTCAGATAAGAAGTTTAAAAGAAGAATCATCTTTGCTGTGTATCCAAACATATTTGGGAATACCTTAAAATGGATGTGGACAAGAGTTCACACCAAAAAAAGATTAGTGGCCTTCCTCTAGGATATCATAGTCCTTGAGGGAAAAGATGCAGTATTTCTGGCCTGCCCAACTAATCTTCCTGGGACAGCCCTACCTCTGAAAAGTATTCTTATTCTCCACAACCTTTGCACAGGCAAATGCTACAGCAAAAAATAGCTGACTGATGTGGGGTTTTTTTATTTAAAAAGGGATGTTGAATGGAAGTTCAGTGATTTCTAGATGCACACCTCACTTTGACAGAATAGTTCCAACAGAGAAAGACTTTATTATTTTTATCTATCCTAATAAGCTTTCAGTGTGCATCTATACACTCCTACACAGCTGTACTGACACTGTTCTAAACTGAGGTATAGGGACATTCATCTCATTTTCTAAACCACCAAACTGTATTCTATAACCTGGGTTTCAAGAGTTGAGTCAAAAATAACCAACTTTCACCGCACCTAAAGAAAGGGCTTAGGTGGGGGAGCAGAATAAACTTTACGATTAAAAAAGAATTTTAAAAAGCAAAGAAAGCTCCAGTTTTCACTGAAGTGAACCAAAGAGGCAAAACATATTCAATGTAAACATTAAGGGGAAAAAAAAAATACAGCCTTTGCCAGACAATAAAAAGAAACAATATGGCAAGATTGCCATGTAATTTCTGAAAGCAATCATTTCCTGTTAGCCTTTATCAACCTTTCCTATAGCAGAATCTTGACCTCAGTCCAATAAAAAGGCTATGGCAGTAACAATGAGTTAAATATATTTCCGCTTCATTCTTCTGTTCCTTTATTCTTCCCTGTACCTATATAGAAATAACAGACACAAGATGGCTATCCTTCCTTTCCACTCAAGCTGAGATAAAGGACTTTTTACACAGTCTAGGCTCCTTGCAGATCAAGAGAACTCAGACAACAACACTACTGTTTCTGCTAGGACAGGGATCCCTGTGGAACCTGACAGATGTCTTCCTGCTCTGGCTAAAGGAGTTTGCAGGAAGATAGTCTTCCTGAAATGCTCATCAGGATACAATTCACCAAACATTTTCAGGATCAATGAACAGTGGTGGGTTTTTTCTCCCACTTCACAGGTTTCTTTTCATTTTTGGGGCAAGACCAGTTTTGTGAGCTCCTAATGGATGAACATATCCTTTTTTCTGCATGCACATATATAATAAAATTACAAGTATAAAAAACTCCTCCCAAATATGACAAAAAATAAAGATATTTTCTCAAATTACCCCACAGGCAGCTTTCTGTTATATATATATTTGAGGGATTCTATTATGAAGTACAATTCAAAACACTTTTTTTCTTTTTAAGATTTTCATAATATCCTTAATATTTCTAATAACTTTTATGCCGTGACTAATAGTGGCCAGCCCTAACACAGTTTGCAGATCCACAAAAATGATAAATGTAACAGGGATGTGGGGGTGAAACGGAGTGAAGTCTGTATTTGAAGTGTCTTTGGAGCACCTCCTCCAAATAGGTGCTTATCTAACCTCCTGGATCACCAAACAAGTACAAACTCTAAGACAGCCTGACCACCTGCAGGGAATTGCTGTCTACAGATAATCTCTCAACTAACTGAGTCTCAACCTAAGTGAATCACAACTTTTCCATTCTCTTTCCAGTATATCTAAGAAATACGAATATATCACTTAAACCTTAGGGACGATGAAAGCGCTTCTAGAGTTCAAGGTAGAACTAGCTGTGCTTCACTGGTCCCTAAGGTATTTTCTGTGATATAAAATTAACACTTGCATGACTCTAGGGGTTTTGGTGACACATATAAGCTGGCTATATTTAAGCAGTACTTAACAGCAATGCCAATAAATCAAAAGTTAAATTTCAGCAGAGCTGAATGCAGAAGCATTCACATCTCCAGACATGTGTCTTAACTATTAATTATGTTCATTGAAAACTTAATTCCCCCAGACTGAAGCAGAGTCAAGCGAACACAGGAAACAATAATGCTATCTGACATGCATGACCTTTCTGATTAAAGCAGCTTGTCCGTCTTGGAGAAGGGAGCAACAACAGCTCATTAACAGCTTTGCACTCTATTTTTCAAAATACTGTATCAACCAATTCATATCCTTTATTTCTGGTGGCATTTGGAAATGTTTCAATTTCCTCTTGAAGTTAATGAGAGACAAGGGGTATTCAGTTGTCAGTGAATAAAGATGGATGCTGCTATATGATACACCCATTTCTTTCTACAGAATATTTTGGGTCTTTTCCACTTCCATTTCTTTGCCACCTCCTGTTCTTGAAAAATGAATAAACTTATTTTTAAAAAATCTGGGTAATAGATAAAAAGGTATTTCACCATTTTATTTTTTACATTGAACACAATTACCAATGTGATTTATAGAAATGTATGGCATTTTAAAAAGAACCAATCATGTTGTTGTCATAGGTGCCAGGACAGAACCAGAAGCCTAAGACAGATGATAAACGAGGCTTCTTTCACTAATTTGGCTTTCATATCTCACATTCAAAAGCACACCGTTGATCACAGACCAGGAATCTCAAACACAAAACATTAACCATCGTTGTAAAAAACTAATTTTGAAACTCTAACTTTTCAGAACATAGATTTTTAAGTACATAACAATTAAATCTTTTATCAATGTACTGCACAAAAGAAAACACACCAGCTTTCAGAACATCAGTGTGTATCTTCTAATAGCACTATATTCATTTCAACAACTGACTAACCTTTCCACTACAATTCCCGTGATACCAAAGAGCTAAAATTTTAAGAACATTGGGACAGGGATTGAATTCATATCAGTCATATGAATTTCTACAACCTTATTGCCATCAGCATCCTGGGCTGCATCAAGAGCAGCAGATGGAGGGAGTGATTCTGCCAATCCACTCTGCTCTCATGAGACTCCACCCAGAGTGCTGTGTCCAGCTGTGGGGTCCTTAGCACAGGAAGGAGATGGACCTGTTGGAGATTTCAGAAGGGGGCCACCAAGTGGATCAGAGGGATGGAGCACCTCTCCTATGAGGAAAGATTTGGGGCTGTTGTGTCTGGAAAAGAAAAGGCTATGAGGTGACTTAATTCCTTCCAGTACCTGAAGGGAAGCTACAATAAAGATGGAGAGAGAGTATTTACAAGAGCATTCAGGGACAGGACAAGGAGGGTTGGGTTCAAACTAAGTGTACGTTTACATCAGGTGTTAGGAGGAAATTATTTACTGTGAGACTGGTAAGACACTGGAACAGGTTGCCCAGACCAGCTGTAGATTTCTCATCCCTGAGTGTTATAGGACAGNGAGCACCTCTCCTATGAGGAAAGATTTGGGGCTGTTGTGTCTGGAAAAGAAAAGGCTATGAGGTGACTTAATTCCTTCCAGTACCTGAAGGGAAGCTACAATAAAGATGGAGAGAGAGTATTTACAAGAGCATTCAGGGACAGGACAAGGAGGGTTGGGTTCAAACTAAGTGTACGTTTACATCAGGTGTTAGGAGGAAATTATTTACTGTGAGACTGGTAAGACACTGGAACAGGTTGCCCAGACCAGCTGTAGATTTCTCATCCCTGAGTGTTATAGGACAGACTGGATGGAGCTCCAAGCAACCTGATCTAGTGAAAGGTGCTCCTGCCCATAGCACAGGGGTGGTACTGGATGATCTCCAAANGCTACAATAAAGATGGAGAGAGAGTATTTACAAGAGCATTCAGGGACAGGACAAGGAGGGTTGGGTTCAAACTAAGTGTACGTTTACATCAGGTGTTAGGAGGAAATTATTTACTGTGAGACTGGTAAGACACTGGAACAGGTTGCCCAGACCAGCTGTAGATTTCTCATCCCTGAGTGTTATAGGACAGACTGGATGGAGCTCCAAGCAACCTGATCTAGTGAAAGGTGCTCCTGCCCATAGCACAGGGGTGGTACTGGATGATCTCCAAAGTCCCCTCCAACCCAAGCCACTCTCTGATTTAGAGATGTTGTGAAATCTGCAGTATTTTTTCTGTGGTAAAATCTAACAAAAAGTTGCATTTGAAGCTTGCAAAAATTAAATATTGTTTTCTAGCACAAGAAAAACTATGTACATGCAAACTCACATTAAAATTAGATATGTTGTCATGGATATTAATTTTCCCTCTTGTACAAAGTTTAGTTGCCTGATTACATCCAGGGTTAATATGGAACAGCTACCTATTGAAAATGTAGTGATCTATTCGACACTGATAAAATAAGAGCTCTGGAAACACTGTAAGCAAAAAGCTATTGCTCAGTATTTGTGTGTGCTATTTGGGATATAAAACTGACAGCTTTTCCATTGCAAAGTCCTTGGTTAATATCCACAGTTATTTGAGTATATTCTACGATAAAAATCACATTAAAATGGTTATTTAAAATACACAAAAACTGCATGTGTGTATTTTTGCAGTTTCCTCCTCATTTGCTCAAACTAAATCCAGCTTTCACCAGGGAAAAAAAATTGCTTTTCCACAGTAAAGGCTATTTCAGCTTTCTATCTCCCACCTCACTGACTAGAGGAACATTTAAGCACAAATCCAAAGAGTCACTGAGGAGGAAAGGCTTTTTCCCTTAGCTTTCATACACTAAAAATGGTAGAACTGTTATTGTTGCTGAAGTCCACAATAAAACACTACCAGAACCACATTCAGGCAAGAAAGAGGACTGGAAAAAGTCAGGACAAGGAGGAAAATATTACAGAAGTTTATGAGCAATGAAGAAGCTTGGAATGGAACCCTAGTTCACACAAATTTATTTTTAACTAGTAAACCTAGAGGCTGTTTTAACTGCTGTAGCACTTTAGTAAGCTTTCACAAATACTTTTAGGAAGAATTACAAATCATGCAGTTGCTTTGTTTCGTATAACTTCTAGGATATAGAATGTATTGTACAGATCACAATGAGGCATTGGCCCTGGCCCAAAGGTTGTGAGTGACAAATAATGCAGTATTATTGCTGCTGAGGATTTAACACTACATGTTGAAACAGTACTTCAGGTTCTTCAATCCAAATGTTGACTAATTTCCTGCAACAGTAACACACTTGTACCCAATATTCTGGGAAGAATAAGTGACTTGATAATCAATTTAAATTAGTATTTCCAGCATATAAACACCTGCTTGAGAAGCATGTAGCCATGATATCAAGAGGCCTGCAAAAGCATTACTGAATGTTTCTCAGAATGAAATAGGCTCAGAAAATGCTTATGGAGATTCAGCACTTTTATGGAGATTCAGCTCAACTTGGAATGATCTTAAGAAAAGTTTTGCTGACCAAACAAGAAAAACAACCACTAAATCTCAACAAAAAACACGAAGCTGGGCATGCATTGATAGGACTGCTGTCTAATACTGCGAGTATTTTGGGGCACAGATTTTTAATTCTATCCATGCTGAACCTTGAATTCCTGTCCTTGTGGTGCCCAGAATGAAAGTTTATGTTCCTCAAAACAAACTTGGGAGCAGCTTTGACTCTTCAACAGTAAGGAACAGAACTGACTTCAATCTTAGAAACACATCAATTGAACAAGTCTATTTTGTAGGTTCTTGTAGTTGACTACACTTAAGATGCTCACCGTAGGTTTTGGGTTGGTTTGCTGTTTCATGTTTGGGGTTTTGTGAGATCAGAGAGAGAAACAGGTAATATCTGGTAACAATTCATTTAATCAAATTACAATAAAATACAATTAAAAATACAATAACATACAAATAAAAATACAATAATCAAATATATCAAATTACATTCCAATTAATTAATTTTAATTGTCTAATCTTTTAATAAATCAGCTATTGCAGACAAATCTCCACATTGTAGATGTCTAGAATTAATTGAGCTTAATCCTATTATGAGGCCTCTGGGAAGAGACTTGGGTGTGCTCTATATGTGATCTAGAAATTTTACTGCCAGATCTGATTCAATTGATGATGTCATAATGGTAGGTCATTTTACTGGTGAAGTCTCCTTTGCATGTCATGTTAAAACAAAGCTCATTAATTTCTATGCAGGCAATTTCATTTCAGTTTTGGGCATGCTTTCCTTTTGCCGAGTAAAAATGACATTTCATGCTGACTTAAAGCAGGACAATTTCTCCTCCTGGGGAGCCTCTCCATAAAGGGGGAAAAAAGATGACTTAATTTCCCTGTCTCTGTCCCCTTGGGGCTAATATCTGCTTGGCATTTCAGTAATCATGCCTTACACGATTGGACTGAAAGAAAGAAAATATAATGTTTTAGATATTCTTTTATTGTTACATAAAACTTTTTGTTTTCCTTCTGACATATATATTTCCCCATGGACCTTGACTTTCTAGAGCTACAGAAACCAGATCACTGTGGGTCAGGGTTAATACTTCACTGCCAAGGCCACTGCTAACATCTTATCTCCAGGAGAGTATCAAGTGGGGAGTTGCTGTTAGGCAGGGATAGAATATACTGTCAATTGAATTCTTACTTTTTAAATTTATTTTTAATATATTATACCAGAAGAGCAATGCTTTAGTAAAATCAATGGATTTTGTTGGGTGGGGTTTTTTTTCAATGCTACATCATTGACATTTCAGAGTTTTCCTCCAAGGACCTCTGAATTTATCTACATGTCTTGTCCTAAGGGGAAAGAATCAGACTCCTTTTTACTATTAGCTTTTCTCCTTTTTCAGCTTATTTCCTACCCTGCCCCCTGCTTTTCCAGCAGCAGCTCTGGAATTTTTATGACTATTTGATGAAAGTATCAAAGAAATCCTTTGGGAACAATCTGTCATGAGTTTCTCCTTTAAAGTCCTGTGGGTCAAGTGCCAATACCTCAGCCTCCAACAAAGGAAGAAGCCTTTGAGGAGGGAGATGACCAAATGAGTTCTTAAGCATCAATGTGCTTCTTAATTTTTCCTTTTCTTGTTTTTTCTTTTTTCCTTTTCCTTCCCTTTCCCATGAATTAACTTCTTCTCTATTCCTAATTCTGAAGAAGAAAGGCTACCCTCTTGCATTAATCACTTTTTCAGGGTCACTGTGAAGTCTGTGCCAGATTTCACATGGTAGTGCTTTCTAATCCGAAAATCTTAAGTGAAGCTGTACTAGAAAGGAACCCTATGTCTTGCAAGGTCACAGTGATGTGCCTCGACATTTTTTGATGGAAAAAATTCAAAAGCTATCTGTGTGTTTGCTAAATGCAAGGCATGTGCTGGGTACGAAAGCACAGCAAAGCTTCTTGTGTATAAGTCTTCCAATTTGCACATTCCCTATCCAGCTTGAAGAACTAGAGAGGATATTTAAAAGTCTTGACCCACATTTTGTGCTCTTACACACCACAGTATTTTCTTTCAGTCTCAATTCTGTACTCTTTTTTTTGTATCAGCCTTGTTTGCAGAGGGCACAAAGCTGATAATCTAGAGACAAATCCAGACTGTGCTCTACAAACTAAGGGCTCCCTTTGTGTCATTTTGGCCTCCTGTGTGCCGTCCATCTGCTCAACTGCAAATTTTGCAAAAGCTCAAAATTCTCCAGTCGAATCAAAGAGCTGGCAAACAGTCCTCTGTTGATGAGAGACAATTCCCTCTTTTTCTCAGTCAGTAAGAGGCTTGCAGGCAACAAATATGAGGAATTAAAACTGATGTCAGGGACGCTGAGGAAACTTCAATGGTTTTTTCCACAGTTCTTTCAAACTATTTTATCTGATATTGCTGGTGGCCACAATGGACCATAACTTTCTCCCAACTGCATCTGAAAATTCCCATATAGCCAGGCAACAGGTCAAGTACAGTGTGACAGCAGAAAAAGACAAAGGGATATTTGTGTTTTTAACTATCAAGTAGGAAACAGGGCAAAAATTTATAAGGGATCTCATTCAGGCATTATTTTGCAAGCACCTCTCCAAGTAGAAACAGCAAGATAATCACAGATGTAATTGTTTGTTAAACAGAAATAATCCAAGCAAATGCAAACATTTTGGCTCAAATTTATTCTAGCTCCCCAAAACCTTAATCATACAAACACTGATGCTGCCGTTTTTCATCTTGACTGCCTGTTGTTCTCATAACTGCCTCTGAAAAGGCAGCTGAAGTAGTAACTCTAAAAACAGTATGAAGCTTTAGATAATATAGGAAATACAGCAGCACTGAAACTGTCAGAATTTTCTGTTTTGTTTTGCCCTTCCAATGATTTGAATGAAACAATCTACACTAATTCTAAATTTTTCGTCCTGAGAGCTAATTTTCTTATGGGTGTCTCTTGCCCTCAAGCAATTACTAGAGGACGGAGCTGGAATAAGACAATATATAGAATTCCAGTTGATGCTGGAATTCAAGCACCAAACATTAAGTATCAGAACCTGCAGTTTTGCTTTCTTGCCCTCTTCTGCTGGCTGCCACCTCCATAATTCTACTTCCATCTGTTGATGGATAGCCTCTTCAATTCACCATGTTGTTATCAGAGAGGCTCCCATTCTGCCAATTTCCCCATTCCTATCAAGCAGGATTCCTCCTCTTCCATTACACATACACAGCTTTTGGGAGAGAAGAACATGTCTCCAATCACAAAGCTGAGATTTTCACAAAAGGCTTAAGTACTTGTAATCATATTTACTAGGTGTTAGCTTCCTAAATACATTTGAGTATCAGTTCTCTGGTATTTTTGGCACCTCCAATCAGCCTGAAAATGTACAAGGATTTTCTCTTTTCTGACATCAGAAAGCATATCTGCCCAGCCTGTATCGAAGTGCTGACAACAGTTATTCAACTAGTCCTACACAGGAAGCAAAGAGTAAAAAAAAAAATTAAAAACCCATAAGAATATCTTACCTGTTTGCCTCTTTATGTGTGCAATCACTTTATGACTACAACAAAATACAAAAATTGGAGACAAGAGCAGGATGAAACAATCCAAAGGAAAACAGAAAGCCACAACACCCACGGTGCTAGGGAAACTGCCCACACTGCTACCCAGCATGGTCCAGTATTGAAGGGAAGATGCTTTTCCCCTTATTTGAATGGAGTCACAACTAAAATGAATGGTTCTCAGTTACAGCTAATCTTCTGTTATTGTCAGATTATAACTACTAATGTATATGATTATGGGCTGAGTAACACTGCAAAGTGCATGTATCCTAAGGCTGATTAAAAACTGTGCACACTCAAAGGGTAGCTCTGTTAATCATCCTCATTTTCCAAGAACTTTATTCTTCCCATCTCTTATAGTTCTTTAGTTACAGTATTAATTCGGAGAGTTAGGCAGCTCCCACTCTGGGAATTTAGCTATAAAAATACAGTTTTATCTCAGAAAATGTATTGCTATAAAGTCTCCTGAAGCTTTGGTCTCCAGAAGCACAAAAAACCCCAAAGATTTTTCTTTTCTACTGTAAACACCGTTACAGATTTAAATGGCACTATAGTAATTTACTTGGCCAAAATAAAACCTTTTAATCTTAAAGGTTTCTTATATATAATGCATCTTTTAAATTGAACACTGACTCCATAGTCCTGCAAAATGTTCTCCAGCTGTAACCAGTACACTCTCAAAAATATTACAGTATACATAAAACAAAACAAAACAAACAAACAAACAAAAAAAGCAGTAATCTCCCAACAGGAAAAATTAACAGGAGACTGATTTTCACTAGTTGATTTCAGCGGAGCCACATTAGAATGACTGATCAGCAGATGAGCCACCTCATATTGAAGGCTTTTAGCATTTTAATTTTGTGTTCCACCATACAAAGACAAGTTTGCAAAATGCAGCACTCTCCATTTTACCATAGATCATGCTGTAAAGTTCTGTTTTGCAGACCTGCTTTAATTTCACAAAGCTAAGCAAGATAGAAAAAGCAAAGTTCCTAACCAAGACCATCTTTCCAACCATAATTGACCCCATCTTCTTTGTTCCACAGCTGTTCTTCAGTGGCTGACTGCTAATTTTTTCTAACACTAACTTGCACCTTGGAGAGATCATCATGTTCCATTCTTTAACGAGCTAATTTAGGGGGAAAAAATACCTACTTTTCTTGATTGAGAGCATTAAGTCAGGGACTAAGTGTACAGGATGAAAAATTTTAATTGATCTTTTCTGCTGTCAAAAAATTCCGTAGTTTCTAAAACTCTGATCAGATGCATTTCTTTATCTTCCTGAACATGTAGAGATTTTTCATAAAGCTGGAAATTTTTGCTTTATTTAGCTTTCTACACGGATATTTCTTTAGATCACCTTCTACACCACCAGCAATGGACATATTAGGTCAATAGAATTCAATAATGCAAAGTCCAGTGCTTCTATTTCTCCGCTTTATGTAAAATGATCATAGCTTCAATAAACTTGTCTACAGCTGTTTACTTGCTAAATCCTCAGGAAGGATATTTTTTCTAGCTTGGACCCAAGGCAGAAAGGTTGTCCTTGGTTCTGCAGGTCCTAAGTGTGATTAACCAGAGTTACCTGCTCCAGAACATGGGCCAAGGAATTTCACCCAGTGATTCCTCATTAAAAGAAGAGCTTTTATTACCCTAGCCTTTGAGCAATTTTTTAAAAATGAAAAATCTTACCATTTTACATCAAATGACTAAAATCATGGTGACATCTTCACAGATTAGAATTCCCTAGCTTGAATTCTATACTGATCTTTTCTTGCTCTCACTATGAAATCTTAGGTCCAACTATATATGTTTCCCCTCTTCCCTGCCACTTAAACATGCCCTGTGGTTCACTTGGCCTTGAAGGTATAACCAACCAGTAAGAGAGAAGATGCAAAGAAAGCCCTGTGCCCTTCTTCAGTTCATTTGCAGAAAACAAAGATCATGTAAAGCACATTCACAAATTCATGTTGAAAGCAATAATTTTTTTACAGTAGAATCATCAGCAAAATATACCTTATTGTTAAAGCACACTCAAACTAGCAGATGTTAAAATAAGTGCTGGATTTGGTACCTGGGATGGGACAACCCTTGATGCACATACAAACTGGGGAACAAAAGACCAGAGAGGAGCCCCATGGAAAACGGTCCTGGCTGATGGCAAGCTGAACACAAGTCAGCAGTGCCCTGGCAGCCAGGAGGGCCAACCCTGTCCTGGGGGGCATCAGGCACAGCATCATAGCCAGGCAAGGGAGGGGATTGTCCTACTCTGCTCTGAGCTGGGGCAGCCTCACCTCCAGTGCTGGGGGCTGGTTTGGGTGCCATAATATAAAAAATTATGCAAAGCTATTAGAGATCATCCAGAGGAGGGCTACAAAGATGGTGTAGAGTCTAGAGTGGAAACCATACAATGAGTGGCTGAGGTCACTTTGTTTGTTCAAGTGGAGAAGAGGACACTGAGGGGAAACCTCATAGCTGTCCACAACTTTCTCTTGAGGGGAAGCATAAAAACAGAAACTGATCTCTTCTCTGTGGTGACCTGAGGGAATGGCCTGAAGCTGTGTCTGGGGAGATTTTGGTTGGATATTAGAAAAAAGTTTTTCACCCAGAGGGTGGTTGGGCACTGGAACAGGTTCCCCAGGGAAGTGGTCAGCACCAAGCCTGACAGTTCAAGAAGCATTTGTACAATACTCTCAGGCACATGGTGTAACTCTCAGGGTCATCTTTGAAGTGCCAGGAGTTGGACCATGACAATCCCAGTTGATCCCTTCCAACTCAGGACATTCTATGA
Source organism: Rhabdornis inornatus (assembly GCA_013397075.1). NCBI lineage: Eukaryota > Metazoa > Chordata > Aves > Passeriformes > Rhabdornithidae > Rhabdornis > Rhabdornis inornatus. The sequence goes on along the minus strand of VWZS01002974.1, from coordinate 1,312,517 downwards.
CTTCTTACATATTTTTCTATATGCAGAAATTGTCTGGGTCACCCAACAAATCTGGTCTATGCTCATCCAAAGCCTAGTCTGATTTCCCACAATAGGTAAACTCTGACCATTAACAGTCAAGACACTTGCAAAAACAAGTTGACAAACTTCATTCATCAATGTAGTATAATTTTAAATACACAACAGACTATTTGAAAGCAAACCTCAAAATACATCACCTCTATATTAAAAATCACACAGAAACCTTCATGGAAAAGTGCTTAAGTATTTGAGTGTGCGCAGACCATGCAATATGACAAAGGTTTAATTCTATTAGTCAGGGAGACTTCTTCCCTTGACTTCAGGGGAGACAGTTTTTAAGCCTATGTAAGCAAACAAGCCACCCTTATACTATGTATACATACACGGAGAGAGAGAGACACAAAAATACTGTATTTCAAGAGGAAAAGATCACTAATCTTGCACATTTGCATAGATTATTTATAATTTTCTTTTAGGACATACTACTTCACTGTTACTTCCTCTTGCCCTATATTAGTTTCCTACCACTCTACTGAGAAACATATTTCTTGCAATTGAGACTCTAAGAAACCATTATTTGGGATTTCCCTATACAATGTGGGCTATGAGCTGCTCTATCTCCATGCATCAAGAGATCAGAGTACTAGTCCAGTCTTTATCACTAAGAGGTAATACAAACAAAACAGCAACTTCCATAACAAGCTAAAACCCCAGTAACCATTACTACTCAGGATTTTCACTCACACCCTGGTTTTGTCACCCCAGGCTATTTAACACAGTCTCCCTGTGGTAAATCAGCCCTACAGGGCTATAGGGGAGATGGCACTGCACAGTAGGACCTACTTAAGTCCTTAATCCTCTATTTACCTTAAGATTCAACAGGTTTCTCTTTGTTTCCATGCATCAACTCTCTACCATAAAAAAAGTCACATAAAATAACCACATCCAGCGGTAAACCTCCTACATCCAGATAAAAATAAAGCAATTTTACTCCAGCCATCATCCCACACACTCTGAGTAACAGACCTGAGATGATAAGAGAGACCTTCCAAAGAGGGATTAAAGAATAACTCACAATGGAATTTAATTTAATCCACCCACCCACACAAACCACTCACCCTTACCAGAGGTGAAGAACTACCTGAACTTTTTTAAACCTTTGGCTACTGAAACATCTTTATAAAGTTATGACATTATAACAGATGTTAGCTCAGGTGTTTTGAGGAGAACCACACAATGATTTAAAGAGCTAGTTTGTTCTCCTGAATCTGGAGGAGATTGTGGAGAGGTATTCAAACATTTTCAATCCTTCAGTGGTTTAGTTTCATCATCATCACAGAACCTAGATCGGTTACCAATCTGAGTGAAAACAGAATCTAAAGGTTCTGTGATGCTTCCAGATGGACATGACTAAAAGCTTCAGCAAACTCAGCTTAGTGAGTTTCTATGAGGAAATGAGAAAGGTGAGATTCTGCACATATAGAAAGCTCATTTATTTTAATGTCTGAATGGTTTTCCAGTGTGATACTTAATCTGTACAAACTAAATCACCTAATTGGTGAAATTGAGTAAGAGGTTTTCTCTATTACATGGCATTTTATGCTGAAATCCAATTCAACAGTTTAATTTTTTGAAAATCCTAGCTAATGTACTGCCATGTTAGAGCTTCCTTATACCTTGACAACAGCTGTTATAATCACCAGGCTCATCTTCTAAACATTTTGTGTCAAAGAACACTCACATGTTGACCATTTCTTTAGAAAAACACTTTATTAATTTATTTTAAATAAGTTAAGATATGAGATGTATAGGACTTGATCAGTGGGATCAAATACTCTCTCATAACCTTACTTTTTATCATTTTGGCGGCGTGAAGATACTGGAGACTATTGAAATCTGACCAGTTGAGTATCTCTCATATAAATGAACTGCAAGCAGAAAGTTGTCTTATACACGTAGCATTTGCCTTGCCCATCATTGTCTATTGTCAGGGTTTTTTCACCCATGTGAATAATTTGTTTTCTTTTACCCTCTGTCATTAGTATTGCTGCTGTTACTGTTTGTTGCCTTATCTCATTGGTGTTTCCAGTAAGTTGTGTGGGGCCACTGAATTGGGGAGTACCATTCCTAAACCAGGACACTCCTCCTAGTAAAGAGGCAATACTCTCAGTTGTAGAGACAATTCACATGACTGCTCTAACTTCAAATGATGTTAGTGCTTGTAAGGACAAGCAGCATCACCTTCTCTGCCACACTGTGCAGATGCTTGATGCAGCTGGTCCACACATTGTCATTTTGATAGTTCCACTCCTACAAATGACAGTGACAAAGCTGCTACGACAGATCTGCCTGGATCCAGAGAAATCAAATCCTGCTTTGAGAGGAGGCTGAAGGCAGCCCCAAAGCACCAATATCTTGGCATGAATTGCACTGGCTGCAGAAGCTAGCTTGGAAAGTTACCTCCACAGATCCACAGCTTTAAGGGGATATTTAAATTTTGCTACTAATGGTGGGAAAGCTAGTCCTACATACCCCAGTCATTCTGAAATCAGGACCTAGCTAGACAGAGCCACATATTTGTACAGGAGTACTTTAGAGCCATTCTTCATACAGATGTTCTATATTGCCTATTTAGAAAGAAAAGCTGCAAATATTTTCTACAAAAAATGTAGGTGGTGCAGTGTCAGATTTGTCTCAGTGTGGTAGCTGGCATTTTGGTCACCTGTTCAGTACCATATATTATGTTCAGAGGGTTAGAATTCTCAAGAAATGCATGCATTAACCAATCAAAACTTGTTTTTCTTTGAAAAGTCTCTGGCAGTCACTGATTGATAAGCCATAAAATGTTCATTCCTTGCTCAGAGCTTCTGATGAGTACTGAAGATTATACCATTTAACTCTCCCAACCACTGCAGAAAAGCATTAAGCAAAATTAGACTTCTTGGAATTATATTTCATCTAAATATGGTTTCTTTGGGGTAAAACAAGCAGTTAATTTACGTATCATTGGTTTTGCTTACTCCTCTGTATGTGAAGCTATAAGTGATTCCCAAGGCTGAGAAAACAATCACACTTTTCTCAAAGTCAAGCAGAGTGTAAACACATGCAAAAGAATCACAAAAGTAGCTGAACTGGTAAGCACTAAAGAAATGCCCAGAACTGAAAGCAAAATAGACTTTATTGATCAATAGAAAAGCTGAATACAGCTTCTTGACATGTTTGTTCATCATCCCACAGATGAAATACTCCACGAAGTACTACCAGGTTTCAAAGTGTCAGTAAGGGAATATGCTGCAGTACCTGGCAAAGGTTGCATCATGATCTCTGTGCCTGGAAGAGGAAAGGTAAAGCTACATTCAGGTCATTCTCCATTGCAGAACACAGAATCTTCACTGCGGTTTGTAATACAGGAAAAGAAAAGCTAGCCACAATATGGTATGCATTATTATAAAGTCACAGACAACAAATGCACAAGTACTTCTGGTGCTGTATGAGCAAGTAGATTTTCTTGCTCATTCAGAGTTTGTAATGCTTGCTTAATGACTTAAATGCAGAGACTTCAGCTAAACACTGTGGGGATTTTGAGCTACCCTAGAAATAGACTGCAAAATACTACTCTTACAGAATGAGTATGTATTGTGGAAGACACCTCAAATCAATAGCCCACAAAATTTTAAATAAATCTTACAGTGATGTGCCTCGCAAAGAGGTAGGAAAAGTTCTTGTTCCAACTTGATGGAACCATATCACCCTGAGCTCTATTACCTTAATAAATAGCTTTATAATCTTTGAAATTTTTTTAGGTAATCTTTAGATAAACTTCACAACAAAAAATTAGGAGTCTGATGAAAAAATCTAGAAGGATTTAATTTTTTTGCCTTTTTTTTTTATACTGAGATTAGGGTCTCCCTAAACAGATGATTAGTGAAATTATGCAGACAGATGAGATCTATAGGGATTTTAGCCAGAGCTCAAGACCTGGATAAGAAAAACAGGATGAATGAAAAGAGTTCCAGGAATTCCAGGAAAGCCTTTACCAGTTCAAGAAATCCCTGCAGACATACTAACTATAAAGATGCTGTCTCTGACTTATAACTGAAATCACAGAATATTCTCAGCTGGAGGAGACTCACAAGGATCATCAAGTCCAACTCTTAACTGAATGGCTCGTACATGGATTGAACTCACAACCTTGGTGCTATTACCACCATCCTCTGAACAACTGAGGTAGTTTCAGGGTCAACTCCTGAAGGCTGAGAATATTTTGAGGAACTATCATTACATGGGTGGCCTCTAACTGCATGGCTCCCGCTGTTAAGGTGCTGGAAAGAGCATTATAGGCTACTTAGAGATTAGATCTGTCCTTCTATGGACATTATTTTCTTATATCAATTATATAAAAAGACAGTATCATGAAGGCTTACGTCTCCTAAATCACACAGGTCACCATGGTCTTCCTAAAAAAAATCTTGTCTTTACTTTGTCAGGACCTTTGTATCAGAAGTAAATAAGGAGAGAACTGCCAACTCTCTAAATTGTCTCTGTAAGATGTTTTCAGGTAATGCTGCTTATCCAGCTTAGACACACTTAAGAAGACTGCCATACAAAAAACTCCACATTGATCTGTAGGTGTTGTCAAGTATTTACTATCATCTGAAAGTATAAAAAGGTGTTGGAGGTCTTTCTGAATTAGAATGGAATAATGAAGGTAGGGAGGGCTCTCAAGCATTCCTTTGTGTGGGAAAATCATGAAACAGTGTGAACAGAAACTCTTCCTTATTCATGAGATCACAGAGAAGATCCACTTCCCTTCGAAACAAATTCTGGGAAAAGTGGAGTCTAAGGGGAAGATAAAACAGTTGGGGACAAGTATGAGGCAACCTACTATGTTTCCGACCTTGAAGTCTATGTTGTTCAGTACATCAATATCAAGAATGAGAAAAGGTAGTTTGTAATGCAAGGAAAAGTAACTCAAATCCATAAACATGGCAAAATGGTAACTCAAAACAGACTTGTCAGGATTGTTACTAGATTAAATCAATAAGAAATTGAGCAGGTACTAGGGTCTTCTGCCATCCCAAAGTAGAAGTTTCTCTAGTTTTTCCTACCCTGTACATGGACCAGCTCTCAGAAAATTCAGTTCTCTTTTCCTGCAGTCATATACACATTTAAAGGAAAAAATTAGCAAATAAATCCTCCAAAGTGTGAAGGGCATTGCCCTTTTTCATGCAGAACTAATTTGCATCATGCAAACAGAAGATCCTTCTCTGATGACTACACTGCTCCTGGGATCTCAGAACTCCAGAGCCAAGAAGACAGCGGCTCATTACCACACAGATTTCCATTGACTGTAACAGGGTAACTGCAGTATCTAGAGCTGTTTGCAAACGTGCTCTTGCTGCTCACTGTCCCTCAGCAATTAGGGATTTAAATTATTTTCTATGCTCCTGTGGTGACCTCATCAACAAAATCTGTAAACCTATTATAATTAAGAAAATCATAGCATGCCAGAAGGACCTAATAATTTGACATTCTAAACTGCAAGCTTGCCAATGAATAAATTTTATGACCAAGCAGATCTGATCATCTTGGCTCCCTCTCAGCAGGAGTTTGCATCGGTCTGTTCTGTACCCACAAATGGCACATAGTATATGTATTTATTTGGTTGTTTCCTGCCTTTGAATCTGCAATGACAAGTCAAGGTCCTTCCCAGATATTTTTACAGGTTCCAAAATGAGGCCTCATTAATGAAAGCTCTTTTCTCCACAGCAGAGAAGTATGCAGCATGTTCAACAATCTACAGGTTTGATGCACATTCTTATGCAAAATTTTGCATAAGAATGTGCAAGGTTCTCTTTCTCACAAATTTCTGGAAACTTAAAGAATTATCTTGGATTCAAGTGTACTAGAGGGATCAGCTCATATTCTAAAACAAGGTCTGAATGTCTCTTTGCTCTCAAGTCTTAAAGACAGCCCTAACAAAATTATTTCTGCAGCTGTTTACAGATGCCTTGGTGATATCCTGGAGATCATTTTTTAAGTGGATATGAGGCAGGAATTAAGAAGAAGATTCCTTAAAGTACGTTGAGTCCTTATCATCTTTTGCTATCCATTTTCTAGAAGTACTTAGTCAGACATCCTTAAAATGTAAGTAAATGTAACAGTATGAGGAATACTTGACCTGGGGAAAACCATCGAAGTTTTAAACTAGAAGACAATCTTGCATTCCTTGTACTAGGGACACCTAGTGGAGAATGTTTTTAAAGAGGAAGAAGAAAATAAAAACAAAACAAACCACCACGACCACCAACAACAAAAAACCAACAAACAGCCAGAGTCCTATGTGTAACCTGCTGCAGGAAAGTTTCCCATAAAGCATATCTACTCACCTCTGGTACACTAGTCACTACTTTAAAAGGACTGTTAGTTCTGCTGCTACTAATGAAGCTAGAAGAAGACTAAACAACAGGAAAAGATATAATATTTACCACTATTATTACAGTTTATTATTTTCATTACCATATGTCCTAGAAACCCAAGTTACAGACCTAAAATCAATGTGTTAAAAATTTGAAATTTAGCAGAAGTTTCACATTTGTTTTCCTGAAAAGGTCATAAACTGCTCATCTGAAATGCTTCACCCATCCCATATTTTACTTTATTTATTAACCCTGAACTTTCATTAGCTGGAGCAGAACTCTGAATCACGTTTCTTTTAAAAAGGTACAAAGTGTTATTTAATTTTCTTCAGTAAAAAACAGGTTGATCAGTTTGCATGTTAAAGTTGTGCATTCTAAAATCAACACAATGTTTGTCAGTTTTCACAGAATGTTTCTCAGTCTAGTGCCTACATGTTAGAACTGCTCTTACTGGTAAGATAGAAGCAGAAATCATAATTTCCTCACATAAACAGCCATTGTCATAGTGATTCAGACCAATTCACCTAGTCCAATACCCTCTGACAGTGACGAGCATCAGAGAAAAGGGCAAGAAACCATGAAATTGGCAATTATGGAATTATCTTTCAATAGGTAAAGTTGCTTCTTCTATCTGTGTTTAGAAGTGAAGTGCCCCAAAGCTTGAGTGTCCATAGAAATTGTGCTAAACTTCTGACTTATACGGTTTCTTACAGCAGCAAGTTCCAGGCTGCTAAAATGTATTAATGTACTGTTATTGTATAAGCTTAATTTCAAAAGTATTTCCTTCTGCTTTTAATTTTCCTGCACTTTTGCTCAGGAAATGCAAAAGGTAATAAGTCTTTGTGGCTGCAATTTAAGCAGCTCCCATACTTGCCCTCAAAGCAAACACAAACCATGTTTCTGCACTCCTAGAAGGAGAAGTAAAGAGAAGCACATAACATAAAAGCTTAAGAAAAAAAAATACTCTACATCTAGCTACATCCCTTTTCTACTCTCTCACAATTATGGTATACATGCATTCATATACATGGGATATTTATTTCTAATAACCAGCCAATACCACAAGTGCATAAACACACACAAACATAAATGTTAAACCCTCTCCATTGCTGAATTCCATTTTAAACACAGAAAAGCAATTTCATTAGCCCTTGAAGAGAATAGTGAAGGAGGAAAATGGAAAAATAAAAACCTTAATGTACATTGCTGAAACAGCCTAGCAATTTTAGCCATGTATTTAGTCATTAAATACAACTGAAGGAATATGGACCCTACTACTCCAAAAACACCAGCTCCTTTGTTTGGAAGCTCACTAACAGCAGATCCAATAGCTGCAGAGAAAGCAAACAGAAACCCTCCAAGACAACCAATACGTCATATATAACAGTGCAAGTGCCTAGAAGGCATCAAAAACCAAAATCTTACCCAAGTAACATAGAAAAACAACTAGAAACTCTGCAAAGGAATGATCCCTCTGTATGGTACAGTACTGAATGGATCTTTTACAAAGTTTGATATATCAGGTAAAGTTGTCCTAATGAATTTGCTTATTGAGCTGCCATTGTTGAATGCACACTAAAACTACAAGTACTGAAGTCAGTGCACCTGATTTATAGGAAAACTAATATAAATTGTATAGATACATGTAACATGCTCATAAAACAGAGTAATGTGCAGTAACTATTGTATCTTACAAGGAAAGAAAAAAAATATCTGGAACAGCTACTGATACCTAATAATTTAGTAAGGGAACCTTACCCAATTACTACATAAATATGTAACTTTATCCCCAAGAGTTCAGTTGTTCTACCAGACACTTTCAAACAAAACATTCCTGAGAGCCATATCAAACACTGGCTGAAATTCCAGGAAGGACTCCCATTGACTTGAGTAGCTTTTGAATGGAGCACATAAATTATTAGATCTGTTCTCTTTGAAGAGACTGCAAAACTTTTTATTTGTGGTCAGTCCTATGAAGAACCAGTATTTAAGAAACCAGTCCTCCTTAATGACAAATCACACCTCCAAATTGCTTTCACAGTGGTGATACCTTGGAGCTATGCAAGACCCTGAGTTGTCCTTCAGTGTTTTGCCACCAAAAATATTGCCAGTAAGTACTGTTTTGTTTCCACCTGCAGCATGCTCTGAATGAAGGTAAATAAGGCATTCATGCAGGAAATTAACACATGGCATAAAATAATACTGAGCTTCAGGGTGAAAGCTAGCATCATGTCAGAGGGAAAATCAGAGTGTAACAGTATGTGTGCAGTCCCAAGCAGGAGCTTTGTACGGCAGCTCAAACCCCTAATAAATGTACTGACAAATCAAGCACACAAACCAAAACTAACATGTTGTCCCTTGTTCTACGGCCTGAAAAACTGATTTTTCTTAACTTTCCCTGATTTTTGTAACATCAATATGTTCTTACCATGTATTTTGTTGAACTGTTTGCAAAATTCACATTCAAGTTTTTAACTAAACTATCTTAATATATCCTTCATAATCTATGTAGATTTATAAGCAAATCAATGCAATTCCTACTTCTAGTACCGTTCTGCGTGGGTTTTATTATTTGGGGTAGGGAGGGAGAACCAATGTAAATCAAAAAGTCTGTGGGAGTCCCTCTCAAAAGTGAGGCATAGAAACTAGCTAAAGAGTTGAAGTCATGTAAAATACTGTGCCCAGCATCCTGAAGGGGTAGCAAAATGTGACAAGTGAACCTTCCCTGTTTCAGACTCCATCAGATGCCAAAATATCCTCTAACCTTTATATTTTGGTTAACCCTGAAAATTTCCATGGTCCATTTGACATAGATTAGCTGGGATTCCATCACCAGAGTGCTTGAGGTATTTCCTATTTCACGAGATTTCCTACTTTCAGATTCAATTCTGGTGTATCATCAGCCCTGGTTCTTCCTTGGATGGCAACTTCTCACACAGCAAATAAAGTGATTTTAAACTGTGTCCGTGCCAGTGCCACTACAGCCTGGTCACCCATGGGTATCAAGAACACTCCCACAAGACTATGGTAATATTCAGTGCACAAATACTTCATAAGGATTTTTTAAACTTCCAGCAATGTACATTCACAAACTAGTCTCCAGTCAGACTACAGCACAGGAGTCACACAGAAGACAGGCAAGTTTTTGCAGCAACATTCACACAAAAACCTGGGAAACAATTTTAGAACTAATTCAGAGTTTAACTTAAGGAAAAAAAAATTAAAAAAAAAAAATCTAGAGATCGATTTTTGCCATGAATGCAGATGAGAATAGATGTAAGAGCAGTAACGTCTTTAGAGAAGCTGCAAAGCAGCTGCCAGTTCAAAAAGGTGAAAATTTCAGAAGAAATGCTTAGGAATGGAAGAAAAAGAGCTGTTGTGAACAGGACTAAATTTGCTATTCCTGCCACAAGAGGAAGCAAAGGTCAGGGTGAACAGGGGGTCACTTAACTGAGCCAAAAATGCAGAGTAGGTGTTTTGGATGATGCAACACTCTAAACCAAGGACTAGGCAAGGAAGAGGACAAAAAGAACCTTGCGTTTGCTGATACTGATGCACAGGGGCCAAAAGCAACAGAAAGCAATAGAAAGAATGTTTCTTCTCCACAGGTGGCTCAAACTGCAGAGGAGATGCCTGGGGCTGAGGTGCAGGAAGTGTGACACTGCATCCCTCAGCCAACCGAGGTCTCCAGTATGCTGCATAAGGGAGCTTAGGAGACAGGAAGTTTGGGGCCAGGCCAGAGCATCATTGTACAAAATGGTTCCACTGAGCCAAAACTCTCCATGGAACAGCTGGCTGTATTTGCTGCATCCCCGTACTGTGAAGCAGAAATTACAAGTCTACTGCCTGCTGTTTTCTAAGGAAAGCTCTCTGTAAGCCATCGGCACTGTATTTGTGCTTTGCTCTATCACTTTGCTTAGGTTTTCAGGAGGATAAAAAGCAGTAAAGCAAAATAAAACAAAGGTCCTGAAAAGTAAACAGAAGATATCTGAGACTTTACAATGAAGAGAAACCTGGGGGAAGAGGGAGAGGATGGAAAGGGGAGCGAGGCAAAGAACAAACCTTTTGTGGAATCTGATTCATCACACTATTTTCCTGTTAAGATTATAACAATCTCCTTTATTTTAATATATTCAGGAAATTACTTTATTTCAATCAGAACTGTCGCAGGCTGAAATGACAACTGCTAATGACAGTCTGAAGAACCCAGACATTCTCTCTGACTCATTATATATATTTATAGGGGAAAGTAGAAAATCAGCTGTCTATTAGAGGTCATTGCGGTCTTTCGGCCAGGTAAACACTCACCAGCAAGCAGCACAGAAACATCCTCCAGGAGCATCAGCTTCTATGGTTGGAGCAAGGAATTACTCCGTGGGCCCAATATGTCAGTTCTCTAATGAATGAGTTTATTAGGAAAATTTTCACAAGAGGAGTATTTTTCAAGGAAGATAAAACCTTGTGTTTCAGTAGATATCTGATAATAAAGACTAGGAAGGTAATTTTGCATCCAAGAAAGGTGATACTCTTTCTAGGAATACTGTCCAGTCTGGGATAGAGATGTGGACTGAACTCAATACAGTGTTTCTGTTCTTCCAATACAGCAATTTTGAAAGAGTGAATATAAATTTTCTTAGAGGGTATGAGCAAAATGCTCACTGAACAACATTACTTGTTCCCTTTAGTTCCTTAGATTTTTCTTCATCTTAGCCCTTTTTGTTCAAGTAACACTATTGCTGTAGCAGACCTCTCACTAGGGGTAGAAATGAGCCAAGACACAGACTCTCATTCAACAACATGAAAAGGGTCCCAGTTTATTCTTCTTCACAGCTTTGCCATCCTGACTCTCACTACAGCAAGCTCCTACTGCAGGGTCCAGCTGCAGACTCTGACTGTGGCTGTTTCCTGCTGGGCTATGGCTGCAGGTATTGGTTTAGCAGACTCTGAACACAGCTTTCACCTGGCTCAGCTATGGCTGCAGGCTCCAACTCCATCAGACCCACACTGACCTCACAGCATATCTTTTACTGCAGCAACTCTCTACCTTGTTTCATTCTCCTTCATGTCTCTCTGGACTGTTCCCTCTTCCTCAGGGCTCCTCTACCTCCTGAAGGTCCTTTTCCTCCAAGATTCCCATTCCCCATTCCGTTCTTTCATTTTTTCTTTTTTCTTTTTTCTTTTCTTTTCCTTCCCTGCCAACCTGCCCCTTTTATCACACTATTAATCACAGCTGTGACCCATTAAGGGCAAGGCTATTCCTCTTCTTTGGTAATTAGTACAACTGTGACTTATCAGGGGTGAGGTCGCCTGTAATCTCTTCTACACCTACATGATATGAATATTTCAAGGCTACTAATTACAGAAAAAATGTAAGGTTGTTGTGTCTAAACACAAGTGTTTGACTGCATTAAATCCAAACAAAAATCACGGAATCAGCTGAGTTGGAAAAGACCTTCGAGATCACTGAGTCCAACTTATGACCCAACATCACTAGACCATGGCACTAAGTGCTAGATCCACCTCGAGGACCAGTGACTCCAATGTCAACAATAACATATAAGTGATTTTACTGTCGCCCTGTACTGAAGTACAGCTTTGTACATCATAAAACCCTCAGTGGATACTGAATCTTCCATTTGAATATTTTTTTTAAGATAGGGAGTTATTTATTTGAGTCATTAGTCCTTCAAATTATCTTTAAAAGACACTATGTAATTTTAAAGCCTTGTTGTTACAATTTTCTGAGGTTTTAACAGGGTCCCCTGGCTGAAAATCTTGCAACACACTAGATAGATTATGCAATTCTTGTTCTTAGTAATGCTACTCAGTATTGTCTTGCAAAACAACAGAGAGAATATTCCTTAGAAAACACTATTTCCATAGATGTCTAAGAGACCAGAAAAAAACAGACAAACAAGTTGAAAATGAAGTTGACATAAGAACATGTTGACGGTTTGTGCCTCACACCATTAGGTCACAGCAATTCCTTTAGACAGTTACAATGTACCTTTATTTGTTTTACATTATTTTATTAACTAATCATATTAGTACTGTGCTTTGGGTACATTTATAAAATGTTACCTTCCTCCAGTGCATCTTTTGTCACACAAACGAGAATGCAACAACTATTCAGTACTTTTTTTTTTTCCTTTTTTTTTTCCCCCCCTTCTCTTGCTTTGGCTTACTACCCAAGATGTGTAGGTTGTTGGGTTTTTTTTCCCCTTTCATCTCAATATATAAATGCAATAATAGAAGTAATTAATGTTTAGCTGTTTAACTTCGATTTTATGCAGAGTAGACATCTGATGATCAAATCCATCCAATGTCTGCAATTAGAGCAACTTGTGCAGCTGCGCTTCCTCTCACTAGCTGGAAAGCTCTTCCCTTTCGCTCTGAACCGATTTGTGATGCACTTGATGTACAATGTTCTATGTACAGCTTTGAAATAAATGTGGAATATTATTCTATCTTCAAGGCCAGAACAGAGAAAGGCTGCATTAAGCATTTAGGTGGGAGAAGGAGAGAGGGAGGGAGGGAAAGGAAAATAAAATGAAAAGGCAATGACTGCAGATGCCCAGGCTGTATGTGGCACTGGAAAATCATTGTCAGCTTTGCTGTCACTGCCACACTAAACTTCCCAGATGTTCATATCTGGAAATGTCACAAAATGTCATGGCATAAGTTGCTGTATTTTGTTTTCTGTAGAGAGTGAACAATAATAAAACAGCCTCAGGAGTGTATGGCTAGCCAACAGCAGCTTGTAAAGGTCTCAGTAAAACAGCATGTGTGCACATTCTGGAAAAGAAGTAAACATCACCTCCTTTTTTTTTCTTCTTTTCTTCTTTCTTCTTCTTATTTTTTTTTTTTTTTACTAATAACAGTGCTTGAGCTGATAGAAATTTAACATTTAAATTAAACACAAAGAAAAGAAATTTTGCAATCTTCTCCAGATCTCAAAGCTGCCTTTGTCCATGAGTTAAAATGGTGCTGTCAGATTAGTTATTGACAGAGCCAGTACAAATTCATTCCATGTTCATTTATCTTCTGGAATTTGATGTGGTGCCCTACAGTTAATAGCAGAACCCTTTGTGAAAAAAGCTCTTCATTGCTCACATCAATGTGAGAGAAAGCTTGCATTTTGAAGCAAGATCTTTCAAAGCACAGATTTTATCTTCTCCACAAGGTTTGTGGTTTTGAGTGAAGTCCAGGTCAGGTTCTCTCTGTGACATCTTCTTTCTCTCAAATTACTTCCATTTCCTTTTCAGAAAGCAAAACCAACTACACATGTATAAACTGAACAAGACCGCCTCCACTTAACCATTTAGATTAAGCATTATAAAATGCTATCTGCAGTCTATACATCCAAGTAAAACAATTTTGGATAAAATGATTTTGGCTCCTTTACAAAAGAAAATAAGAAAGGAAATCAATCATCTGTTTTTCTCTGCTCATAGAACTCAGTGCAGATCCAGAAGCTACCATTAAAATCCTTTCCTTACAATCCTGCTCTTGCACGTAATTAAGTTCATTGTAATACGTTAATATTCCAATGCTGTGACCTACTTACAAAGTCAGAACTGTCAAATGGCTAAAAGTGACCCATTCACTTTCATATTGATTTTTACTAAGTCATTAAGCCTCTTTGCTGTTTAGTGAATCATATGTTTCTGCTTTATCTAAACAGCATGTGTGGGGCACACACACTCGTGCCTTTTTATAACATATAGCATGACAGCTACTGCAACTACAGAACAGAGGTGGGCACAAGGAACTAATCAAAAATGAATGCTGAGCCAGAATCATTTGTTTTCAAAGATATATTTGCTCCAAGACACTGACTTATTTCAATGTCTATTTTATGTATGCTAAATGACTCAGATGTCATAATTTAGTCTTGTAGACCTTGGTACATTAGTACCAATGTAATGTCACTGAGAAGAGGCATTCTCCTTTATTTGAAGGACAAGTGGCAGCCGTACTTTGGTCAACTGTAAATTTGTTCACTTCAAATCTCTTTTTCATCAGTTTACTTTATTCTATAATGGTTGGCTTTAATATTTTTCAGTGTTTTATTCTTTCTTTTTTCATCCCAAGCTTTTATGAGTGTTAATGGGCAATCAAGCTTAGAAACATTTAGATGTTTTTCAGTTATTTTACTAAATGTTGTGTTTCAAAAGAGAGGGGAACTATTCTGTTTATTTAACAGAAGCATATTACCAAATGACAGATTCTACACATCATTCTGGTCTTTTCAACTGTCATGTGAGGACTGAGGATTTTACCTGGAAGCAGTCATTCATCATCCACCGTTTCCTGAAACAAGAGGCTTGGCCTCCCACAATCAATAAATCCACAGGAATGACTGCCAAACACCTTTAAAACAAACATTATTATTATTATTATTTTAAAACAAACAATATTATTAATATTATGAAGGGGAAATAGACTTTCATAAGGTCAGATCTGTCTCCTTAATTTTTTGTTATTATTATCTCTCTTTTTCCATCTCTTCTTAAATGCTGGGCTGAACAGAATGGTGTACTTCCACTTAAGAGCTCTCCTCACAACCATTCTCACTCCTGGTACCACCTGGCTTCTCAAATTCACAGTGCAGCTGCCTGCAGTGTTGTCATATTAAGCCATTGCTGAGGTGGCCAACGGGAGGCTGATTAAAGGCACCCATCCTGATTTATGCATTTGGCAGTTGCAGCATGTACAGTGCATATTCTCTGCTGAGAAGGGGTGTGGGAGCTCTCAGATAGGAGTAGATGATTGTCCTGAAGTAGAAGTTTTTGACTGCAGCAGAGAGCAGGCAGAATACACTGTAAGCTAGGGGCATCCAGCAAAAACAGCAATTAAGAGGCTCCTAAAACAAGCAGGGAACAGGGTCAAAGTCAAACCTCAAAGCTGATGATAAAAAAGATACTTTCACAGAGGTTCAGAAGAGGCAATGCAGAATTCACTGCACCTCATAGAGGTGATGAAAGTTGCTGGAATCACAGCAGGACAATTCACTCAACAATCATGGTAGGCTGAGAGGGGTAAGAGATAACTGCTGTCAAACGTTTTTGTTTGGTTTTTTTTAATCCATCTTGACCAGTAAGTCTTAAATTTTCTCTGTTTCAAGAGCTTTTCATCTTTAGTGGTTTTGGGCTGTTCACTTGAAAGAACAGATGTGGGCAGATCTCCATGAAAGAATCAACTGAGACTAAGTTGTCAGAGAATACAGGAAATTTCTGTATCACTTCACACTGTTCATTATAAACTTCTTCCTCTGCTTGGGCTCAGTTACTTTCCCATTTAGAAACTTTCACAAACACACTCCTTGCAAAAATTGGGTAGTAGCCACTGTGAATTATATATAATGGGATGGCATAATTCTACTCTCCTTTTTTCACATAGGTACCTCTGAAGAATTTACAGCTGTCTGTTGTACATACTATTTTAGGGACCTAAAGAGCTATGTTTTCAGGGAGGGATTAGCTTAGATCTTCTATATCAAAATACTATACAATGAGACTCCTTGAAAACGTGCATAATTCCCACTCATATGAACTTCCAACAGCAGAAAATGTCAGCAGGAAAGTGATGCAGTCTTACAAAAGTACTTGCACTACTGTCGGGGAAAAAAAAAAACAACCAAAAAAACCCAACAACCTAGAACCAAACAGATGAAGAAAAGAGGTAAAAATCAGAAACACTTGTAAGAAATAGTTTTGTGTTAATATACTCCATGTGGCAATAAGCACTGACATAAGCATATAACTTCTAAGTCAACCTCTCATTTTCTTCCAGTTTCTACTATGCTATTTAGTCCCTACTCCGCCTAACAATTAAGATGTTATTTCTATTTTATGTTCTAATGGATGTGTAGGCAATAGCTTATTTCATTAAATGAACAATGGAAGTGCAGTGCCTGGAGTCTCCTCCACATTTCAAAGTATTTAAAAAAATACAGGCTTTTCTTCTTTCTTGTCAATATCTTCTTTAAGGAGGGGAATGACTTTCAGGCTTTCAGTGTACTTGCGTACAGTTGTCTCCATTTATTAATATCAATACTATTGAAGCTGTATCTGTCTATATTTATTGAACTGAAAAAGCCTGGAGATACAAAATTTCTAGTACAAGAATTCTTACCTCTCTAATTCATTTTCAGAATTTGTTTCTTGGTATACAGTATTTACTTTGCTGGATCTCAGATTCTTTGCTTGAGTTGTTACCTGTTCCCTTAAGCTTTCTAACAAATTAAAGTGTTGTACTAATACCTGAGGCAGAGTTTCCTGATAAAGCCAGTCTACTGTGTCCTTTAAGACGAAGGTAGAAAAGCTTCATTCCAAAACACTAAAGTTTGCAAATCTAGCTAGGGTGCAACATTAACATCTTTATAAAACATTTTATTTCAAAGAAAAAGGCTGTTTTTTGAAGACACCTTTTGACAGTCAAAACTCCAGAAAGTAATGAAGAATCTTACTTCTAATTTCTTAGACAGAAAAGTTACATTTTTGATTTAAAATACCACTTGGCAGGTGGGCAATTTATCTATAGCAATGCAGTAATACACAAAACTGAAACAATATTATAGAATTATTTAACTCTACTTCAAACCAAGAACATTCTAATATCGTGGAAAAGACTAAAAAAATTTTGCATTTTTATCCCAGTTTGGGACATTATTTTTTTAATGCACTTCCGTTTTTTAGGTCAAATAATTATTATTCATTCAGATCTTTCTCTAGTTATAGAATCTTTGAAGGGCTCCCAGTCCCATTTGTCAAATCCTTTCCTATATTAAATTTTTGGATGAGTAGATGATGACCAAACATCAATATTATCTGTGGTTGTCCCTTATCAAAATCTTTGTTTTAAGAGGACAGTAAAGGCAATATAGTTATTTTAATTTATATGTTTTATAGTTTCCAGTACTTAGTAATACATCTTTCTTTCCCACTATGACTATACATCCTTACTGTCTGCCTCAGCCCACAGTGGCATACACTATGTTAATTCCGAAGAAACATTCCTGTCAATGTAACAGATCAACATGAACTACTTGCAACATCATTTTAGTGGTATTGGTTACTTCCATTTTAATGAACTTCTAGGTACCATGCTGGAATTTCAATATCCTTTCGTGTTTCTGCACACATGTAGGGTAGGTGGAATTACACAATAGGAACTGATCAACTCTGCTGCAATCTCCAGTCACGAAATTCCCACAGAAAATAATATTGAGGATCTCTGACAGGCACCTCTTTCTTTTTGGTTCTTTTTTCTTTTGCAAGATGTTATAAACTGAGGATAGCCTGCACTATTTCCTCCTCCTTGAAAGGGCTAAAGCTGAATATATTATTGAAAACTAGTACAACTTTGTATTAAAAACATGCCTTCAAAAGATACAAAATTGGAAAGGGTTCCTTTCTGTCAAGGATGACTACAGCTCTACTGTAGGATTCTCTGACCTAAAAATTTCTCAACAAAATGAAAGCATAATCCTATAGTCTCTTTTTCTTTTCCCTTCTTTAATTGTAAAGCTATTTATTTTTCTACAGAGACTGGTTAGAGGCACCAAACCAAATGTCAGCCTCCCACATGGATGCATATTTATCTGTAGTCTTGGGGTCACTGCGACACATCCTGTGCTTAGCTCAGTTATTCAGCAGAAGCCATCTGCTTCAGCCCTGATCTCCCCTAGAATAAAAGTGGTCAGAGCTAGAATCTAACACCTGTTTGGGCAGCATATGCTAGAAGGCTCCATTACCTTACAAGTGTGAGATTAATCGTGGATTGCTCTCTTTCCAGATGAAGCTTTATTTAGTGATTGTTACTGACAATTCAGACGTGCTTTTCCCAATCTAAAGCTTGAAGTGAATATAGAGCTGCTAGTTTTAAGAACTTCAGGTCACTGTTTTAAGTGGCAAGTTAAAACAGTGCTACTTATGGTTTTCTCCTTAAAAAATACAATTCAAGTGATCCTATACCTCACTTTTATCCCTCACATAGCTGCAACATGACACCTATAACACTACATTTACTCTTTTCTTATTTAGGAAGAGGCCTTAATTCCTGTGTTTATATATATATAATAAAAGCATAAAGTACTGGAAAAAGGTATGTAGGTCACTAAGAAAATGCAAGATCTACAGAGAATATTACTGGGAATTCTTTTTCTCTCCTTTTTTGTTGGGCCACTCATCTAAGTAAGACTACTGGAACAAAGGCTGTTGAAGCAGTAAACTGGTCACAAGAATCCATCAATTTAACTGGAGTGCACAGTCTCTTCCCAATGAATCAAACAGGGAAAAAAATTAAGTGATACACATTTTCATACCTTTGAATACTCTAACTCTGCATTTGTTTGAGCAATGCCTGAGTTAAGGATAAGGACAGTCTTTGCTACTCCCTGTTCCGGGTCAGCTCCTTAGCTCTCACAGATCACATTAGGTCTTAACTTCCTCTTTCTGTTCTCCTCATTTTCACCAGATACCATATTCTCTGCTGACACTATGGTATATCCAATACATAGGATATGTTGCACGCTGATGAGTTTCTGTCATGTGTCTCTTCACATTTCTCTGGTGGATTCGAGAGAGTTAAGTAAAATCTGGCTCTGCTGGCCCCACACCCACATAGCAAAATGTATCAAATTTCTGGTGTCTTTGCCCAGGCAGATTGACTCAAACAGAGAAGAGACCATGACCTTTCCATTTCATTCTTCCTCACTGCCATGACATAGCTGAGCTGCCCTATTCATCAGAGCATTTAAGTGTGTGTTTTTAGTTATATACATGCTTTGCTGAATCCTAGCCTCTATAATTATGGAAAAAAATCAACAATTGCTTAGAATACAGTTGTATTTTCCATAAATGTCAAAGGCATTTCCAACCCTGAGTGAGTGCTCTTTAAAGTGTCAAATAAATCTAAAATAAATACACACTAGTACAATCCACACACACAAAAAAAAAATAAAAATAAAAAAAATCAAATACATTTGTCTTCAACTACAGCAGTTACTCCAATAAAAATCAACATCCTGGTCCTTTCATTTGCCTTTAGAAAGAAATTTTTTTTTCATCTGTGCAAACTTGGGAAGTTAGCAGAAAAGGAAACATTCTTATGTAAATCTTTCATTGTAGCTTCTTTCCTCACATTCTTAGTCCACATAGGTAACACAAAATAGGTCATTGAATGGACAATAAGAGCCATGCAGGACAGGGAAGGAGCTCTGTTTTACAGAAGAAATAATACTCTTTTACATCTATTACCTATTCCTACAGGGGAAAAAACCCAAACTCTCCCCACCAGCCTCCCCCAATACACTCAAGAAATCCAAAACAAAGATACAAAAAAACCAACACCAAATGAATTAGCGAACAGCTTTTATTTACATCTCAAAGGAAAAAAATAAAAGCAGTAAGATTTCACACTTTTGAGCCCTTAAATGCACTCTATATAAAGTCATGACAGCCAATTTTGTGCTACAGTTTCACTGACCCAGTGAAAACTCATGCTTTTAGATTTAAAATATATTCCTTTTCCTTATTGTCTTTTTTCCACCCGAGGACACTGTATTACACAAAACATGGAAAGCATCTCACTGCTTTCAACAGTTGAAAACTCCGAGAAATGAAGCTGTTGGTTACACTCACCCATAGGTGTTAAAAAGTCACATTGTGGCCATGCATTATTTGCCTTTTAGAAGCACTTAGCAACATAATCCTCATTAGATTCATAATCAGACTTTTTCTTGCATAAGCGCTGTGCTCATTCTACAGTTCAAAAGATCACTGCAGTAAACAAACACTCTCAAATATTTTTAATTATCTCTGACTTCCAGAGGATTTCAAATAAATCAATAAATTTAAGAAGCATGTAAAAGTGCTGAAAGTCCTATGGGCAAAAATATTTACTAAAGAAAGAAGCTAGCTTATATAAATTACACATAATTTTCATATACCTAATAGAAATAGCCTTCAGGCAAAAATATTCTCATGTTATTCCATAGAGAGTACTTAAACTAAAGGTAGGGATCATTAGGTGACAACTAAAAATAATTTTTTTCTTAAAGTGATATTTCATTATGCCTACTCACAGTAATATATTACACCTGTAACTTTACTTTCAAACTTCTTGAAAAGGAAAAATGTGCAATAGTACCACATTAATAAAGGTCATTCACTTCTCCATAAAGATAAATTTAGCAAATCAAGGGAAGCCTTATCTTCTCGTACATGCACAACCACAAGGAGTTAATGACAACTAAGAAGAAATACAAAGACTAAACTGTGTTTAGTTGATTCAACAGAACCACATTACATGATTTTAAAGGTACCAGACACCAGGAGCTCAAGAAAACTTAGAGGGTGTTGGGAACATGAAATATATTAACTCTGCTGCAAAAGCATATTGATGAAAAAACACTCAAGAGTTTCCCAGTCAAAACTTCAAATTTTCTTGTAGTAGAGGGTCAAATACCATCATGTAAATTAACTGAGATAATGCCATAATCAAATGGTATTTTCCCTGTATGCGAGCAGAGAAGAAATGGTCTTCAGTCAAGGTAGAATCAGTAAATAAGTAGAATTACAAGTACACCAAACAATAAATCAACAAAATATCAGCAGTGGGGTTACTCTAAGAGCCAGACTGCCCCTGAAGCATACTGGACAAGGCAGGTACCTCGAACATGCACAAAAGTCATGAGATAACCAGAAGCCAAGCTCCTCTACCAAATTTAAATGTATCAGGCTTTTGCCCACCAGGGGAATCTGTTGCAGCCTGGTGCTGGTCTGTTAGAATAGGCAACCAGCTGTAAAACCAGGCATAATCTTTACATGGACCGAGAACTGGGTGTCTGAGTCATTTTGTGGAATGATCTCATTTGCCACTAGTACCCCAATCACAGTAAAATAAAAATTACAAAGGGAACAATTTCCTGTGACTGTTCAGTAAGAGCTTGGGAGGGGTCCCTCTGCTACCACAACAGGTGAATTACAGTTTTGCCTTCATGTTTCACTATGATTCCCACCAGTCAAAGTGACTCAGGTGAAAAAAAAAGGAACAAGGGTAATGATAGTCATCCAACAATCTAAATCCATATGCACCAGCTTGGAAATTTTAAAATGTTGCTTATCATGTCAACAGCAATGACAAGGCTGTTTGCAGCACAGAAAGGTAGGTGGTGGGTTGGTGGGGAAACAGAAGAAAGCTAACCAGAGGTAATCACACTCCACTTACTCCAGTGCTCTTCTCATCTGTAGCATTTAATCTTAGTTTTGTTGCTATACTCTAGGATTTTTTTTTCCTCCTGTATATAGCAAAACATGCAGCAAATCATCTGTGGTCATCCAGACCAAGCAACTTCTGTTGGGTAGCACAGTGGCTGAGGATGCTTAAATGCTGACTGTAATGGATCTAGTGCTGGAAGAATAACCTGTATAGTCAATCTGACATTTTTAGCCAGAAGCAGAGAAGAAGACTTTCCCTTCACCAAAGGATGCTCTGGAATCACTTAGGTATGTCATGTGCTGCACTAATGGCCTGATTACCTCTTGTGGCTTAAAATTTAGTGAATAATTATAATAAAATGTTCCTTTTTATCACAAAATACTTAAAAAAAAATAGAAACAAACAGAAGGCTACCTCTAAATCATGGCAACATTACATTTAAAATAATGTGAAACAAGTTACTTAGTTCTATAGCGAATACCACTTTTCAGGACAATCCATTTGTCAGACTGGCAAAAGATAAAAACAAAAGGTGTAAACATTCCCCTCAGTAATATTTTCAGAAGAGCTTCTATATGCTAGGATATTTATTTATATGAACTGTTATTTATTTCCCTTTGAAAACAGCATCCATTGTCCTACCTACCAAGGCTTCTGCATTACTTCAGAAAGAGCATAAAAATTTTCAGAATGCAGATCTGAAGAGACTCTAAAACCTAGTGGTTTCATATATCTCAAAAAACATCATTTTGGCAGGATGGAGTTATTTTCAGGAAGGTTTGGAGACTGTTTTCTGAAAGGCACATTGAATTGCTAACTAATTGCAGTCACATTATTTGCCATATCATCAATGGTGAGCATTTGATGGCTGGATTCAACTAGATTAATATCAATTAAAAAGATGAGGGCTTCCTTATGTATTTGTATTTAGTCTGACAGCTGCTTCCTGAATGGCACAGAAGAGTGCCTATGAAATAATAAACCAAGTGAATAAATAATAATAATAATAATCAGTACTCTCTCATATATTCTTTAGCGCTTTTACAGGTGATGTACTTCATAAAGGAGTCAGTTCAATGATAGAGTTTAAATTCTGCCAGTTGTCATGCTTGAAGTTCCATCCCAAAACTAACCAATCTGTACTGTCTGTACTGAAACAGGGCATATCGCAAGCAAAAAAATGAGGAAATATTGCTAGAAATTACCAGGTATGAGTATAGAGGTATCACTGAAAAGCTGAAAAGAGGTTAAAAAAAGAAAGCAACAGAGAACCGAAAGGAGGGATAGGAAATAGTAAAGAAAGGCTGAAACTGCCTCTGCCATTTTCATCTAGAATTTTCCTGTTTTTTGCTTTCCTGTGATTGCTGCACCTTTTGAGACCTTTGGGATAAATAATAGCCACTTACAAAGCTTCTTTGTGTGTCCTGAACAGTAAATAAACATTTAATCAACTCCAAATTTGTCACAAAACATTAATATTGCTTTTATGATTAGGGCTGCACTTCAAAGCACTTTCAGCATCTGAGACAATAAAGCACTACTGCCACTTACCAAACAAGACATACTTCAGCCTTGCATGAAGCTTCATCCCAACTGATGTCATGCAGAGCTTGCCAATATGCTTTTACTGGATTACTTTGCTAGGCAGGAATTCTTACGCTTTCGTTCCCACATTTTTCTGTTGAACTTTCAATTCGGGTTGACCTTGCTACTGACACCAACAATACAACACGGGCAAGACAAGGAAGATGAACTACAAGGTATTTGCATGGTAGATAACAAACAAGGGAAGTTGCAGAATTCCCTAAGTTTGCACAGACATCTTCCATATCAACTCCTAAACACAAATTAAGTTGACAAGATTGATTCTTTGGCTGTCAATTAAATTTTTGGTTGTGGCTGCCTACTGAAATCCCCAGTAGAACATGCCAGTATCTTGACAAGCAAACCAGAAGTTACGTCATGAAAATCTTTTAAACATCAATGGTTTTCTATATTTTTGCTCAGTTGAGGTTTCAGGTTTCTTCTTTGTGTGTTGTTTGTTTGGGGGTTTGGGGGGGGTGTTTTTTGGAATTCAAGGTGAGGACATTTTTCCAGTTGGGTTTCTGGCAATATTAAAAGTATATTCTACATGATAAAAAACTGAAGAACTAATTCCAATATGACAGAAGTAGGAAAGCTTCCTTGGCTTAATGCTAGAAAGGCAATCTTCCAGTACGGGTGGAATATCAAATAAAATTATACCTACTCAAGATATAAAAGAAACAAAGATTTTTCTCTCCATATAACTAAGCAATATGGTATGCAATTACTGAAAGAAAAGAGCTGTGGAATGCAAAAAAATAAGTCATTGTAAAACTTTGGTGCTGCTATTGCCATATTTTAATGCAACTTTGCTTGTTTATTTATAGAAAGCAACAGTGAAAATACACTACCCATTTATCAATGTGCAGATTGTTTTATGACTCCCAAGTAAAAGAACATCCTAAGCTTAGCTAGTCAACAAATAAGCAAGCCTGGATTTCTTAGGGTCCATCATTTTTAACTGTCAGAATAATTTAGGAAAGGTACTGTGACTTTCACACTTATCATACCTCTACCTTTTCAAAAATATGTACAAGTCTATAACAAGCTGCTTAATTTCTTTCTCAGTATAGGCTTCATCTGTAGAAAGAAACTTTACATCTCAACTCTTAGCTAATAAGTTGTATACTTCACTTTATTAATTAGAAATATTTTGGAGGCCATCACAGGACCAAAACTACTGTTCGGTGATGAATCTTTTGACAAAGCTCTCTATTGTCACATGCTTTGACAGTTAGCTCCCTGAAAGAATAGAAGAACTACAAAATCTCTTTCGGAATATTTTATTAAAGGTAATTATTAAGCAAGATGTCATGCATTATGGTTCTCCTCCTACTTTCTTATTGGGTGTGTTTCCAGCCTATGCCGGACCCCTACATCTCTTTTGAATCTAAGGTGTCCCAACAGCTAACTCACACAAAGTGTTTTGGTTTTCCTTTAACCCTTCCTTTCAGTTCTCTCACGTCGTTAACATGATCTGACAGTAATATGGTGAAGCTCTTGCAATTTCAAGATTGGTCAAACACTGCTTCTGGAACTTAATAATACACTTTTAAGGAAGAGTTCAAATGCTGGGCCTGCCTAACCTGCAGCTAAGGAAATGTTTTTCAATTCCTGGTCAAATGGTTTTGTTTGTTTGTTTGTTGTTTTTAACAAGCATTCCTGCAACGTGGTTCAACTCTTCTAAAAACCTTCAGTGACAAATTGTGAACTTGGAAGTGGGGATCACGAATACAGTGATTCTGCCTAAATAAACAGTGATAGGTTAGCTAAGTCCAGCTGAGCTCTAGTCTAGCCAAACTTCTCTAATCAACGAGAGGAATAGGCACATATGAAATGTGTTTCATTTCATCATAAGGATGTGAGATGTTTGCCATTACTTGATGTATCTGCTTTTCTCCATTGAGTAAAAGAAATGAGTGAGCCTCTTGGGATGAGATTATTAGATTTTAGCACTCAGTGGGTGAAAAGAATCTTATTTACATGTCTGAAGAGAAAGAAAGTGTGAACCCAGCTGATAGAAATATGTTCCAGGAAAACCTGAATCTAAAATATGAACTTCTTTCTCAATTCCATTCAGTGCTATCAGGGTAAGAGCTTGAAACACAGATTACATTGATGAAAACATTAATTTATAACTTGTAACTATATAGATCAAGTTGCCATTTTTGAATATCAAAGAATGACTGAACAAAAACCCCCAATGTCACTTGTAGTACTGGCATGTCTAAGTCTGCTGCATATGAACTCCATATTGAACAATCCACCCTAATCTGTAACTCAGACTGATACCTTCAGTGCTTTTCCTGCCAGCTAGATCTCTTGCCTGTCAGCTCTCCTCCACAAATTTGCCATTAATTTAGCCCTACTCCAGAAGTGCTGTGACATGATACAAATGTATTACTAAGTCTTCTAAAAGACATCAATAAATAACATAGCAGCAATTAATTCAAATCTTAACATTGAAAAAGGCAATGATTACTTTTGGCATGATCCATAGTGCACTGAAAATCTAACAGGCAAGAGCTACAACATTTATTTAGCAATTTTGAACATCAGAGAAAAAAAAACCAATGTGAAACAGAGACACAGAATATCACATGTGAGAAAAGAAGTCAAAATTAAAAAAAAAAAATTAAATAGCATTAATTCTCTCTTCTTTCTGTTTGCAGGAAACTGCATTACCTAAAAGGAAAGGCTCTTCAAGTGAAAAGACTTATAAAATATGTAACCTCATGGACGTCATTATAGTCACAAAAATCTACATCAGTAAAGAACAAACCTATTACCTTAAGGTCTGTGATTTAGGTTTTGCATTTCCTGTAATCCTTTTGAACTGTCTTTCAATTTCAACACTTTTTAGTGTTCAGTAACCTGTACTGAAATATCAGTAATTTAACAATGCTGAAAGGCTCTCAGACTTGCACCTGGTCAGACATCTCCCCTCCTTCTCTTTAGAAACCCACAAAATTATGCAAAAACACCATCAAGTATAAAGCAATATATATTCAGCTGAAAGTCTGGCACAATATGGAGGTAAAGTTCAGCTACGTTTTTATTATAAGAAATCCTTCCAAAATCACAAAAGGTAGAATTTTGACAGGAACTGATAGAAATTGGTACTTTAGGCTGTAGGATGATTTGAACTACCTCCACCATGTTCCCTATACACAAGTTTATTTGACAGAAGATAGCAAACTGGGTGCAGAACCCAGTTAAGAAAAATCCCACCTCTAAAACTTTGTACCACCACAACAGGCACAGCGAAATTGCCCAAGATGAAACAAATCTTTGAGAAAGAGCTATTAATCATGATTAAATAGGGCTCCTTGAGATGGAAGGTAAGTATGCTGACAAACAAATACTAGGGAAAGAACAAAGTTGTTCATGTTGTATCTCTCCTTTGACAGGGACATGCAGCCTGAAAGGCTACTCTTCTATTAGGGTTAAACTTAGTAATAGCAAGAATACATGAATACACAGCAAGTCTGCTCTAGAGTATGAAATCAAGCTGAAAAATGGAATCACATCACATTCCTTTTCTTCAGTTGAAAAGTCAGGCAAAGTAATGCCAGATCTAATGTGAAATAGAACCTGACAGATCTGAAGTGATACATCAAGGCAAAGCAGAAACTAAATGGAATTTCTCTGAAAACTGATGAAAATGTACAGTAGTTTTTTGTGCTAGTGGTTCATCCTCAAAGGTATCACCAGAAGCTACCAAGCAATTCTGGTCTTATTCCATTTCCTGGTCCCAGGTCTCAGATGTGTGATTTTTGTGACAGAGGAAGAACTGACAAGACAAGCATTGAAACACCAATACTTTTTACTCCAGCACTCCCACACAGCTGAGATTGTGTCCTCAGAAGCAGAAGTCAGCGGGGGCTGTGCCTGCTCTGCCTGAAGCTCTGCTTCCTGTGGTTCTCAACAACTGACCTCTCCTTGCCAAAGGCTGCCAAAGTGGTGCTCAGCACAGCCCTCGATTCATTCTCTTTAATTGTCTCTGCTTCCTTAAGCTCAGTCTTTGATGTAGCTCACACTTTAGGAGCTGTAAGCAGACTCACACAGTACTGCACTCTCTGCTCTGGCTCAAGGCTACTTCTTGCACACAGATATTGTTTCTGTGACCATCAAGTGCCTATATACTAGGACGGCAAACCTAAAGAAACATTAAATGCAACTGAACCATGATGGCTATTTACTACTTGCCTTTTTCAGAAGTAGATTTATTTAGTTATTTGTCCCTCAGCTTCCCAAAGCAGGACATCAATCACTGTACATGTTCCCAAAACCTTTTCTGACTCATCATGAAAAAAGGGATGGGCTGTATTTCCATGGGCTTCAGTTCATAAATGAGGCATCACAGCACCTAAAGGGGAGGAAAACTCCATTTTGCATGACTCAGACCAATCAGACTAACTTTGAAAAGTTCATTATTGCATTTGGTACTTTCAAATGTCACAGAGGATGATTTAGGAGAATATTTCCAGCAGCCTCATCTACAGTCCTAACATGCCTTCTCTAATGGCTTTTCCTGTTCTTGCTCATATCCTTCAAGGCTGTGGGATTCAGTATCTACCAAAGGGAAAGCTGATAAAGTTAGGACATTTTCAAAAAGCAAGAAGGAATGCTCTTGCAGCCTTGGTAATCACAGGGAACCATAACATGTAAGATTTGAATTTAGATCTTGGAAAAGGGTATCTTGCCTGAGATAATATCTCTTAATCTTTGAAAAGAACAACAGGAATAATATTCTACTTTACAACAAAAATAAAGGCACAGCACCTCACTGTTCTTTTTAAGAAAACTATCCAGCAGCAGTAGTGCAAAGAGTAGAAATAGACTTGGTTAATAATTTATTGAGCTTTCAGAAAGAAGTCTGGAAACCTCCTGCTAATATCCTTATGATCTCAAGTTTTGGTAAAAGAGACGTTGTACCAACTACCCTGCTGCTTGCCACTGTAATTCAAAGAGTTTTAGTACTTGTGCTCAGTTGATGGAAAGTCTAGTTCTAATGTGAAACTTGCAGCAAATCAATATAATCTGCATTACAATACATGGTCTGATTCAAGTGACAGGATACTTTTTAATGATCTCCCACTGTGTATCACTTTTATGTTTTTATTGCTGAAATGTTATTTCAGTACCAGTAATTTCACCTGGGAGGAAAAAAAAACCTCCAAAAAAAACAATGAAGAAGAGATTGCTTTTGTTTCTACAAGTGTCAGCTGCTTTATTTTGGCATTGTCTATGTAATATTTCCAGTGAGTTCCACCTTCCCCACGGAGATAAAGGCAAGGATGTATGTTAAATTATGGTACTAATTTGATGTATGTTAGATTATGCTATTAATTTCATAAAATATGCATTGAAAAACCCCAGAGTCAAAGATATCCAAACCCACAACACAAGAAAACACACCCAGAGTAACCCACAGGCAGATGACAGTTTCTATCGTTGCTACCTACATAGTACTCTCTCCCTTGGAACTAAAGCCTAATGACCAAGAAACATCTATTTCTTTCAGCAAAGTAGCAATCCCTTTCCAGACATTTTTATGACGATGCTAATGTGTGGTATTACTCTTTGAAGCCATACCGGATGTGACTACATAAATTCCTTAATCTATCCTTGCTGGAGAGGAAAAACTAAAAAGTAGATAAGTGAGATAAATAAAACCATGTAGTAAGTTGCCTACATTTCCTGATTTTTTTTAATATTATGTTTTTACTCAGGATTCTATAAAATGTCATCTTCTTATATGTCATGTTTCTTCTTACACAGAAAATAATATATTCAACAAAACGGCTGAAAATTACTAGTTAAGACATCAAGGTTTTGTCTGCACTTTAATTTATACATCTCAAAATTAACTAAATTTTGGGCAGAAATTATTTCTTTCTCTCAGAGATTCATAAACAGCCACACACAGAATTAGATAATATGGTTAGCCATGAGGCTCATGGTACACTCAAACCTAGAGTCAATTTTCTTGACTCTTAGTTGTAGCCTACAGTTGAGATGTTAAGAACATTAATGAAAGCCAAATGAGAGAAAAAATTACAATGACTTAAAGGAGAGGAAAGCATTAGTGCCAGTAAATCCTAGACAATATCATGTTACAGCCCTGCAATCTCTCTCCTTACAAATAGTCTGAAATATCATGGAGAGTTATAACCTGCACAGAAAAAGATAACAGTAGTAAGAACACAGAGAATAAACTTAAAATTCTTGAGAAATAAAAGGAAAAAAAGCACTGCCTGAGAATGAAAAGGCAAAAATATCCATGTCTTTTGAAAGACTCATAAATTATTATCTTAAAGGAAATTTTTTATTCACTTTCAACCATCATAACTTACTTGGTGATTAACTATGAAAGAATGTAGAGAATTAAACTAGTGGCTGACATGTTACTAATAATGTCCTCATGTCATGAGTATCTATGAAAAATCATTTTGGAATCAAAGAGTCAAATGCTTACAGAGACCTGTGGGAAAATAGCATGAGTAGGATGCAATCCTAACTTTTTCAATGACCATGCCTTTCCAGCTGGCTGATCAGCAAGATGTACAGATCATGAAAGAACTCATCTCTCTGAATCTTCCCTTTTCTGTCTTTCATGAGCAAATAATTTCTCTATTTTAGTTTCCATAAGGGTATTAATGGAAACCCATATTGGGCTAAACAGATGATTAAGGCTAATGGATTGCTAATGCACATTACTAGCAGAATTTTATGGAAGTCAAACTCTCAAATTCACATATGCACAAACTGTTGAATGTAGATGTGGAGAGAACATTAACAGCAGTGATTGATTTCTGTGCATGAATCTAAGGGAAGTTACTGGGGGAAGAAGAGACTGACAGTGATGAAAACAGTCAAGATGGGCATGGCAAAATGCAGTTTTGTTACATATTTATAGCAGTGTACTGCTGTGGAGTGACTTCTGTTTCTACATATGCATTTATCTACTTCCAGTGTAATGGTGACCAAAAAAATTAGTTATATCCTGCTGTAAGTATTAGAAAACCATGAGATGATCTCAGGTGTCGTATGGAGCTGCAGAGATATTCTGCTGATTTGTCTTGAAAAACAGAATATATCATTCCTGTTAACTTCAGAAGAAGAAAAGTTGAAGAATCTGTAGGGATTTCAAGCACAGTATTTTGCTTGAGAAAATACAGACTCACACACAGCTCTGGGAGCTTTCAAATGAACCAGTTCTGCTTGGTAGTTGAAGTCGTGTTTAAATCAGTCCTGAAAAAGATTTCCAAAATCTGAAAGAAGGGGCATTTCTGGGAAGGCCATAGAAAGTATTTATCACAGTAGCTTTTGAAAGATACCTATTGTTCTGTCACTGGAAAAAAAAATAAATCACATTTATTGCTAAATCACCTCTCTGGATCAAGCATATGTTTTATGCTAACCACTTGTCCATTCTGAAGCAGTAATTAACCAAGAAACATAATTGACACCCTGTGTTAGTGTAATGGACAGAATAATTGAACGAAACAAATTACTTCAAAACTGGAAGAAATAATTAACATTTCTGTGCTATTTTTTTCCTCACAAGAAGATAGCAGGAAGATTTACCTGACTACACAGGTGGCCTTTAACAGTTTGGTTGTATGCTTGACACTTTATGTCCTGCTGAAATACCAACTGGACATCTTTTTCTTTCTTATTTTTTAATGTAACAAAATTCCCAGTGAAAAGTCCACACAGTAAAGTTTTCAATCTGACAAAAGTGTATTCAAACTTTTACAAATGTTTCAACAGCATGCACTAAAATATATATATCAAAACCAGTGAAGAATAGATGTTCTTTTGAATATGTATGCAATATCTGTTGAACCATTCAATGTTTAACACACCCTAACTTTAATCTTTTGTATTGCTGTTGCTTTTAGACGATATCATGAGAGACATTAACAAGATGAATTTCTATTATCTTACGTTTGTGTCATATTTTTTATGTCATTAAGGTGTAGGTGGGTTATATTTAATTTATTGAGCTCTTAAAAAAATAAATTCCAAGCAATTATTTGAAATATGTAAAGAGAAAAGAAAATACAGTCTTAATGAATAATGTCATTTTAGTGTTCTCCATATGGTTCGCGGATTTGACCCTTTTTTAATTCCTCGGTGGTATAAAATTACTCTGCAAATGCAGGGTACAATCTCTTCATAGAAGGACCACTATTTTTGGGAATCAGAAGCAGCTCACTCTGGATGTCAAATTCACTTCTTTCATCTTCACAAGGTGAGAATTTTCACCATCTTATTTTCCTACTGCAAATGCCTTTGTGGCCTGTTTTCAAATTAAGAACTCATTATGGTTTTAGTATTCCTCAGAAACGACCCTTAGAATCACAGAACCACAGAACTACAGAAAGGTTCATTTTGGTTTAGATGGGACTTTTAAACATAGTCTAATTTCAACCCCCCTGCCATGGGGGTTCTTCTACTTGTTCAGGATGCTCAGAGCCCTATCCAGCCTGGCCTTGAATACTTCCAGGATAGGCATTCACTACTTCTCTGAGCAACTTTTCGCAATGCCTCATGCCCCTCACAGTCAAGAATTTCTTCCTAAAATCCAATCTAAATCTACCCTCTTTCAGCTTAAAGCCGTTAGTCACTCTTATGCTTAGAGCAATCCACAAATACTAGTCAGATTTTACCCAGAAGAGATGAAAATCTCTGAAATGTGAGCTAGAAAGGCATTCCTTTGTTTTTCTCAGATGTGACTGTTCTAAGTATATGACATATAACCTCTCCCTTGCAATAGTCTATTAAGATATGCTGCACAGTTACTGAACATGTCCTGCGTTTATTTCAATTTTATTTTTTTTTAATAATTATGAGAGGATAATATTTCCTTCCATTTGGAAAAATTATCTTGCCAAGTTACACAAATTTTTATGAAATTTTTATTAAATTCCTTGCATAATATATATGCTATCTCATTAGATCATTTTAGCTCCAAGTAATACAGCAGTTTAAAATGTTTGCTTCTAATTATCTTTTAACAGAACAGCATTTTCTTATAGGATATTCAGTATCAATAATAAAGTACAGGCTTTGTCCCAGCTGTGCCTCCTATAATAGCCATTATCTGTTTGGACACATAATGCTGTGTTTTTTCAGAAGTCTATTTGTTGCAGAGAGGTCCTTCTTTAACACATCTCTTCACCTCTGACCCAAAGGCTGCCATACTAGTGCCCATCTGATCTCCTTGCGGAAGTTTGTGCCATAATTCCCACAGCAGTGTTAAGCTCAGCAGTCATCAGATGTTATTTTATGTGGCTCAAGAATTTCACCTGAACACCCATGTGAGCAGTCAAACTAGCATTTTGATGGCTGTCTACTGGTCTTGATATGATGGTTTCCCGGCAGGATAAAGTTATTTGACTTTATAGCTCCTGTGATTTGACACAAATGCCAAACCCAATCATTTAGTTTTAAAACCCAGTCCTAATTACAGAGAAAGATAGCTGAGGAAGAGGGTGATATCCTACTATGACTACAGGCAGCATGTTCAGACTGAGATTTTAAAACATGATGCTTTTCTTTCAAAAGAAAATGCTTAATGATTGGTACAACAACCTTCCCAAAAGCAGAAGATGGTGTTTCCAGACACTGGGCACACTAATGTCTTTTGGATAGGGTGGATTAACTGAAGCCTATTAAAGGAGAGCTTGGGTCATGTTAATTGAACCTTTTGTAAAGTTTTATTGAAGTTTTGGGAGCTGGAGTTTTTTTTCCTTTCTCTGTAGGTAAATGTTTTATTGTCACATTCTGAAAGATTTGAAAGGATAAGAGATCTACAAAGCAAAAGGAATGTAAACTTTAAAACTGAAGATGAGAATAGAAATTTTCATCTTTCACTGGAATAATAGAGTTTGTTTTTATTTTTAAGAGATTCGTGATTGAATGTGCCACACACAAAGAGGCGAAAAAAAAGTAAAAAGTTGTTGACTTCATAAATTCTATTGTAGATATAACAAAGATAGAGAAAATAGACAAGATGAAACTGAATAAAGGGTCTTAAAGCAATACATTCTGGCATGATCAGTCAGAAGTCAACCAGTGCCTTCCCCAGACATCTTGCACATATGATAATCTGATCTCTGCCAAACTGGAGACTAAGAACCCAACATAAAACTTACAAACTAGCCTTTCCACATATTCCTGTTTAGGTCATCTATCTATCTATCTATCTATCTATCTATCTATCTATCTATCTATCATCTAACTTATGCTCTGTTCTCTGCTGAAGGCAAAAGCAAATCTTGCAGAGAATCACTACAAGCTTATGAGTCACTCAAGTCCTGCTTGAAACAGTGTAAGGACAAAACTCTTTCCATTTTAATGACAGGAATTTTGGTAAGAAAATTCAGACCAGAATGCACATTGGTGGTAAATTTGTGTGGCTCGTTAATTGTAATTGTTAATTGTTG
The DNA here is from genome assembly GCA_013397075.1 of Rhabdornis inornatus. Classification (NCBI taxonomy): domain Eukaryota; kingdom Metazoa; phylum Chordata; class Aves; order Passeriformes; family Rhabdornithidae; genus Rhabdornis; species Rhabdornis inornatus. Next base: position 1,278,808 of record VWZS01002974.1, on the reverse strand, counting down.
ATTTCCACATATTGCTGGTGGAAGATTAAAGCCACAACATCCAACAACATTTTCTATCCTGTTTTCACAGATCAGTTTTAGAAAAGAACTAAAAAACAAACCTCAACAAAAACACTGTGGCTGCCCCAGAATATTTACAAATTTCTCAGGTGGAAAATCTGAAGATAGGGTTCTGTGTGCTGCTCACCAACGCTGTGCAAGTTTTTATGTCAAAAGTTCACTATTTGGCAACTCTTCCCTATTCCAAGCTCTTGAGTTTCTTGACCAGCTTGTTAAAGCATACCAATAAATTAAGCTATCTTTTCAGATGTGCCCATGCCCCAGTACACCATGTATTGAACTGAACTGTCACCTCCCTGAGCCAAAATGTTACAACCACTCTAGGTACGTTGCTCAAAAGCAAATTGCTGTTCCCCTGTCAAATTGAATGATGTCACCACCCCTTGCTCTTCTGTTTAATGGCCATTTTCTTCACTTCAGTAGTATTTACAACTTCTTTCAGTCTCATACAATCTCAAAACACAATTAACAAAATTGTATGCCTCTTCAAGAGCATTAACAACAGTGTTGGCAGATACTGTGCAGTCCCTAGGTTCCAGGTGGCACAGAAGGGAAGGACTGCTGAAATCTGTCTTTTCAACTGGCAAATTGCATGTACAGCTTTGGGATCACTCTGCTGTATGCCAGCTGGCAAATACAGAACAAGAGAGAAGCAGAACTTTACTCCACAAAAATATAAAGGTTTCAAAATCTTCCTATGTTCAGCACGAGAACTAACCCGAAATCTTAAAATAAACTAAGGTAAAAATACTGAGCAGAAAATAGTCTTGAGACCTGAACACCTTCTTGACACCTGTGAGTTCAAGCTTTAAATAAGGCACAGCAGAGACACTAACCTGAGTTTCATCCATGGAAGTGTTTCAGCACAAGCTATCCTAGGAAGATGTATCTTGGTAAGACAGTACAGGTGCTTGTATATGGTTCACTCCACAAATTTCACCAAAAATGTTATTCTGACAAACCTTTTTCATCAGAAAAAAAAAAAGGTTTTTCTGAAAAGCCATTTTGACAGAAAAGGTCTGTACAGATTTATTGCTTTACTCCCAACTGACTACCTTGTCAGTGCTGCTGGACACATTGCAGGAGTTCACAACCATTCGCTCATGTAGTATGGTTTATAAAAAGTAACATTTTGCCAATCTCTCCCTTTTTCATTCCTAGCCAAGTATTCAGAGAAGGGACTAACTCTTTCTACAATGTCATCACTACTTTTTCCCCAATGCAGAAAATTGCATTGTTGGTTTTGCAGGTGATCCTGAGACACACTGATATCATTAATGGCAATTCCAAAATGCCTTCCAAACGTGACTGGAAGCCTGGTTCTTCCTCTTTTTTAACCAATACATACTTCATGTCTTTTTCCTCAAGACTCTCAAAGTACATTAAAATGCTGATATTTTTTTTTTTAATTTACTAGGGACTGGGTTTAATCTCAGTATTTTGTGAACAGGTTCAGATTTCTTTGTCTTGCATTTTAAGTAAGTACATAAAAATGCCAATATGTGCTGATGAGAATTATACTCCAGAAGCTAATGGTGACTTGATTCAATTATCTTCTTGGCAGCTCTGGGTGAGTCATACGGTTGTAATTCATGAACAGAGAGAAACAAATCTGATGTATGGCTGGAGCTCAGTAGCATGCTGCCATTTTCAAAATCAATAGGTCTGGAAAGGCAAGGATGAATCAGAGAAAGTATAAAGTAATGATCAGTAATTCTTAAAGTAAAATAAGAAAGAACACAAACTACTATGTATAAGTCCACAAGTTTGGGCTCGTGGCAGAATGGAAACAGAATCACCTCGGCAAATCTTAGTGCACAGCCCAAAGAAGAAAAAGTCTTCAAACTTCACTTGTATAAAATATAGTGACTCATTGTGAGGCTGAATCTCAACTCACTGTGAACTGACTGACCCTCCACAACTGCTTCTTCCAATCCATTCTCCACTCGTCGACTACAGTAGGAGAGGAATGGATGAAGAGAAACAGAGTGGAGGCAGGGGAAAGTATGAACAGGAAGCAGGAATGTCAATAATGTCTCCAGCTTACACAGCTCTGACCATTTGGCATGCTTAATGACAGTCCCTCTCCCCACCATGTCAGTCTGTCTGAATCACTTATACTCTCAACATGTGCAGCTCTACCTACACATCTCCAGCATTTTCCTGTGGTCCCCTGTGGCCTGGGATGACCTCCTGTTCCAAGGAGCGCTCCAGCCCCAGCTCTCCTTCTGGTGCTGTCCAATGACCTGGCACTTTCCAGGCCACCTGCACTCCCTCACCGATGAACCTTCCCCATGACGTTATTTTAAGTGTACTGCAAAGGGCGTTTCACCTGTCTGCTTCTAAAGCTGTAGATAACAAAGATTATGTCTAAGAGAAGTTTTATTCTTCTGAAAAAAAATATTCTTTCAGTAAAATGACACAAAACTTCATAGCTGAAGAATTTAGAGGTAGTTTTGGTGTTTTCATATGCTACAGGAGTGCACAAACAAAAGTATTTTGAAACTAGGTGCAGCCTGAGGACTTTGAATGTGAGCTTCCTGCACATGTTATTTTTTTGCTGTATTTTTTTAATAGAGAATCCTCCAACAGCCATTCTAAAGAAGGACTGATTTAAGTGACACTGGAAATACAACTCCATCTCTTTTATTGGAGGTGTTTACAAAACAATAGGGGATTAAGAGTTGGGAGATGGGGTTCAGAGTACGATTTTATCCATGCAGCTGAAAGAAGAATCAGTGTTGGAATAAACAACAGATTAGCAAAATGTACATTGTTCAGATGAAAGGTTTTCCGTGCACTTTCTACTGATCTGTGTTCTACTGAGAGGCATTTTGAAATGTTGCTTACTTTGACACAGTAGGCTTCATACTGAACACACAATGACTTTCTTTGTTTGCCTTACAAACAGCAATAGAATTAACTTCTAAAAGTTGCTGTGCACAAGATTACGGAGATTTCTGAGCAATACATTCAATACACAGTGAATGAAAGTGACGCACAAGGGCTTTCATGGTTAACAAAGTCATGGTGAAAACTGTGTCATCTGACTTCAAAACTCTATAAATAATTTGGTTACATCTGAACTAGAAATTCCATACTGCCTATGGTGAGTGGAAACAAATAGGCTTATCTTGTGGACGATTCATTCCAATGTAAAACAGAAGTCTGAACTGGACAGACACTTCCAAAGAACAATTTGCTTTCTCAAACTCTGTTGCACCTGTAAGTAATTTTATTTTGATGGGTCATCTTTAAATATGCAGCCCTATTTCACATGCCACTTCCTAGGGAAAGGGATATTTTGTTTTTTCTCCATCCTCTTTTCACAAAATCTTTGTAACAACACTCTTCAGAATGAAGGTATCATCTTGAAAGATATGAATTTGTCTACCCACCTGTCCCTATGAGATATAGAGTTAGAATTCTCATAACTAAAATGCCATTATTTTTACCTCTTTCACTTTCAGTGACTTTCAGTTCATTTTAGGGGAGAAACCCCCCCAAGCTGAATACAGGAGGGACTGTCTTCTTTAATTCTTCTTTTTTTTTTTATTTTTTGCACAGATGATTATGTTGCATATTTTTACAGAGGGTAATTCTGTAAAGCTCTAGACTGTAAGGGCCTGATGTAGTGCAACAGTTTCAATAAAGGTAAAATCAGTGCAGCCCCTGTGGCTGATTTGATGGTACTGGATAAGCCTGTTTGAGGGCCAAGAAGAGGCAAAACATTATTAATCTCTACCAAGTCAATGCCCATTAGTGCCACTAGCAACAAACTACAAACTGGATTAGGAACCAATCAGATATTTACCATGTTGTCTTTTAATAAACTCTTCTGTGAATGACTGATAGAAAAGCTTTTTCTGTTGGTGCATCTAATGGCCCTTTTGTATACAGTGGAACATCAACAAATTAGTCAGCTAACGAAACATCATTACACTACATCGTAAAAACAAAATGAAAGGCATACATAAAGTCTGACAGAGTTGTTATTCCCAATTGATGGTGCTGTATCTAACTTTGACATCCATGCTGAAATTACAGCAAACTCTCCATTTGCAACACAGTCATCTCAAATACCTTAACAGATTGTTGAAGTTTAAGAAGTCTTAATTAAATTCTCCAACTTAAATGCTAGCTTTCTTATACAGCCACAGTTACTCTCCAAATTTATCCATTCTTCATTTGTGAGAAACATTTTTCTTTGAATTTGCACATGAAATTCAGGTATTTACAATACACTCATTGAAACGACCCATCTCTTTTCTCTTGCAAAAAGATTTGGTTTGTGATGGAGTTTGATTTTGCTTTCAGGCACTTGGTAGACATAAGCTCTTATTAAAGAACAGAACGATACCCTCTTCTCAGTCACCAATATATATGCTGTTTTTGAGCTCATTAGTCTTGTCAGACTTAGAATTTTTATCACTTTTATTCTTCAGACATAATTTCTTGTACATCTAGATGTAGCTAATTAAATAGAAGAGAAGTTAAATGAAACGATGAAAATGGAAGCTTTGATCTTCTGTTCCCATACTGCTCAGGAGTACTACAAGGTCTTCACAATACTGTGCATTTTCTCCCTTTTTTACTGGGGAAATAACTTCTTTAAACTAATTTCTATTTGCCACCAGCTTTTAGAACACAGAAACAACCATACTGTGACTTCTGAAGAACTAACTGCCATTCTTGTCTCCACACCACCTGCTAGATGCTTTTCCTCTCCACCATGGACTTCCGGCTAGATTCACCCTCCACTTTGGCAAGTGCTTCTAACATGGTACTTCTTCTTGATGCTCTGCTTTTTCTGCATATCTACACAGCATTTCTCCCACCCATTAATGCATAAAATTGGTCCTGCCCTCTCCCTGTTCACCTCTGGCCTGGAAAGAGGTGAACAAGGCTCACTAGAGAATATGGTCCTAGTAGTTTTTATGTCAGGCACCTCGGTGATCAGGTCCAGGACTGAAACTGGGAAGTTAAACAGAAGACAAACAGTGTTGACTATTATCAGTAACTGCAGGCAAAACAGACTCCCTCCCAATACCATTCCTGCCCTTTCTGATCCAGCTTGGCAACTTTCCCCTACCAGCACTTGACAGCCTAATTGTATCAGATTCCTAAAGTTTATCATAAAATCATAGAATATGCTGAGTTTGAAGGGACCCACAAGGACCATCATAGTCCAACTCCTGGCTCTGCACAGGACACACCAAGAGTGCCTGAGAGCATTGTGCAAATGCTTGTTGAGCTCTGTCAGGCTTGATGCTGTGACCACTTCCCTGGGGAGTCTGTTCAAATGCCCAACCACCCTCTGGGTGAAAAACCTTTCTCTGACATCCAACCTTAACTTCCCCTACCTCAGCTTCATGCCATTTCCTCAAGTCCTGTCACTGGTCACAAGACTGAAGAAATTGGCACCTGCCCCTCTGCTTCCCCTCATAAGAATGTTGAAGACTGTGATGAGGTCTCCCCTCAGCTTCCTCTTCTCCAAGCTGAAAAGTGTCCTCAGCCAAGCCTCATAAGGCTTCTCCTCCAGACCCTTCACCAGCTTCACGACTCTCCTTTGGACATTCTCCAATAGCATAATGTCTTTTTTACATTGTGGCATCCAAAACTCCCCCAGCACTCAAGGTGAGGCTGCCCCAGTGCAGAGCAGATCAGGACAATCCCCTCCCTTGCCTGGCTGGTGATGCTGTGCCTGATGCTCCCCAGGACACTTTTGGCCCTCCTGGCTGCCAGTGCACTGCTGACTTGTGTTCAATTTGCCACTGACCAGGACCCCCAGGTCCCTTTCCATGGGGCTGCTCTCCAGCCTCTCATTCCCCAGTCTACAAACACAGCCAGGGTTGCCCTGTCCCAAGAGCAGAATCCAGAACCGGCCCTTGTTAAACTTCATACGGCTGGTGATTGCCCAGACCTCCACTTTGTCAAGGTCTCTCTGCAGGCCTTTATTCATGTTCCAAATGTTGAATCATGTAAATATTTTCTTTCATGAAGCTCTATATTCAGTTAGTCATATTTAGCTGCAAAAAATGTCAAACTGGGTCATAGAACCTAAAAAAAAAATCACAAAATACCTAACAAAAACCTAAACCCTATCTGCCTAAATCAGTAAGGGTTTATGTACTCCAAAACAACATTTGAGGTTTCCCATAGTGTGAAGCAACTGCTTTTTCTATTAAGAGAAGATCATTTCACTATTCTTTCTTTAAAATGGGATGTGGGCATGTGGACTCCACACAGCACCCACATTAAAACAGCACATGTTGGCTTTAAAGGAGCTATTATGCAGTCTGTAAGTTCAATGATCTGCAAAGCAATAAAGAGCTTCTTCTGTAGCCCTCACGGCCTATTGAGTAAATAGTAAGTTAAGAAAACTCCATAATTACATGTTTACACACTGGAGCCATTATGGGCAATCTAAAAAAAAGTACATGTAGTTTAAAAAAAAAATCCTTAATATTTTTTTTTACATGATTATAACTCCTTTACAGCTACTAAGGGCTACTAGCTACAGAATAGATAGACTGAAAAAAATCACAGTTACAGTCTGTGTTTATATGCAGTGATGACATAGTAAGATGTCAGCTGAATATTTTAAATATTAAAGTCTAATATTTTAAATTAAATACATTCCATATTTCAGATGTGCCAAATGGTAAAGAATTGGTAAAGAATTAATTATCTTGATGCTTTTAGCTAAGTCAATAGGGAACCCCAATGGTTGTATTCTTCGAGACCTGTGTCTTGGACTCATTTCCCTGTCTGTGAAGCACATTTCCATGTCCAGAGTTACAGCTGCTCTACTTTGGTCAAACAGAAACTTTGGCTGAAAAACCAACCTGCTTAATCCCTGCCTGATGTAAAAATTTAAATGTGAGGATTTAGGAGACTGTATCATATAGATGGAATATGCCCTGAAACGGAATTTGTATTAGCTTGACACAGTGGTCCATGGGTAAAACACAGAGTAAAAAAAGAACAGCATCAATTAAGAATGGGACCAACCATGTATTTTTCATATGTTGAAGACATATAAGGCAGATAGGCAATTTAGAGTTGATACTCATCAGTCACGTGCCTTCAAAGAACCATTTGCAAACAATTTGCATCAGACAAAATACTTCTTATACATGCTTGTACACTGCATGCTGTAAAAGCAAGACTATTCAGTTAAGAATAATTTAAAGTAGCATTTCTGTTCCTTTCTTCATATTTTGTATTCTAATTAAACTATCATTTTTCATATTCATAAAACAACAATAAAAGCCTGTTTATCAGCTGAAGAGAACATTTCATGTTTTATAGGAACACAGAAAAATCGTGAACAAAACATGAATGAAATGCTCCTAAAACAGCTGTGGTTTGGGATCAAAGACTTTAAACTTGCAGATACTACCACACATACAGGGGAGAATTCAGTTTAGACTTCATATGAGTAAAAAAAAAGATTTACCTACTTTTTTCTTCCCAACAATTAAATTTAACCATTAAATTTAATGGTTAAATTATGGGTCATTTGGCATTACAATTACTTAGGTACTTTGGTGACCATAGTATACTTCTACCTAAACTTCCAACACAATACATCTTTGGAAATTGCTTAGGAATACATTTACAGTCACAGGTTACAAGCAGAGCATTCAACCTACTGCTCCTCTGCAACATACAATAGCCTTAATAATTTTGACAGAAGTCTATGCAGACCAATTAAAGTAATGACATTCAAATGAACACCTACTTAGGATAGCTTCACATTAATTTAAGACATTGAATAGCAACATTTGCATTCCAGATGCTGAGAGACCTAAAATGTCAGGCAGTAGTGATGTTTAATGCACAACACAAATGCATGTGCCTACCCTCACATCAGATACTGTGTCATAATTGCCACATGCCATTAAATAACAGAACCCTGTAACAATCATAGATCATCTATAATATCCTGAAAACAAAGATTGATGGAAAACGTAGAATTCTAGCCAGGACACTGATACTTAACAATAAAATTCTCTGCCATTGAGTAGTACTGTCAGTTGTACATCCCTGCCTGACAAATATACAGAAGTGGGAATAAAATTCAGGTTAGTATTGAAATGCAATTTAACCAGAATTTCTGTTTAAATTGCTGTCTGGCATGGGTGTAGTAGGTCATATTACCTTGACAGCAATTTTTTTAATACATCATGTATTTTCCAAAAGTCATTTTTATAATGAACAAGGATATTCTCTTTCAGTGTATCTTTATTTGCACAGCTCTTCCTACCATTTAGATACCTATGCAGATAACAATAGCACACAAGACAGCAAAGACATTAATGTGTGTTAAATAATAGAGATGTGTTATTTAAGCATTTAACTCAGTGAAATCAGTAGTAGGTGAGCATTTAAATACCTTTAAAAACTGATTGTGAGAAAGCTGTCCTTACTCAACAGGTCCATTCTGCTTAAGTAGTCAGCATCATGACTGCTCTCTCTAGCAACAAACTGCAGTCTGCACCACAGTTCAGCCCTATGAATTCTGGAAAGACATCTGTCTTTACTCTGTCTTTCTCATTATCCTACCATTTTCTGCAGTCTCTTTACTAAACTCCTCCAGCACAATCACTCTACCAATAGCTTCATGCTTCATGATTCATGATGCCTTTTCCAGGTAGGAATCAGTTGCAATGATCCCAGTCCAGTTTTTGGCAGCAAACTGGCCGTAAGGCAGACCACAGCTTTCCACTGGGAATTTTTAAAGAAATACCACTGCATAACCAAGCTGAACCATAGTATTGCATATCACATGCACTAGTGCAGTATATAGTCAACCAATATGAAAATGTAAACTGCACTTTAGTCCTATGAAACCTCCCAAGCTAACACAAACAGCACAAACTGGAGCTTTTCATTCCTGAATCAATAGAACAGCTTGCTAACTTTGATCTGATGCAAATATAAAGGCCCTGAACACATGATTCACCTGACAAACCGCCTAGCAATATAAACTAGTGGTCAGAATTTCAGTCCCCAGTCCCACATACGCTGGTAGATAGTTAAAGATGCATTAAAAAAACACTACTTGTAAAGTATGCACTTAGGAAAGGCAAAAAGATGATATAAAATGGAACTTTGTTATGTAATTTTCAGACAATTGCTCTTCAAGTCAGAACCACATAAAATTCAACACTCACAGCACAGGAAGGCTAGAAGAAACACACAGAAGAGGTTTTATACTTTGATTTATTACAGTTATTTCAGAAAGTTGTTTGACTGTCAATAAGGCGGTGCTCTTGATCATAGAATCATAGAATCACAGAATCACAGAATATTTTGAGTTGGAGAGGATCCACGAGGATCATCAAGTCCAACGTTTCAGCCCTGCACAGCACCATCCCCAATAATCACACCATGTGCCTGAAAGCATTGTCCAAACTCTTTACTCTGTCAGGCTTGGTGCTGTGACCACTTCCCTGGAGAACCTGTTCTAGTGCCCAACCACCCTCTGGGTGAAAAACATTTTTCTAATATCCAATCTAAACCTTCTTTGACACAACTTCAAGCCATTCCCTCGAGTCCTGTCACTGTCACCACAGATAAGAGATCAGTGCCTGCCCCTCCTCTTCCCCCCACAAGGAAGTTGTGACTGCAATGAGATCTCCCCTCAGTCTCCTCTTCTCCAGGCTGAACAGACCAAGTGACTTCTGATAGTCCTTGTAGAGCGTCCCCTTTGTTGCCCTTCTTTGGATACTCTCAAATAGGTTTATATGCTTCTTATACTGTGGTGCCAAAAATACAGTATTCAAGGTGAGGACACACCAGAGCAGAGCAGGACAATCCCCTCCCTTGCCCGGCTGTAATGCTGTCCCTGATGCCCCCCAGGACACATTTGACCCTCCTGTCTGCCAGAGCACTGCTGACTCGTGTTCAACCTGCCATCGACCAGAACACCCAGGTTCCCTTTCCAGCATCTCATTCCCCAGTCTGTACACACCACCAGGGTTGCCCCATCCCAGGTGCAATTCATGCTATCAAAAAAAGAGTTCTACCATCAGTAACATCATATGTCTAGATTTGCACACATATTAGATGAAGAATCATGCTTTTAGATGGCCAACACAGCCTATTTCCACCACTTTGCACTGGATCCAAAGTTCAGTGAAGACTTGAACACAGTGTTTGACAAATGTGCACACACCCAAAACCAGACCAAGCATTTATACTCTTCATACTAAATGGAAGTAGAATACCTGTGGGGTGTTTGCAAGAGACTGTGGTCTCTTCAGGAAATTGGCTTTTCTATGTTATCCACTTTAACCAAGTTACTCTCCTCTGGAAAAAAAAAAATTATTCCTCTCATACAAAGATTTTATGTTCTCTTTTTCTCTCTGGAACACCAAGCCAAAGGAAATACAGACATAGGTTATCTATATAAACTGTAAATATATGAATAAAGTAAGTGACAAAGCAAAATTGAAGGTATACCTTGTATACCTTGCCCTTGCTTTCTTATACTGCATAATATGTGATGATAACCACATTTTCACAATTAGTCCCAAATAGCAAGCTGACATTAAAGCAGCCTGGAGGGAAATTATTTTCACAGATGTTAGGAGTAGCTAGTAACTCCATCAGTTAAATTATGTTTAGCTGTATATTAGATAAAGTCATTTGCATTTCAGACACATCCTATAGGTGATCTCACTGAGAAGCAAGAAAGCACCATCCATCCATCCATCCATCCATCCATCCATCCATCCTTAATTAAAAAGAATATTATTCTTAGTGGATTATCTTCATTCATTATCATAGAGCTGATAAATTATAAATAGCCACACTCAAAAGTAAAACATAACAAAAGTTTCATTAAACCTAAAACACATGAGTTCAATACAGAATTCTCCATGATAGCCATTTACTTTGGAATGACAAATAATTTAAGTATGGACACTAGCATAAAAAATTTGATATTATAATTACACCTTATAGCTGCTTTCTAAAACATAATCCCTCAAGAGGAAAATCTAACAGGGAGAAAGTGCCAAACTTCACATTTTCATATTTCAAGTTTGTTATGGATCAGAACTTAATAATGTATATGTTTTAATTATCAACCACATTACACTGAGATGCTACCATTTTGTAATTTGTCAGTTACCTTTTTCCTAGATCTCAGTCTTAAAATGACAGTGACAAAATCCACACTTCTCTTTTCCACACTCAGCCTATCTGCTACTAAACTTCATCTTAGCCTCTTTATTACCTCCATTAGGGAGGGAAAAAAAACAAACCACAAACCCAAAACTAATACATACACATGCACACAATCTGTCTCCCATCTTACTCTATGTGTGCCCTTCTTGTTAATTAACTTTTCTGACTCCTTTGTTCTTAATGTTTCAAATCACCCAAGGTCTGAGGATTTTATTTTAATTAAGGACAGATAACTAAGGTGTTGATCTGGTTTATTTCCAGCAATTGACTGGTCTGATCAAAAAGTCATGCCTTTTAAAAAGTTGCAGCTAAGGGAAAATGACAGAATCAAATGGTGCTAGCTATGATATACATCTAAGAAGGGGGCCCAAGCCCCCTGCCTTCAAGACTCATAATGAAATAGTTATCCAGGCAGGAGATAACAGTCAGACCTTACACCTCAGGGAGCCAAAGGAAATAGTTTATAAGATGTGGATAACCTTTATCACTGCTGCCACATCTCTGCTTCTCTGTGAGGAACAAATGGCACCTTGGGGTAAGTCAGCTTCTTTGGGCAGCTCTGGTTTTGGGTGACCAGGTCACGTATAAGGGCCTGGACCAGGGGACAGCATCACAGAGCAGCTTCTGAGCCCCTGCAAATCACAACTCAAGGGAGTCACACGCACGATCCTTTGCCATGGCACTGAAGGGGTAAACAACCAAGATGAAAGTGAAATACTCCATCAGGGAAACACTGCGTGGCAGAACAATTTCCTATACAATAAGGTTCATATTATGAGAAAAATAATTTGTCTTTGGTCTTCTTCACGAGGGAGCTCTCCAAAAACTGAACAACTTCCCAACAATATCGGTCACCAGAGTTTGCTGTTCTGCTCTCCACGTTATGTTCTTTTCCACCAATGGTGGGTATGAGATAGTCATTAGTTGGAGTAGGTAGATTGGCCTCCCCCAACCCCTTCCCTTAATCTTGTTACAAAACAACCAGGAAATTGATATTACCCTTCAACGTAATCCTTCATTCCATTGTCTCTTTGCAAACAAAAAACAGAGCAAATCATAATATCTCTTCTTGTCTGTAGTACGTGAGGACAGATGACAACAAAAATGCTTCCACTGTAAGCCTGCTTAAAGACTTTATTTTACTTCAGAGACAGGAGTATCATCACAAACAGTAGTAAGAGCACAAGAGCCAACAATCCGACCTGCCCCAAAAACCAACCAAACAAACCAGAAAAACATGCTATCTGGCTTCAGTAAGACAATGTGAAATTCTACTGGAATAAGTGTTTAAATAAATATCTGGAAAAGACAATGTGGAAGTACAGTTTTAAAATAATTCAAAAGGAAAAGAACCTGAAAAATACATGAAAATCAAACATTCGCACATTGGATTCAGGAACCAAAGGAAGAATATATAAAGAATAAGAGAGGCTGAAAATCAGAGATATTTGCAGTTATTTTACCAGAAGCTAATAAACCAGGTGACATTCTACAGAGCTAAAAGCTTCCATGAAAAACAAATAAACAAATAAACAAATAAACAAACCAAATTGAACAAAACCCCAACATATCAGTAATATCAGCTTCCTTGTCTAGAAGTTTCACAAAATTTCTCTGAAATTGCAAATACGTGAGTAGAACAGAACAGTAGGCCAGCCCAGAGGCTCTAAGTGTATTAATGAAGAGATCGCCAACTTTCTAAGGATTTCTCTTGATCCTTGTTTAAATTTCCACTCTGAAAAACAGTAAACAAATCTGTAAAAGGTTGATGCCCAGGAGGATGATATGATGGCTTCCCAGGATTGTGCATTGAACAGATTTCTAAAATCATCAGAACCCACAGGGCTACAATTTTAATATAAGTACTATTTGCTTCAGTCATTTGCAGACAACAGAGAATTAATTTAAAAGGGCAACGAAAGACAGGATTTTTTTTTTTTCCCCAGCAAGCCTGTTTGTCCCACAAACAACATTGGGAAGGTAGGGGGAGGGAGGGAAGGAAGCAAAACGCTGTGGAAGTAAATCAGCTAGAGCTTGGCGTAATGATAATCCAGGTTGTACAGAGAAGTTCTGCATACTTTTGATTGCCTCTTTCTTTGCAAATAAGGAACTAATTTGCTAGAAACAAGCTGGCTAGGCTAGTCAGGGATGGTATTTAAAAAAAACAAAAAGACAAAAAGGCGGCAAAAATATCCATTCTTGCAACATGAAAACAAACTGTCAATGTGAAAGTGCTCAAATGTCAAATTTAAAAGAAAAATATTACAGACTCGCAGATATCCAGAAGCATAAGGGTAGGTGGGGAGGAGGAAAATATCATCATAAACTGATCAAAGAGTCTGGGTTGAAGGTCTGACATATGCAATCTGGCAAGGAGTTATCACTAACCAGTGAGAGCAGAAATAATAATCCAGGTTCTGCAAAGCCAAAGAAAGCAATGTGCAATGGTTTCATGTCAAAATTTATCTGTCCCTTTTGGTTTGCTTTGATATGGGAACTTCCCAGATCCATATGCCCACAGATATGTGTTTCTATGCACTTATACATCTATACGTGTGCATTACACTATTGATTGCACTCTTGTTTTACAGAGCAAGAATGTTTCCACCAGTTAGTTCTCTTACTGTTCAAGTGCTGCTATGTATGCTCCTCAAAACCAGTAAAGTGAATTGAGTCCCTTTGTACCACTGATGCTGTATCTCCAAAATCCTGGTGACCAGTAGCAGTTGATCTGCACTTGAGAATAACACCTTTCTCCTGCTATAAATCAGGCGCTTTCAACAGTACTGATGAACATATGGACCTCATGACATTTCTCAATTATGAGCTTACTGGGGGCAGGTGAAGAAATAGGGAAAATGAAATACCAAGAAAAAAAATACATTAAATGAATACTCAGATTGCCCACATTATGAAGCTAGGAGATGCACAAGCAAAGAATATTCAACATCTTGTTCTTCACTCATCATGATATTCCTTTCAGTTAATTAATTGCATTATAGTCCTTCCAGCAGGCCTCTGAAGTGTTCAAGAGAAATCACACCTACTACTCAAAGCAGGCCAGTAGAAAATAGTGTGACAGAGCATCCACATGTTTTTGAACACAATAATATATTTTGCAAAAAACTGATGTGTTCAGAAGACTGCAGGTGCTACTTAGATCCTGAGAGCACCAGCCATTAGGCTGGGGACAAAGCAAGCTCCAGTTCTTACATCATCAAAACATTTTGACTGGTAATGTCTTATTCTGTGAAAAGTGTGTTTTCTTGCTGGAATTAGCCCCATGTCTGAATCTCTGAAGGATCAAGAATTGCTATTGTGTTTGAAAGCCAACAGAAGTGATGAGCTAGGAGAATCCATATCCTGCTAAAGATACCTGAAATATTTTCCTTCCCATTTTTAGTGCCAGCAATGCTTCAGGATTAGTGATTGTATGATGTAAGAGCTTCGAAAGCAGCCTAATTTCAAAGCATTAAATATTACAGTGCTGCTTTGAAAATTTAGTTTTAAACAGAGAGATGATTACAGCAACTCCTGTATAAGGAAGAGCATGGTAATAGCAGTGTCTTTGTGTTATGTAAAATCCATGTCAGATCTCAGGACTCAGCATAATGAAAACACAATATATGATAGTAAATGAAACATAGAGCATATGGCATGTAAGGAAGGTAGCAGAAGGGTATAGACAGTCAAGATACCTCCATGAATCACACAGCTATAACTCTGGTCAGCACAGCAGACTGCAGATTCAACCTATCTGCTGGCACACTAGCAACAAGCTTGATAATTTTATGGAAAGATATGGAAAAGGCCAACTTAAAAAAAAATTGTTCCAGTGAAATAACTTATTTCCTGTGCATGTGAGCTGTAAGAGCTTGTGTGTTTTTTTAGCAGAGGCAGGGCAAGAGCAGAATTTGCAACAGGGCAGGCAAGCACACAGGTCAGCAAGACAGCCACCAACCATTCACTTGTGATACTTTATCGCCTGAGAAGCAGGCTGACGCCTCGATAAAGCATCCGTCTTTCTAGGTCACTTGGCTGAAGTTTGCTTTGCCATACTCTGCTGAGAACAGCTGACAGCCTAATTGTAGTGCTTCTCCACCTATTGATTCCCTGATTATTTTTTTCTCCCTGCAGACTCACTGTATACATATTTTATTCTGCACATCTAATGAATACATACAGCATTGTAAATAAATGGTACAGCATTTCACTGTTCCATCAGAGCAGCGAAAAGAAGGTAACAAAGTGAAAAAAAGCAAGATGAAGTAAAGGGTCCTTCCGTCTCCTACTCTAGATCACACCCAGCAAGGCACGGAGACATACACGCCTGAGCTGTGCAGGGATACCACAGATCTTTAGCTGTGGCTCCAAATTTTCAGGTCAAAAGCAGAAATGTTCTGCTCTGTGGCTCTCCCACCCTCAGCAGTGGCAGCAGTCAGCCTCAATTTAGCTCCAAACACTTACACTCGCAGCCAAAATCAGGTACTTTAAACAGGAATATGAAGGATGACAACAGCAAAGCTGCAGAAAATGCACATTATAAAATTATCACCAGATCCTTGTCAGGACTGCCACATGTTGCCAAGAATATTCACTGCAAATGATCAGAGGTAGCATTGCAGAATAGCAGTAAAACAGACCCCCAAAGAATAGCAAGCCCTCTGTGCTAGAAATTAACTAGCGTAAATCCATGAGCTCCACTATCTGATCCCTCATCTAATTTATCTGTCTACAGTTATGTACCTTTTAGATATAAGCTCATCAACAGACTTGCTCTTTGAATGCTTTCTGATTGTTACTCTAAGGTCCATTCTACACTCACTTCTGTATTTTTATCTTCTTAATTCAATACATCCTGTGCCACCCATTGCCTTCCTTTTATCCCTGCTGAGAGGGAAAAAAGCCTGAATTACATAGACATTCAGTGAAGAGTAAATTTCTACTCTTGTTGTTATCAATGACTCTCAATGAAAACTGCAAAGCTGTAATTCTTAACTTACTTCATAAGTAAGCTACAAAATGCTTTTAAATTTCTATAAGCTACAGTCCCATAATCACAACTTGCGAACTCCAACAGAATAAACTTTCAATGATGCAAATTAGCATCATATACTCTTCTTGCAGTATATTTATTTTACTTTCTTTCAGAATTGAATAAAATGCACATACGGCATTCAGAAACTAGTAGTTTTTTTCCTAATGCCATCATACAGGGACTGGAAGCTCATTTTGGACCAGTACTTTTGCAAGGGAACAACAACTTCATGGATCCCACCAAGTAAATTTGTTGTTTAAAATCAACTATTGCATCCAAAATTCAGAGTACAGCAAACAGAAACTGTGGCTATAAACCCCAGTGAAATTACATCCTGGTGTATTTCAAGTCTTACATATAAGACTTTCATATAAGACTTACATATAACTGAGCTATCTGAAAGCAATGGCCACTTCTGAAAACATGGTCATTCATCCTCCTAAAACATTTGTCTAATGCTTACAAGTATATCTGCCAAAAAAAGGGTACCAGAAAGACAAAGGGATGTGTTTTTAAATATACAGAGCATACTATAATGCATCAGCTAACATCATAACTCGCTTGTGCTTTTGAATCACTTGAAATCCTCAGCTGCTCTCAGCTACTTGTGAAAGACCTGTGTTTACCACCCCTACCTGCCCCAAATACTGTCCCTATCCTGTTCCCACTTTGCCCCTTCCCCCATGCTAACGACTCTCACTCTGCTCTGTTTCTCCTGCATCTTCCCTGCTCTTGCAGTTCTCTTTTCTTTCCTTCCTACCTGGGAAGTCCTTCAAAGGATGAATGATATTTAATTATTCTAGGAACACTGAGAGGAAGAGCACTGCCCTGAAGGGCTGCCAGAAAACCAGCATCAAATTTAATGTCAGGCCTTGTATTATTCAGCTGTTCAACGTACCAATTAATTATACAGTAAATAAAAACTGTTTCCATGGGGAGTCAAAGTGCAGTCCTGACAATCTTGCTGGCAACTATACATCCTCAGATCAGGGACAATCACATTACAACAAACTTTGTGATTAATGAATTTATGATATTCAGATAGCATGACAGCTGCGGTATTGCCTGTGGCCATGCTCTGTACTTCCATAGCTGCTTAAACCTCTGAGTAACTCGTGGAAGGGACGGTGACTACAGACCTTGGGCCTGTTGATGAAATTCTGGACTCAGGATCTTCTTTGTCCAGAATTCAAATCAATCACTTCAACAGTGAGACTGAGCTACCTTTGTGTATCGGCCATGCTATTGCATGGCTACCCCAAACAATGTCAGGACTGCTTCAGCAACAGCACCCTCAGGAACTCAGTAAATGCTTCATGAATCAACCTTAACTCCACCAATATCAGTGAAACACCAGTCAGATGGAGACCCCATAGCATATGCCTCACCCCCACTAAACACACATCCCTTGTCACTTCCCTTGGCCTCAGCAGCATTTAAGCACTTCCCCCCCTCTGACTTGGAAACCGCCAGCGACCATGACAAATACTTGTTCTATCACTCCCATCCATTAAGAGATCCTGTTGGCCTGACTGCCAGTATTTTAGAAAATCCAGTGTTATTCCCATCTCTTTAGGGCAACCAGAGGTTTTTGAAGCCAAGAATGAACAAAACACACAGCATGAGCTTCTCTGAATAAGGTGTGCAGTAAGGCACACAGAGGTATTTTTAATTGGAGTAAGAATGAAGTACTCTTCCAAAAGATGTTATCCGAGACTGTATGATCTAACACCATGCAGTGATTTTATTAATCACTCTGTCAACATAACTGACACAGGAACTACCAGAATTCAATACACACTCTTTCAAAATTTACATTTGTCTTAGTTAGAAAGTGACAAAGTAATCTTAATTTCAGAATCAGGGACTGGAAGGTTGCCTAACAGTTTGTAAAGTCAGAGAAAAATACATTCCAACAATTACATTTTTGTATTTTAAAGAACCACGTCTCATATATTGAACAAAATCACATGCCAGAGATTACAAGTACACATGAGAAATTACCCTTGCTTACAGATCACCATTGCTCTCGCCAGTCAAACTTTCTTCATTTACACCAGCATTATCAGGTCAGACATCAGGCATTTTTCACTCCAAGGCTGTTGATTTATGAGGAAAAGTTGTACTCCTGACATGGTTTGTGCTCCACTAGCCACATCTTTCTTCCATACATGAGCTGGTCACCTAGGGAGGATGTCAGACCTCACTTGAAACAGTACTAGGATCTTTTCAACACACATCCCACCTGATGCTTACATACAATGAAGTTCAGGAACTTCTTCAAATGTTGACAGATGACAGCACCACCTGACTTCAATCCACTTGGGTTTTTTTCTGTGTCAATGCAATAAAATGTTGTTTTAACCTGCTTTCAGTCATGTCAAATTATACCAAATAAAGGAAGAGGCAGCCTGACACCCACAAAGCAGAACAAGGAACAGGGAAGAAAAAAGGCTGTAAGAAGAAAAATGAAATGAAGAAGGAGGCCTGGAAGTATGGGAAGGATCATGGTGGGTGGGAATAGGGAAAGTAGAAAAACAAGAACAGATACAGCAAGGCATGAAAAAGGGCTCAGATGATGTGGTCCAGATAGACTAAATTGATACTAGGGGAGAGAGACAGCATAGTTTATCACTTCTAATACTAAACCATATACTGGAGCAGAGCTCTTTGCCTTTTTATTTTAAGGGGGCCAAATTAGGAAAGCAAGTGACTTAAGAGTAGGTGGGTTGCAAGGATACAACAGATGGGACGTGGACAAACCTAGTACAGAAGTGGGAAGGGGAAAATGACACCCTGTGCAGCACAGAGAGATGAAGGAGGGAGACATTTGGTGCAGTATGACGCAGGATACGTGGTTCAGATACTGTAAGTCTCATGATGTCACAGAAGATGCTGGTGTTGAAGTCTGGCTGTCCTCCAGCATGTTTGCAATACACTGAGCACTGTTCTAGACCCTGAAGATGCTGAAGACTCAGGAAGTTGAAATTATAACTAATTGTAAATTATTAAATAATTTCCTACCCAGGAAATGGAAGCTTTCCTTCCCACCCTAGGCTTCCACTCAACCTCTCAGTTCATAAGAGGTTATAAGGTTACTAATAGCAGATCATATGACAGCCAGAAGAATGAATAGAGCATGTCATCAGTGGCAAGAACTTGTTATTTTGAGCAACTGTTTCTGAAGGCAGGACATTTTGACAAAAGGATTTTTAACTGACTGCTGAGAGCAGGTAATGCTGAAGACTTACAGCTCCATAGTCAAGTTCCATGTTTCTCAGGAACCATTCTTTGGCTTGGAATGGACATCTCCGCATGACCCAGAGTCAATGAAACCGTACATCCTGAATGTTTCAGCACTCCTCAACTGTCAGCACACAGCTGCAAAATCTGTCCACAGAGCAGCCTGCAGGCACTAGACACTACTACTGACTGATGTGAGGGAGGACAAATAGCACACATCAGCTATCACAGACTGCACACTCCACTAGCAGCTAACAGGGGTTGAAATGGTGGAATTTCATGTCAGTGGTCAGCGCATAATGTGTAGTGTCCACTTCTTAATAATAATAATAATAATTTAAGAAAGCTAAAAGTTTGATAAGAAGGTCTGAAGAAAATGCACAGGCAAATTTTACAAAAATGTCAAGAGGCAACCTCTGTAGATTTAATTTTCTGAGATTATGATACACCATTAAGATATGCATTATGATATTGCCTTTAATCATGTGATCACACAGTTCTCAGCACATATTTAAAGCATATTAAAAGTAGGTGGAAAAAAATTGCATTAAAAAAAATGAGAGCCAAAATAATCAGACAGAATTCTGGATTATCGTTTCAGAAATCAGTTATTCTTGTATTCCTGTGTATCGAAAGCTCTGGCTACCTTTTCAAGTCAGAATCTTGTTAGGGAAAAATAAAAGTAATTTAAAAAATCTAAATTTTTCTTCACAGTTGAGCACTTGTTAACATTAAATTTGAAAGCCACCTTTAATTGAAGAGCAAACTTGAGGAATCACTTTTTTCTTCTTTTTGTCCTGTGTGTTCTGCCATTTTTTAAGTCAGAGATGTAATTGATAAGTAACTTTTTCCTGAATATCACTTCAACCATTGGGAAAAAGTAAATATTTTAAGAACAGTATATAAAAATTTGGTAAGAATATCTAAATAGTATTTAAAGAAGAATTGTAATTGAAAAGAATACAATATTAATCAATTATAACTTTTCTAGTATGTGCTGCAATTTCTAGGTCAAAATCAAAGAATAAATGAAATACTGAAAATATTTGAAGCCAAGCATACATTTAAGTGAAGAAAACACACATATTAGGTGAAGAAAAATAAAGTACATATTAAAATTCATTCTACCAATTGCCATTTTTATCTTTAATTAAAATCTGAGCACTATCCTCTGAGAGATTCCTTGAATAGATGGACTGATTAGCCCAAAATAAAGGTGTTAGCCCAGACTGTGTTTCAGTACCAGAATAGCTACTGATTTGATCAGTTGCTCTAGATTAAACATGCCTGTATATTTTTTGAAAATTAATACACCAGACCAAATTCACATATAGCTTAGTAATGAGCATTTCCAAATATTTGTTTGAATTGGAAAACATGCGTGATTCACTTTGATCACTCCAACAATATTTACTTCCCTGCCTTGAAAATAATGTTTAAGAAAAAAATTCTTAAACGAATATTTTGCATTTAGAAATCAGTTGACACCATAGTTCAGTACAATTATTTATTACAGCCTAATCAATGACAATGTTGCAACTTCAGATTTTCAGTTCATATGAAATGCAGAGAGACAGTTGTCCTTTAAATATTGTAATGAGTTAGATTAGCATTGTAAAAGAGTCTGAAGATGCAATGCACTGTGAGAGTATGCATATATAACAAGAGCGAGAATGTTTGTGAGCAACAGAAACTTATACTTTTCTAGATTGGCCCTGAGAGGTTAAACTCTACATATCAGTTACAACATCACATAGATGGTAGTAAAACAAAGCCATTTTACACTACCAGAGAGCTTAGAGATAACAAGCTGGCCCTTGTCAACAGATTTCTAAAATGAACAGGCACGGTTACTTGCTCCCTCAACCTTAAATTAAAGGATCACCACTTCAAAGCCAACTCACCTTCTCAGCTCTGTTTTCAAGACTGCTATCATCTGAACTTCCATCTCAGCAGGCATCATCACTGGCAGCAAACTACAGTGCTTAAGAAAATTTTCAAATATGTAAAAGCAGGTCCTTAATACTTCATTGTTTGCCATAAACCTTGCATGTAGTAGGCTGCAAAAGATAAGGCAACATGAAGGGCAAAGGATCCTTTTGCTATCCAACCATTTATCAGTAGCAGGGGTGGTGCCCCTGAGATACTATACTTCAGAAGGGGGGAAAAAAAAAATACAGATATATATATATATATATGTATATATATACTTGAGCAACTTTGACTAGAGAGAGAATATGTGAGACCAACAACTCCGCAGACCCCAAGATCCATGAAGAAGAGGAAGGAGATGCTCCTAGCACCAGAACCGAGATTCTCCTGCAGCACATGGTGCAAACTATGGTGAAGCAGCTGTGCCTCTGCAGCCCATGGAGGTCCATGGGGCAGCAGAGCAGCGCAGNCAGCCTGCAGGCACTAGACACTACTACTGACTGATGTGAGGGAGGACAAATAGCACACATCAGCTATCACAGACTGCACACTCCACTAGCAGCTAACAGGGGTTGAAATGGTGGAATTTCATGTCAGTGGTCAGCGCATAATGTGTAGTGTCCACTTCTTAATAATAATAATAATAATTTAAGAAAGCTAAAAGTTTGATAAGAAGGTCTGAAGAAAATGCACAGGCAAATTTTACAAAAATGTCAAGAGGCAACCTCTGTAGATTTAATTTTCTGAGATTATGATACACCATTAAGATATGCATTATGATATTGCCTTTAATCATGTGATCACACAGTTCTCAGCACATATTTAAAGCATATTAAAAGTAGGTGGAAAAAAATTGCATTAAAAAAAATGAGAGCCAAAATAATCAGACAGAATTCTGGATTATCGTTTCAGAAATCAGTTATTCTTGTATTCCTGTGTATCGAAAGCTCTGGCTACCTTTTCAAGTCAGAATCTTGTTAGGGAAAAATAAAAGTAATTTAAAAAATCTAAATTTTTCTTCACAGTTGAGCACTTGTTAACATTAAATTTGAAAGCCACCTTTAATTGAAGAGCAAACTTGAGGAATCACTTTTTTCTTCTTTTTGTCCTGTGTGTTCTGCCATTTTTTAAGTCAGAGATGTAATTGATAAGTAACTTTTTCCTGAATATCACTTCAACCATTGGGAAAAAGTAAATATTTTAAGAACAGTATATAAAAATTTGGTAAGAATATCTAAATAGTATTTAAAGAAGAATTGTAATTGAAAAGAATACAATATTAATCAATTATAACTTTTCTAGTATGTGCTGCAATTTCTAGGTCAAAATCAAAGAATAAATGAAATACTGAAAATATTTGAAGCCAAGCATACATTTAAGTGAAGAAAACACACATATTAGGTGAAGAAAAATAAAGTACATATTAAAATTCATTCTACCAATTGCCATTTTTATCTTTAATTAAAATCTGAGCACTATCCTCTGAGAGATTCCTTGAATAGATGGACTGATTAGCCCAAAATAAAGGTGTTAGCCCAGACTGTGTTTCAGTACCAGAATAGCTACTGATTTGATCAGTTGCTCTAGATTAAACATGCCTGTATATTTTTTGAAAATTAATACACCAGACCAAATTCACATATAGCTTAGTAATGAGCATTTCCAAATATTTGTTTGAATTGGAAAACATGCGTGATTCACTTTGATCACTCCAACAATATTTACTTCCCTGCCTTGAAAATAATGTTTAAGAAAAAAATTCTTAAACGAATATTTTGCATTTAGAAATCAGTTGACACCATAGTTCAGTACAATTATTTATTACAGCCTAATCAATGACAATGTTGCAACTTCAGATTTTCAGTTCATATGAAATGCAGAGAGACAGTTGTCCTTTAAATATTGTAATGAGTTAGATTAGCATTGTAAAAGAGTCTGAAGATGCAATGCACTGTGAGAGTATGCATATATAACAAGAGCGAGAATGTTTGTGAGCAACAGAAACTTATACTTTTCTAGATTGGCCCTGAGAGGTTAAACTCTACATATCAGTTACAACATCACATAGATGGTAGTAAAACAAAGCCATTTTACACTACCAGAGAGCTTAGAGATAACAAGCTGGCCCTTGTCAACAGATTTCTAAAATGAACAGGCACGGTTACTTGCTCCCTCAACCTTAAATTAAAGGATCACCACTTCAAAGCCAACTCACCTTCTCAGCTCTGTTTTCAAGACTGCTATCATCTGAACTTCCATCTCAGCAGGCATCATCACTGGCAGCAAACTACAGTGCTTAAGAAAATTTTCAAATATGTAAAAGCAGGTCCTTAATACTTCATTGTTTGCCATAAACCTTGCATGTAGTAGGCTGCAAAAGATAAGGCAACATGAAGGGCAAAGGATCCTTTTGCTATCCAACCATTTATCAGTAGCAGGGGTGGTGCCCCTGAGATACTATACTTCAGAAGGGGGGAAAAAAAAAATACAGATATATATATATATATATGTATATATATACTTGAGCAACTTTGACTAGAGAGAGAATATGTGAGACCAACAACTCCGCAGACCCCAAGATCCATGAAGAAGAGGAAGGAGATGCTCCTAGCACCAGAACCGAGATTCTCCTGCAGCACATGGTGCAAACTATGGTGAAGCAGCTGTGCCTCTGCAGCCCATGGAGGTCCATGGGGCAGCAGAGCAGCGCAGTCCCTGGAGTGGAGCAGCCCCTGGAGGACCCCAGCAGTGCCCAAAGGAGGCTGTGGCTCTGTGGAAACCCTCATTGGAGCAGGCTCTTGGCAGGACTTGTGGACCCACGGACAGAGGAGCCCACAACAGAGCAGGATTGCTGGAAGGACTTGTGGCTCCACGGGACATCCCCACTGGAGCAGGGGGGGCTGAGCTCCTGAAGGACTGTGCCCCACAGAAGGGACCCACTGGTACAGCTTGTGAAGAACAGCAGCCCATGGGAAGGACTCACGTTGGAGAAGTTGGTGGAGGACAGCCTCCCATGGGAGGGACCCCACGCTGGAGCAGGGGAAGAATGTGAGGAGTCCTCTCCCTGAGAGGAAGGAGCAGCACAGACAACATGTTATGAAGTGAATGCAGCCACCATTCCCTTTCCTGCTGTGCCACAACAGGGAGGGAGGAAGTAGAGAATTTGTGAGTCTTGGAAGAAGGAAGGGGTGGGGGAAAAGTGTTATGATTTGCTTTTTATTTTTCATTATCCTACTCTGATTTGATTGGTAAGAAATTGAACTAATTTCCCCAAGTCAGTCTGTTATGCTCATGACAGCAACTGGTGAGTGATCTTGTCCTGTCCTGATCTCAACTGACAAGCCTTTTGTTATATTTTCTCTCCCCTCTCCAAGGAAGGAGGGAGAGTGATAGAAATACTTTGGTGGGCAACTGGCATCCACATATTATCATCACTTATCAGTGTTCCTTAAAGGAAGAATAATTTGTACACGAGTAAACAATTCGATAAGGATATATTTTAAAGATACTGAGATACCATCTATCACGTATATAATTACCCATCTGTTATTACATTTAACATAATATTTAATCCCTTCATATAGAAACGGATCAGATAGGCATGTATGCTTCAAAATTTTATTGGGAGATGGTATAGAAGAAAAAAATGAAGAAATTAAAAAGTAGTCAGGAAATTGTTTTCTACCACATTTCTTCTTTTTATGACAGTATTTACAAATGCTAATATAGGTGAGCAATGGGAAGTTAAAAAAAAAAATCAAAAATGGAAAAGATCCCTGATTGAGGTGTTTGCCAAATATGAGATGCAATCTAAGTTTTACAAATGCCAAACATCACCTTCTGATTAATTTTTATTTGTATAATAAGAGAAATAAAACTAGGACAAGGAAAAGAAAATAAACCATATGTGATTACAGGAATTATAGCGAGCAGCACATTTTCAATGAAGTAATCATATTTTTTATTACTGGTAGTCTGGATGGAAAACTGAGGCAAGACAGCAAAGCTACTATGCTAATGTTTTTGCCAATGAAAACAAAACCATAATGGTGACTACCAATAATTTCATTTAATCACTTGTCAGGCTTCATGGACTGTTACTCTGGCATATGCAATAGAGACCCCATACGCTAAGACTTTCAAAGCTGTCAGAAAGGCATTTGGGTGTCCATTTTGTATTTAAATTTTAGCAGATTTGAGTGACTGAAATCAGGCGGCTTTCACAAACTTGAGTCTTGCTTTCACAAACTTGGAACTGGTCTCCTGAAAGCACACTTGCTTGGATTAAGATACAGGAAACATGAAGATCACTGACCATTGGTAAGACCACAAAGCACAACACCCATCTGACAGTACCAGAACTGTACTTAGAAAGACTGTAGGTCATAAAGAGATACATTTCAACTGTAAGGGTTTGGGGCTTTTCTTGTGATGTTGGTGGTGCTCTGGGTTTTTCCCTTTTTTATCTGGCAGACAGCAGTAAGTTTAAAACAAAGTAATCAAATGGGCAGGCAAGAAATAAGCCACACCCTTTTTCTTCTCCCCAGACTCAAAGAAAAGTGCAGCTAAAGAGGAAAGATGGGTTAGGAAATGAACTGCTCAGTTCTATCTGTGAGACACCAGGGACAGAATCATAGAATACCTCAAATTGGAAGGAAGCCACAAGAATCATGTAAAACGTGGGACAGTGGTCATCAAAACCACCATTCTGTGCAAAACATTGTCTAGGCACATTTAAAAAAACACCTGGGAAAGATGACTAAAAAAAAAATCTTAATTCAAACATCAGAGTATTTTCATCAGGTCTGGACATTGTAAGGAGAAAGTCTGTGGCAGGCAACACACTCACGGCACTGCCCTGCACAAGGGGTGCAAAGCCAAGAGCATGAACAGTATGATGATCACCCTGTCCATATGCAAACTTATTCTGTATTTCTCCTAGGTACAGAAAACTCCAAGTATACTCATTTATTGTTATTGTTGAAACTGACAATGTCTCACTAAATAAAATCTGACCATGAGTGGAAGAAAACAAGCTTAAAATATTTCCCTCTGTAAAGCTTTTTTTAGATAACTACTGATGATGATTGAAACAATCATAATTTATAGTGTAAGGAAAAAAAAAAAGAGAAAAGTTAAGCTTGATCTTTTTACCATAATCTTGCTTTCCCTAACAAAGCAACTTGGTGTTGTAGCAACAGTAGTCTTTATAAAGGATCTTCCAGAGACTTTAGCTAATATTTTAGTAAGACCTTTTGCTTCATAAAGAAGCTTTTGTCCTGGAGCCTGAATCTACTTTTTCGGTAACAGAGATGATTAATGTAGATAATCTTTGAACCACTTCAGTGAAAAAGAAATTAAATAAGATCAGTCCTGAAAGGGAAAGCATCAAGGGTTAAGGACTCAGATCCAGTTCCCACTCCTTGATGTCATGACTCTGGGTGAATGACTCAGATTATTTCTACCTGACTCTTTACCACACTAAACAAATTCCCAGTAGAGATGTTTATGCATCTTGTAACTCTATCACAGAAAATGAGTAGAGTGCTCCAAAGAGCTGAGTCCAGGTACATTTCTTTAGGGAACTCTTCTATTTTACACAGAAGGAGTTCAGGCATCTTCTTTCTCTGTCTTGTTCTTGGTCTAGACTAAGAGTTGGATAGTTCCCATTGGTCCTGGGCTGCTGGCATTCTGAAAAGGGCTGAGAACTGAAGGCTTCGGCCCCTGCCTTCTCATGAGGGCAAACAAATGGATGGTTATTTCTTGTGTGCACAAACTAACAAGTCACTCACTATGTGAAAACTGGGCAGTGCTACAGCTACCACTACTTCTTGTCCAGACACACCCCGACAGAAAGGACCAAGCCTCATCTTGGGGATGACAGAGCAACCTCAGTTCCTGCCTCAAGCACAGGTTGCAAATGTGGATCTTAATCCCATGTAGGCATCTAATGTGTGCACAGGGTGGTCACGTAAACCCAGCCAGGAAGGGCAATGAGAAGCTTACCACATCCTCAACATGACCCAGGAGTACTTCTGCCTGCTCTGCATGCCCTGTTCACAGCAGATAAACCAAGCAAGCAGTCCATGTTAGGACCTAAGGCACATCCCAGGAACTGGTCTGAATAGCTTCTGCTACTGACTATTTCTTAGCTTACCAAGTAGCTAAAGCAGGAAAGTATCCAATCTTTAACTCCAAGTAGCAGCTAAAATAAGTAAGGACAAGTATAGGAAAGAGAATTAGGGGGAAATTAACTAGCCTAGATGCGTCAGTATGATACCAGTAAAGCTTCAAGGGAGTTTAGTACATACTTAAATTTTGATCAAATTTTTTTTGAGGTGATTAATAAACTTTAGGAAATAAACACTAATACAGTTAAAGGGGTACTGAAATAAAGTTGGGAAAAAGCAACATTAAAAGCTCATATCAGCCAGAATTAGCCCCCCACAAAATCAAAACAACGTTAATTATTATACATTTAACAACTACAAAGCATGTACTGCTTGACAAAAAGTGAAAGGAAAAATGGAAAAGGATATTTATTTAGTGGATTTTTGTAAACTGAGTGAAAAAGCAAAAAAGAGCAGGTTTCATAAGTAGATGAAACCTGCAAACTATTACCTTGTCTTAGCCAAATGCTCTCTCACTGTGGGTAGTCTTAAAAATACTGTAGTTGTCCAACTGTAATGCATTTGTTCCTCTATCACGTGTCTTGTTAGTGTGGGCTTTAAAAATCAAAATTTATACAATTTTTGAATAAAAGTGTCTAATTGACCTTATACAGGGTGCCTAATTTATGTTGATTGCTTTATTGTAAAATCTGAGCTGAAGCTTAAATTTTAGTAGACTTTCTAAATCTATTCAATATAACCCATAGACTTTATGACAACTTTTATTCTACTGGGCTAAGTACTTTTAAGGTTTTTTTTACAAAATGAAGTTTAAATGTGTGTGTTTGCTGATAGGGCACACAAGCTACAAGTATGGGGGTTTTTTACCCCCACTCCTCAAATGCCTGAGTTGATTTCTCTGTTAAGGTGAATAAGCCATGAGGGATTAGAATGAACAGAAATGCAGGGTATTTCTCCACAAAAGGAAAATCAATTCTGATGGTCAGCAATACTGGTTACTGGCATAACAAAGCCAACTCTGTGGGCATGCAACAGCTTGTCCATCCCTCTACCAACAAACCTCTCCTTACCCTGAACTGCAATAATGCCTCTAAAGAATGTCCAGAGATCCCTGGCCAGCAAGATCCAACAGCACCTCCACATGCCTTTGCTCCTGGAGATTATATCACCTCTGAAGAGCAGTTCTATATTTCTGTGTTCCCAGAATGGCCCTGAGTCTTGGCACTTTCACTCATCATCCAGGTTTTATTCTTCTACTCTCCTCCCTTTTTCTCACAAATTAGCAGTCCAACACTGATGATAATAGTAGGAAGTGGCTGAATGAAGGACCTTTCCCATTTAATTCAGTGGCATAAATATGGAACATTTATCATTTACTCAACTTGTAGGTCTGCTAAAGACAAATTCACCTGTGACACATGCAAGATAAATTCATATCTCTTTCTAATAGACTTCCATTAGTATCAGACTTATCATCCATTCCCCTAAAGTCTTGAGTACCACCCATGCAGCGTAGGAGATTATGATTCTATTCAATTCAACAGGATTCTATTTTAAAAACTCACAGCACACACATTCAGAACTGTGACTCCATTCAGGCATATTTTCTTAAGCTGCTGTCTCCTTTGTTGCAACCCTGAGCCGAAAATGGATATGTAATCCACTGCTTATATGCATCCTCTATTCAACATATTAAGACTTTGCCTCTGCCTAAGCTTCATCTACTTTTCCCCAGAAGCCAAATTTCCCAGCTCAAGTGGTAAAGTTATGTGAGCTTTTCTTTGAAAGTCCCCAATTTTATGACACATTCAGTGTCATCATGCATGCACTGCAGTACACCTGCAGTACCTGACATATCACTGCTTAAAGCATTAATTCAATGTCAGGTATGACATCTTCACACATTACTGAGACATACACATTTTTTTCCCACTAGATAAACACATAGACATACATTTCCTGTATATATATACATACATTGAATAAATGTTTCAAACTGACTTGCTTCCTTCAACCTCTATCTCATCTGAACCATGAATCCCTGAAAAACTGTTGTCCTTTTTAGTTTCAGACCAGTATAAAGAGGTTGGTCTAGGGGAAAGAAACCTCTCTGTGAACAAATTCCCCAAATTAAAAGCTAGTTCCATCGACGATGTATTTGTTTTTCCTTTTCTCTTCCCTCTATCTCTTCTTCCCATTCCTTCACTCCTACATCTCATGCTAGCTGTTACTACAGCAGAGACCAGTTCTTATTTTCCTACCTGCACTTCTTGAACTCAATAAGCCTTACTGTCATTTCATTCACTTATTATTAAGGGATTTTCTTTCACTCAAGGTGCATTTCCTCAAGATGTGCAGTATTTCGGGGAAACAGCTCTGTCTCTTTTTCTCCTGTCATGCTGCAACAGAACTGATATGCCCTCACATTTTTAACCACTATTACCTATGGGAATAAAGAAGATAGCCCAGTGAAATACAGGTGCGTGTATTTGGCTACATACTGCCTTGTCACCAAACAGATTACTGACTGACTGCAACGAAGAAAATTCATGCAGACTCAGTAAGCTATGAAAGAATCAGAAAGAGTGATTCCATCCAGAAATATTTCATGTTTATTAGTAGCTACTTAGTAAGCAATCCTTGCTGTTTATATAGCTTAGCTTATAGCTCATGGCAGCAGCAGAAGGCAAGCTAACATAAGAAATACCAACTAAAAGTGGCTCCATGTAACTTTTCTTCCTTCCAAAACATTTCAAGGAAATAAAACAAGTAGGACTTGAGTAGAGAAAAGATATGAACAGTGACAAAAAGAACGTATGAAAAAAACCACAGTCACATACTCCATTAGTGCATGTCAGCTCCTGGAAAATAGACTCAGACACCATTATGAGGGGATGAACTTTATTTTGTGTTTACAGCTTTCCTGTTTACAATTACATCCATCTTATTGCATTAATAAACCTCAAGAAATAATGAAATAGCCCCATTTTTGTTTGTTTTTTTCCTTGAGGTATTTTGCAGATCGATAAGGAGACGATATAACTTTTAAAAATCTGATTATGGCAGAGCATGTACATGTCAAGAAGATGGGGCCTGACTCCTTTCAGTGGTGCCCAGTGACAGGACAAGGAGCAACAGGAACAAACTGAAATATACAAAGTTCCACCTGAACATGAAGAAAAACTTCTTTACTTTGAGGGTGTCAGAGCACTGGAACAGGCAGCCCAGAGAGGTTATGAAAGCCCGCCTGAATATGATCCTGTGCAAGCTGCTCTAGATGAGGCTGCTTTAGCACGATGGTTGGACTATGCAGATGGAGAGATCATCTCCAGAGATCCCTTCAACCCCAACAATTCTGTGATTCTGTGAAATATAAAAGGGGGTAAAGAGAAAGGGAAAAAGAAGAAAAATATTATCCATATTTTAACTTAATTTGTATTCAGCACCATGTATACATCAGATGTGCATGGGAGCAGAAAAAGCACAAGTATTCTGTGTATTCCAGACACCTAATTTATGACTCAATATTCTATACCAAGTTCATGGAGATACTTGTTCTTTCAGAGCATGATTTAAAGCACCTAAGTTCCTAAATGGCAACAAAGAGTAGTGAATTCCCCCCCTAAAGGCCCCCCTCAGAGGCCTACCTCCATCATCCCAAAAGGCAGCCTAGGCACTGAGGTAGGTACCTGGAGGGAATTCCTCTCACATGCTTGCATGCATGGGAGAGTATGGCAGCAAATAAAGCAAACAGTACAGAAAATGACACAGATCTCCAATACCTACTTTAAGATTACACTAGTTGACTACTGAAAGACTGTGATGACCCACCCTTAAGAGGAAGGAAACAGCCTATGCAAGCATAGGGAGACTGCAACGTAGACACAAGAAGAAAGGTTTTAGAAAATATCTGTATGATATTTTTCGAGTATGAGTACTCTCCTCAGAAGGACTCCACAGATGCATCTTTCTACCTATCATTCTGAAAATGCTTCCCTTTCCAAGGCAAACTTCCTTACAGTTGCAGTAAGGAAGTTGCACTTACTCTGTGGGGTATCCAGTAAAACCACTACAGTGTAAAACATTCTTCTTCAAGAAATTAGTAAGCTAATAATGTCCATGCAAGTATTTATTTTCTTACACTGCAGGAACATTAACCAAAAGACAGAATTTTCTAACATGTTTTTAATCAAAAATAAGGATGGTCTAACATTCCTAAAACATTAATGTGGAGACAAAGAGTAGAACAAACATCTAGGGTAAAGCTATGTACAGCTATGCACAAGATGTACCAATCAGAAATATTTATGTAAATTTGTAAACAAATTTTCAGCTCACCATCAGCTCCTGTTGAGACAATTATTGATCAATATTCTGTCGAGTATAACAAAATTCTAGAGATTTATTTTCTTTATCCTTCACTTTAACCTAAGACCAGCTGAATTTCAATTGAAGTAAATACATGATCTTTACCTTTTTGACCTTTAGAAAAAAAATCACCTAGCACACTTTATCAAATCTGATGTTCTAAAGAGATTTCAGTGGCTGTGTTTGTATAGTGACCCTATATAAGTCCTAGGATGGCTATGATGTACAGGTTCCTCATAAATGTAATTTGACGCTTTATATGGAAACACTCCTGGAAGATTAATCATTCCTTCGCTCAGCAAACATGTCTCAGCACACTCCTTAACAAATTTCACATCTTCAAGATAAATGGGATAAAAGCTCTAAGTTAAAACAATCCACTAAGGAGACCAAAGACAATCCAGTGCAAGAGTCTCAGGTCTCTGCACGAGCATACTTTCTCCTTCACCTTCCTGCTGGATTATGTGAATACAGAATGGAAGTAATTCACTGTGAAATGATTTTACAGTGTAAGAATGCAGTTCAGTGGCTATTGTTGCACTGAAGTGTGAAGGGTGCCAGCATGGCTCAGTCCCATGGATGCCACCATTCACAGCTTACATGGAGGACATTGAGTATGTACTCATCACAGGACACTACCAACACAGGGAGACATCTATGAGGGTAGAAAAAATCTTGTCCTAAATTGTGCAGGTGGGCCTAGGGTGCAGACATTAGAATCATGTTGTCATGAAATCCATAGACACAAAAATATGAGGTTGGCATCTTGTTATGAGACAAACCTTCCAAACTGCCTCAGAGAGGGCTGTACTAAAGTACTCCTCTGGCACCTGTTGGTAGCACCAGCTTTCACTCTTAAACATATCTCATACTACTATAAAAAAAAAACAACTTAGATTAAGTTTTTAAAGTTTACTACTGACACACAGCTTCATGCCATTCCCTTGGGTCCTGTCACTGTCTCCACAGGGAAGAGATCAGTGCCTGCTCCTCCTCTTCCCCTCACAAAGAAGTTGTATCCTGCTATGAGGTCTCCTCTCAGTCTCCTCTGGGCTGAACAGACCAAGTGACCTCAGCCGCTTCTCATATGGCTTCACCTCAAGGCCCTTCACCATCTTTGTTGCCCTCCTGTGGATGCTCTCGAATTGCTTTATATTCTTCTTATACTGTGGTGCCAAAAATACAACATTCAAGGTGAGGCTGCCCCGGTGCGGGACAGTCTGCTCCCTGGACAGGCTGGCAGTGCCTGATGCACCCCAGGACAGGGTTGTCCCTCCTGGCTGCCAGGGCACTGCTGACTCATGTTCAACCTGCCACTGACCAGGACTCCAGTCCCTTTCTGTGGGGCTGCTCTTCAGTGTCTCGTTCCCCACCCTGCACATATATCCAGGGTTGCCCCATCCCAGGTTCAGAATCTGGCACTTGCACGTGTTAAACTTCATATGGTTGGTGAATGCCCTGTAATTTGTCGAGGTCTCTCTGCAGAGTATCTCTGCTTTCAAGGGAGTCAACAGCTTCACCCATTTAGTATCATTGTGCTCATGCTGAACATCAAAGCAGCTGGAACCTTTACCACAGCCATTTTCCAGAGAGCTCAAAATGAAAGGTAGCAGTGAACTTACTGCAAGTCTAGGTTTTCTAATTCATATAAAAACGTACTACCAGTTTGTCAAAAGTCAGCTATTTTTAAATGGCATAAGCATAAAAGGAAATGTCAAATATTAACTGTTCAATCCATTCATCACTGTAGCTTTGTATCTTGTCTGAAATTAGTAAGGAAACTGTCTGGAATAGATGCTGCAGTTTCAAGATGAGTAATTTCCACCTCCCAAAAAAAGTAACCAAGAAATCTAATTAGTCACCCCAAGCAGTGCAGAATTTCCAATTTACTCAAATTTGGAAAAGCAAACAGAAAACAAAAGAGAAGCTTACATTAACATACAGGCATGTGTTTACATTCCCTAGACCAGTCTGGGTTGCCCACCAGGCAGCTCTGAGCCAAGAGAAGCAAGCGTTTACAGATTTACATATGCAGCTCATTAAAACAGTAAAATGCCAAGAGGTGGTTCTTGAGAATATGTTCTTGGGCTTGCCATGGTCAATAAACCTTGCTGTTCACTGCAAATGGTTTTCTCCAGCTGAGTTTACATTAGTTCTTAACAGCATTATGATGGCACTGTGCCTTTTCTGTGTTCTCCTATGTTCCAATTCACTTCGTCTCTCAGCAGAAGTGACAGCAGTCAAAGCATCACTACAGCATCTGAGTAACTTTGGAAGAATCTGCTGGTCACTCCTTTTTTTTAAATTCTGATGGGATTAAAGAGAAACCAAGGAGACACCACTAAATGCTTACAAGTTGGAAATACCTCCTGCACACCAAGGTTCCTTGGACTGCTCT
Source organism: Rhabdornis inornatus (assembly GCA_013397075.1). Classification (NCBI taxonomy): domain Eukaryota; kingdom Metazoa; phylum Chordata; class Aves; order Passeriformes; family Rhabdornithidae; genus Rhabdornis; species Rhabdornis inornatus. The sequence goes on along the minus strand of VWZS01002974.1, from coordinate 1,244,436 downwards.
TGGGATGATGGGGTCCTGAATACCTGGCCTTCTAGTGAAGACACTCAGCATGCACTGAAAGACTCAGATATTGTGCATTTGGACAGTGCCTGTCTTACACACCTTGTTTAAAAGGCCAGCTAATAATTGCTGGAAGTTCAAAACCTCCTTACAGACACTGAACTCTGAACAAGCAACTGAATAGTTGCAGATCTGTCACTATTTCATTCCTGGCTTTATTAGTTATTTTATAAGTTATTTAACTGAAACCATGAGAGCTCCAGCATCCCCTGTTGGTGAAATGAAGAGGAGGGTTACACTCACAATTTCTATTATCATTAGTGGTAGTTACATATATGTGCTGGGCAGAGAAGAGCAGCTGTCCTCTAATAAGGTGCTAGTCATGACAAATGTAATACTGACATGGGACCCACATAATTGTCTTTATAAGCACACTGCAAAGCAAGAATGATTGCAAATGCCAGGAAGCAGGAAAAAAACCCCAGCATTCTCCCATGCTTTTTTAATTTCAATTCGCAAAGAACAGCACATTTCTGCAGCAAATAGAGCTTACTAAACCAGCTGCCTTTCGTTATTGTCCTTATGCCTATCTGTGATATTATACAACAGATACTTTATCAGTGTCCATAAATAACATTTATTATGCATCTGAAACAGCACAGTTTAGCACGATGCAGAACACACATTTCTTCCAATAACTTTACTTCTGTACCTGCCACTATGACCCCACCACTGGTTTATGGCTTTCATTTACAGAAAAGAAAGAAAAAGAAAAAAATATTGTACCAGACAGTAGGCCCTCTAAACAGACTGAGAGGTTGCCAGGACTAGAAATAGGCATTATTAAGAATATTGCTGAATACTGCATCCAACTCCAGTTTGTTGTGAGTTTCCTTCTAGAAGTACCAAATTTACTGCCAGCTCCACACTCAGGAAAGCCCATCTGATAAAATCCAAGGCAGTGAACTCTGTTTTCAGGATACACTGAAGCCCATATCTTATGTTAACACAACCAGTGCCATCATCTGGCTTGTTACCAAGCTGCTGTCACTGCCTGTGACTGCTGCAAGTGTCAAAGAAAATAAAAGCTAAGTGGCCTCAAGGGCAAGAAATGGGTGTGGACAACAACTTAAAAGTAAATTAAAAAGAAAAGACAGGGAAAAGGTAAAATGAACTTTATAACTTATGACAAAAATAACATCTAAATTATATTTTTTTCAGTCAAGCCTCTTACTGTTTTGCATTCCTTTAGCTGCTAATGTTTTCATTTGTTTTAATGCTATTTGCTCTGCCAATTTGAACAGCGATGCAATGACATATGACTCCCTCATATTCAGTAGTACTCACAGCACCTTTGCCACTGGTGGCTCAAGAGCACAATGAACAGTATCTTGACTTTAATGTATTTGTGGCTTTGTGAAGGCAGCAATGACACACAATGGGGTTTTTTCTCCTTTTGTTTCTGTGCTTTGTAATAGAACACCCTGCCACAAAGACTGTGACCAGAGTATAATGAAAAATGCTAAGTCATTGTTGGTCATGGCAAAAATTTGCAAACTTTACATTTTGTTTAATTATTGAAGAATGGCTTTTCAAAAAGACATGCATTGTTCTCAAGAGGCATCACAGCATCTATCTTCCTCTCTTCACAAAAGCTTTTTATCTTCAAACAAAAAGAATATACTTGTTGGGGGCCAATTACTAGTCTGTCTATGAAGAAGTTTAAAGGAATTTTTAATTAGTAAATTGACCCATACTATGAGTCACCTGGAGAGGAATGACATCATTTCCTAAGACAGTTATGCTTTCTTACACAAATATTAGTCAGTAGCTTAGATTCAAGACCCTCTAGCTCTTAATACTATCTTGTCCTTGTACACCAATTTAATTCACTACTGCAGCATCACACAGAGTGACATAAATGCTACTCAAGGTGAACAGGGTCAGCCCTCTGACCCTTGTTCTAGGCCTCTAGCATGACTTCCATCCACCCAGAAGAAATGTTATGTATCACTCAATTATGTTCTGTTTGAATCTAAGAAAAGAGTTTGACAGTCTATCTAATCTTCTTTAGTACAACGATACCATCAAAAATAAGCAGGCTTAACTGTATAATGAGGTTAATAAAGGTGCATGCAGAAGAGAGGCCTATACAGTTGATGAAGAGATGCAGCCACTTCCAGAAGGTGGTTCAGAGCCTATTCATTACATGCTTGAATGAGACAGCATGAGTCTCTCTCCCACTATATGCAAATGGTCCTGCATTTTTTGCCTACTGAAAGGTGATGTAATGTATAAACATGACAGGCATCATCATTTCAACATACCTCTTAGAAATGATAGAATTAACCTCCCATGCTGCTTTCTGTACAAAACCCCGCTAATGAGAATTCCTTCATAAGAAAATAAGGGTGAAGAGGAAACCAGAACTCAATCTGTTATGGTATGAATATAGAATATGACAGACTTTTCTTATTCCTGTTCACACAACTGGTAACTTGCCAGTTACATGTAACTGGTGACTTGCACTAGAGATACTGCCTAACATTTCAAACACAAAGAAAAAAAAAAAAAAAAAAAAAAAAAAAAAAAAAAAAGAAGAACACCCCCCACACACTGCCACCCCAAACTCTAATATTAGAAAGCTATTTCTTCATGCAGCATAAGAAAATACCAGATTCATTTATGTCAAATAAATGGAGTTTTTTACTGTTTTCATCAATCAGTATAATAATCAGCATTTCCTATATACTTTACGTCATTATGTAGGCAGCAGAGAAGCAAGTTGTCTATAAAGATTCACCTTAATCCGAGCATCAAGTGAGAGATATTTTCAAGGTATCCAGATAGATGTAAACATTTAAGTGGGAATCAGCAGATCTCCAAACTGATAAACATTTCTCATAAGTTATGTATGAACTAAAATCAAGTTTTTATTAAAAATGCATAAGTATGATCTGTGGTGAATAGAACCATTAGCTATGCATGTTTACTTTTTAGTGAACACAGAAATCAGTAATTTTTCTTCTAAATGTCATTTCCATCAGAGGGTTATAAACGATAAAATGCTTAAACGATTCTCAGATGCCATCCAGCTGGTACATGTACAACTGGGGAGAGGACATAAAATAATGAACTGTGAAATGTTTATTTGCCACAGGGGCAAGAAAATGTCATTTCAACTATTGCACCCATTCTACTTTACAAGTCAGGCAGCTCTGAACAGTCCCTTACTTTCACTCACCGTGATAAAACAAATAAATGAAGAGTAATCTGGATGATAACAAACTATCTAATTCTTTAAAGTTATTACATTTTCAGCACACTCTTTTTGATCGCAAATTATTTACAATGCTCCCTGTCTTCTTCACTCCTTTTAGAAGCTACATAAAAATCATCCAAACCCTAAAGTGAGCATAAATTGGCTTATCCATGTGATTTGAGCATCATATTTTAGGGGATCATAAGGGAGTGTGGAAAAAGACTGACATTGTTCTAGTGAAAGCAGGCTCCTTAGTTTCTCTTGATAGTCAATGAAGACGCAAATATCTTTCCAAAACAGCATTTCTCAATCTGTAGATTACAGTTGTCCTTAAAATCAAACATTCCTCACTAAAATAACAAGTGAAAATGCAAGAGGAAGGAAAATATAAATAATAAGTACTGTGAATGACTAACATCATACAATGGGTCTGTGATTTTTCTTCTCCCTCCCACTCCCAAAAAGCCTACATTAGTTGAAAAACCACTTTACTTAAGGCACAGTTCTAATGGTCAGTTTAAGCCAAGAAACAACATTAGGCACTCTGACCTATCCCCTTATGGACTCCCTCTTCTGATTGCAGGGAAGCCTAGAGAGATTATTCTGATTTAGTCAGATCATCAAGTGTCTTGTCCTCATCCAAATCTGAAAATACTCACTATCGTTATTCTCCATAAAATGCCATTTGAATTCAGAACCTTAAATGAAATCCTGTAAAAATTCAAAATTTCTGATATACCTTTTATAAAAGACCACTGGAATCAGCTGTCTCTTTTGGCATTTTACACCTGGGATAATCTCTTGAGCTCAGTGGGACCATGGGACCAAAACTGAAGTTTGGAGTGTATTGGGATACACAAATAGTTCACTGACATCAGCCTCCAGAGCAATCACTGTCTGGATCTCAGCAGTCCCTAAGCTCAGGGGAGTTTTTAAAAATGTCATGCTAAATGAAACTGGATGTTGACATCTGTGTCATCAAATGCACCAAAATATTGAGAAGACCCCATATGGATTTAGATTAATTTCTGGAACAACTCACCAAGTACTTGTTTTCACACTTTACCTGCTGCACTTCGCACTGTGTATATTCTCACGGCCCAGCCTGGGACAATAGTCACTACCAACTTAAAATATTGTTTCTGTTTTCAACCACAGAACCAGTTCCTTTCTGTTAACTACAAAATGAGATATTTCCCTTCATTGACTACAGACTGACTAGAGAAAACCTTTGGTGTATTTTTAAAATGCTTGCTTAGTGCTTTTTGTAAAGCAACAGAAAAAAACCCAAAAAACCAAAAACCAAAACAAAAATAAAACCACAGCACCACTCATTGTTCAAGGTGCTAGCTCAAGTCTCTGTCAATATGAAATTAATTCCTACTGTCACAAATTTTCCCCATGGCTATACAAGAAGAGTAACTTTGCTAGATATTCTAGGTGCCTATAACCAGGTAGTTCATTTAACTTCTCTCAAACCTTTCCTTCCTACCAAACACTACAGTATAGGAATGTTGAGTCTGCTAATTGAACTCTAAAAAGAACTTCAAAACGCAGTGAATTAAAACTATTATTCAGATGGTCTTAGATCTTTTACCCCTGTAACTTAACACAACACACTCCACTTTTATTCAATCACACTTCTACAAAAACAATACTGTCCTATTCATAGCAAATTTCAAACCATTAAAATTAAACTATATAATGGACTGTTACCTCAGACATCCATTTTTTGCATTCATCACCCCTTCTGAGCTCAAGTTATAAGTAAAAAAAAGTTTGGTCATAAATCATGGGTATTTTATCTCAAAAACAGAATAAAAAACAAAGTGCTTATTTTTCTACCAAGATCTCACAAACTTAAAAACATTGCTACATATTTTCTCAAGACAAGAGATGTTAGCTCTCTGAATTCATAATCAAGTTTCTGGTTTATCTATCTCTAGCAACACCTCAAAATCTACTCCTTATACAATAGCTCTCAAACACACATCTGCTGAAAGTCTGCTATTCACAGACTGTTTCCTTTTCATTGCTAGTAGGATCACATGATTTTTGGATACAATGAAACTTTCACTTTCCTATCAAATTTGAAACAAAGCAAGAAGCAGGACTTTAAAGAAGGGATAGACACAAGTTGTTGACATAGTCACAATTTCAAAGGCAGCACTTACATTTAAGTACTATCCAAAACACAGAAACCAATTCTTTCCATTCTTTGCAGATTGATAAAACTACAGATCCACAGCTAAGCACAGTAGCATCACTTTCCACTCCATGTGAAAAGCCCACATTTTTCATTTCCCTTTTGCTAACAGAAAATGTAGGAACATGTACATGTCATCAGAATTTTCCACTGCAGACACTTCTCTCCTAAAGCTGCTATAGAAAACTATTGGCAGCAGTGACAATGAAACACAATCAAAACACACATGCAAAAAGAAAAAAAACAAAAAACTGTTCCCCCAAACCCAGCAATTAAAAGCAAAGTCCCAAAATTTCACTACCTCTTCCCTTCAACAAAATGAAGAAAAAAAGACATTCTACACTCACTAGTTACGTAGTCTGGTGTGCTATGGCAAAAACCCTTACACTATGCATGGTGTAAGACCCTATATTAAAAAAATATATATATTCTCTATTGCATAATACTTCAGGATAGCTAATTCTAAAGAATATCCACTGTGATTGCCTTTGTTTTGCTCTCAGTGGGAACTGAGGTCTAATCCAGCAAACTTCACTCTCTGAAAGTCCTGAGGTAATTCAACTTCCAAACTATGAGGTTTTCTCCAAGAATATTCATTATATTAAACTTTATTAAGCCTTGTAGCTAGATTTGTGATATAGACTAGAACCTGCTATGATCACCATTCCTTAAGTGTTTGAATGAGCATAAGAATGTTTGCTATTCATATTTGAAAAAGGCAAACCTAAACTTTACAGGATGGATCACTAAGGTAGATTTTTTCCCCAAGTATCACACTCTGTTCTCTTTAGTTACATATGCCGATTTTTAATAATGCAAGGGAGAACTGGAAGAGTACAAGAAACTCTGCAGTCTTATATCAAGTGTGCAATACAGATTATGGACATCTCTCATGACACCTCTTATGATTGAAGAAATATGGTAGATACTTCTTTCCATACTAGTTTGTATGTAATTCATTTCCTAGGTTCCACCACTTTACCTGCTGCAGTTCAAACATGTATCTTCATGTCCAACAAGCAGTTAAATACAAGTTTATGGACACCAATATCATGGTTAAGTATAGAAATTACCTCAGCTGAAACAGTTTTTTGAAACAAAGTACTTTAATTTTCGCTTAATTAGCTTTATTCATTTGTGGAAAAATACAGAATGAGGACATTCTATACAAACTATTTGCATTTTGATGATTATTTCCATTAGCTCAAAATATTCTGCCTCTTAACAAACCAACCAAATCTGGGTGTGTTTTTTGTTCTGCTTGGCCAGCATGACAGACTTGGACAGTGGCTTCAGCCAGACCTGTAACATAGCCCCAGCTGTGAAGTGCCAGCAAAAGAAAAGAAAGACTACAAGCATCATACACTAGTGCTTGTGAAAGACACCAGTTTTCAGAGGTTCAGGGATATGTACATTGTAATACACACTTCTTTAGACCATCAGATCGAGCACTTCAGAATCAGTGATTGACCCTTTGCGTATATATGGCTTGCTTACAAATTTTGTGTGGTTTTTAATACTTAGTTAGAATATCTAACTGCAATACAGTTCACTTAGAAAAAAGAAGGAAAAACAGACAGAACAGGCAAATTTTAAAGAAATATTTATATAAATGAATGCAGTAAATTCAGATGGAAACTGAGAGAAGGGAGTGTAAATGCTGAATTATCTGTTATCTAATTAGCCTTGGGAGTATGGCAATCTTTGTCTGATGGTGAGAAACAAGGCAATGATTACTAGGGATTTAAGTTTCCTTATGAAATACCATCCTTCCTCATCACTGCACTTGGCAGGGAGATCTTCTAAGTTGAAAACATGCTGTACTTTTTACTGTTTTGCCATGCTCCAAGTTTTCACAAGCAGCAACAATGGGAAAGAAGAAAGTTTCAGACCGGTTTCTGTGGGGCTCTTGAAGACTTCCAGAAAGCAAAATAATCTTGGCAGTTCCACCTTTGCTGCTCTTGCTATTAAAAAGATTAGGCAACAAGATATTAGTGCTAATGATGCAAGCTATTAATAGAAAAGGAAACACCCAAAAAAAAAGAGGTTTAAAGGACAAAATGAAACAGCAGAGAAGTCTTTTATTGCACAGGATAGTTACCATACAACAAAAACCACCAGAGCCCCTGTGCTCAGGGTTCTCTTCAGAAGGGAAATGAGCAAGAGGGACAAAAAACAGTATCTTAAAAAAAACCATACATATATATATGTATATATAAATAAAGAGAGAGAGAGATAATTACTTTGTATACAGAAGACAATGCCTTGCTCCTAACATGAACAAAATTAGCTTTTACTTGCTGCTAATTTTTCTCATTGGCTACAAATGCAGAGGAAAATGAGCTGTCAAAGGTTGTTCTCCATAGTACAAATGAGAGCAGAAACAGCAAGGTATATGTATGTTAATAAGCAGAGAGCAATGATCAGTATGCCCTTGAGAGCAGAGCATTCCTTGAGGTTTCTGATAATCTGGTGTTATACAGTATGTTGCCTTAACTATGAGCACTTAAAATGCATTTATGAAAATAATTCTGCTTGTGCAGGGTCTCTCAAGCTAATGCAGCTCTACTCCTGCACCAGTATTTGAAACAACCCCTTTTTTTACCCATTTGCAACATCTACATCATTTATGTGCATACAATATGCAACAGCTTCTCTATGAACTGCAGTATTCCACAATACTGTTTATTGTGTAGTGCCTACAAAGACCAATTAGATCACCACACCCTAGCTTTGTAGAGATGGAAGAACATATTTACATTAAAAAAAAGAAAGAAGCCTTTCTTTTTACCAACTTTTTTCTCCAAAACAAAAGTATACTTTCTACTCAAATATGATTAAAACTGAATCCCAGGTACCATCAACACATAGTCTTCATATTTTAAGTTTTGCACTATTTTTTTTAAAGTATGGTTATAAGTTTAGTGGAAATGCTTCCCACACCCATCTCCTCAGGCCAGATAACTACTAAATCCTTTTTTTTTATTTGCATCTGCATTAACATGGCTGTTAATTCCAGGATGAATCTTGACAGCATTTGCTCCTTTAAGTAGACTTTACCTAAAAAAGTACTGACAACCGATTAATCACCCATGGGCCTACTGAGGAGAGTTAAATCTCCTTGACTTAGAACTCATAACCTATTCCCATCTGATGGTATATGGCACATGAAAGAAAATGACATGTGATTTTAATAAAATGCACTTCTTTTTCCATTCCATCTCCTTTTTCTCATTTAAATGATTACTCCTGCTTTTAAACTATCTAAATGTCATGACACAGGCCAAGCGTGATTCAGAAGTTTGCGTTGCTGTTAGCACATCTGTTTCTTGCTCAAAAATTTTCAAGTTAGCTTTCAGTTTATGATTCTTTTAAAAATTTCCTTAAGCTACTCCAGAAAACAGTATTTATTTAAAAAAAATATATGTTTATTTGACCCTTTAGTTTACAATCACTTATAAAAAGCTTCATGTAGAAAGTAATGCTACGGTTCTTCATTAGCTTACCTGCTCATCCACCTGCTGATACATTCCTACAGGGCATTTCTGTTGATGTTTTTATGAGTTCTGCATGTATTTTTGTCACCATGAGTTAGCAAATATACTTTCTTTCACAAACTTTCAAAAAAATAACAATTTAACATCTTAGAACATTCTATAGTCATCACGACCTCCTGGTTGTTAAACGCATTTTTAAAAAAGCAAAAAAAAAAAAGCACTGTAAGAGGCACAATTTAAACCATTTTTGTCCCTTTTGGAGGAAAAAAAGAAAACAAAAAGTATTCCTCTGAAATCTAAAGAACTTTAGTCATTAATTTTATGTTTCCAGATTGCTGTAAAAGGCCACATTCCTACCATTCCACTCATGATTCACTCTATTACTACTATTCAAGATTCTTTTTTAGACAATATACATGAATAAATCATGTCTGATAGGATACATCCAGTTACAAATAATTAAATAACTTAGGTAGGGAACAGCATATACAAATAAAATGTATTGTTTTCCAGAATACAAAAGGATTAAGGATTGATGAGAACTGATAAAAAGATCACAGGCATTTAGAATTTTTGATCTGCTAACACATCTTTCTTTCTTACGTATTGTTTTACTGATTTGCTTCCCGAAATCTATTATTTTTCTTCTTCTATAGTTCTCTTAGTACCTGCCTGGAGGAAAGAAATTGGCAACAATGCTGGTTGCTATTGACACTGACTTACACTTTCTCAGCAAAACTATTCAGTAAGAGGTAGAGGGATGGAGTAACATGAAATGCTTCTTTTCTGCCATAAGGTTAACTGCTTAACAAAGGTGCTTCCAGCACCTGCTCTGCCAGCACATGAACACTCAATATAATGAGAATAATAAATGGGGCATATTCCATTGATAGGTCTTTATCTGTATGTCATTGCATCCAAATCCACAGGAATTCTTACATCATGTATCTGATTTCACAACAATGAAATAACCCATGTATACATGACAGGAAGGGATATGAGTTTCTTAACTTTAAACCCTGTCTCTTTCAAAGTGCCTCAATACAATTGCACAGCCTAACCATCTTGCTAAGCAGATCTATTTTTAGGAAGCTTCTTTGTTATTGTATCTCAGTGCCTACTTTTTAAACTCAGTCTAGTTTCGCTGGTAGCTGAGCTTACAAGTGCTGCCACAAGTCTCTTTCAAAGGTAAATATAAATATATGGCTGAGTTCTGTAGCAACGTAATGATACAGAGTTAAAATACACTGGACAACAAGTCTGAAAGAAGACAAAGAAAACAAACAAACAAAAAAAAAACCAAAACAACAACAAAAAACCACCACACATCTGCAGAACTGCTCAGGCGTGACAACTTCACACAGACACACACCTGTATGGCAAACTGTTTGCAAGCTGCGCATCACCCCTGACACGCGTCTCTGCCTTACACAGGGCCAGTCAAAGGAAACCAGGTACCAACTTAACTCAACGCTGGGGAGAACTGCCCGAGTTTATTAACTCCGCCGTGCGCCCACCGCAGCCTCCCCAGCAGAGCCCCCGCCAAACTACCTGTAACACAGCCCCTATTTCCCACCCTGCCGCCTCGCCCGGATCCCCATCCCGGCACCCCCGGCCGCTCCTCGCCCGAAGCGCGGGCGCTGCCTCCCCACCCTGCCCCTCCCCGGGGCCCCACTCCGGGCAGCGGGGGAGCCGCCCCGCCGCCCCCTCCTTCCCTCCCTCC